>CM040246.1:26630231-26684109 GCA_022545495.1 Chrysanthemum lavandulifolium
ATGATTGGCTTACGTGGTTCATTTCTCTCAAATTTCGAAAGGTGGATAAAGATTATTTGGAGAGCATTTTCTTTGTTACTTGGTGGCACATATGGTGGTTTCGCAACAAGATGGTTTTTAAGTCCGAGCGCCCGAGAAAAGAAGTTGTTTTTATAGTATAGTTTCTCATTCTTTATGTGATGTAACTCGAGAGCTAAGCGTAATACCTCTTGGTTGGATTGGCTTGAGAATCCTTTACTTGCAATTTTGCAAGGTTCTCGGTTCTAGCTTCTTGCTAGCCATTTTTTTATATAAAATCCCGCCGTTTAAAAAAAAGAAAAAAAAAAAAACTTATGCATGTCAAGATTTTTAAGTGTAGGTCCAAATGATATGTTTAGAATTTTACTATTTCAATTAGTGGCGGATCTAGGACTTGAATCATGTGTAGTACCATTTTGGCTGACTTCGCGGGTGGTTTTTAGTTTTAGTTTCCTAAGTTTTTTTTTTAATCGGATGGTAGTTTGTAATAAAACACTTGAGCTTATGTTTGGTAGCACAAGATTATGGAGAGATTATCTTATTTTTCAAAAATAAAATACTTAAAAATAATCTTTGTTTAAGAACATAACTTATAAGAGATTATAAAAAAATAATCTTCCATAATCTACGAAAATAAAAGGTTCTTTATATAAATTTTAAAATAATAATGCTTTTTATAATCTTTTAAGAATAAAGACCAAAGACTAAAGATCCAAGATCGTGATCAAGATCAAAGAATAAAGACCAACAGAAGACAATCTATTTTCGCCAAACATACCCTTAATATTTTCGGTCATCGATAAAGCTACACATTTTAAATGTTTAGTAACCATACTACAGAGTACTTTTTACAAAAACAAAAATGATCTACAAATCTACGATCTCAAAAAACATACGGATTAGTGTTTAAGTTTTTTCAAATAACACGTGTAGTAAAAGAAACCCTGTAACACCCAAATAATCCATGCTATACTTGTCCCATCCAACCATTATACCATCTTTTTTCAGCCGATATAGTTTTTTCGGCATACTCAGCCACTTGACCATTATTTCAAAGAAAAATGATTTGGAGCGTAAAAATGGACTACTTATACGCCAAAGGGATGTGGCGATAAGTTATTGGTTTGTGAAGGTCGGCTCACCACGTCACCACCGATAGGATAGTAATGCATAGGTTTAAGCGTGTAATTAATACACCATTTAGGCGTATCAATCAATGTTGTATTTCAAATATATCAATATTAACTTTCAATTGTTGCCCTTTATGTTTTGGTTGATTATGAGATTCTTACAATACTTTTTAATGTGTTAGAGCATAAATGTCTCTTTTGACAAGGGTTATATAAGAGTTTAACAATAGAAAAAGTGTACTTAAATTGAGTATTAGATGGTTGCGAGTTTAACAATAGATCAAAAGTGTACTTAAATTGAGTATTAGATGGTTGTGGGCTAGCACTACAATGAAAAAAGTATAGTAATGCTAACTAGGTATTTAATATATAAATTTTTAAAAAGTCAATCAACATAGGCAAACTTAATGACATTAGAGCATTTGCAACCATAACTTGAGTTAAGGTTTAATCTCTTGTCACGTCTGCGTCACATCAGCTTTAACATTTCACATTAACTCACCCAAAAAACACCCACTATCATAACATTCCTGCTTAAACCTTAACTCACCAACAATTTACAAAACAACCCTCGTTTAAGGCGAAAAAAAAAAACATAAAAATAAAAAATAACGCACGTTATGATTGTAACGTACAACCTTTAACACCCAAATAACTTGAATGACGGTGTGGTTAACTTGGGTTAACTTGCAAATAACACCCAAATAACTTTCAAATAACCCCACCGTTGCAAAGTGCTCTTAGAAGATTATACAAGACTATGTCTACCACATTAAAAAAAATGACATAACATTCACTATAAGACAAAACAACAAGTAATGTACATCATATATCCAGATCACCATCTTCCCCATTTATCACCTCTGAATCTTTTATCTTTTCTTCAAAAATCAAAACTATAAACATTTTTTTTTTTTTTTTGAACAACTTGATTTTATTAGAAAGCTCAAAAAAGAGCAAAACACAAGGCAATCTCTAAGAAAGAGACGAGCCACGAAATACAAGAGAAAGCACCACAAAAGAAATCCCAACAAATAAACCCAACCTACAAAGCTACAACGAATGAGTATCCATAGTACAAGATGGATTTAGAACCCAATTGCTCCAGCAAAGACTTTTTATGCGGCTCTGCTCGATAACCAAACAAAGAAAGTGTCCGAACCTTAGCGAAAATATCTTCATGAACGCACGAGGAAGAAGTGTGAAGGACACGGTTGCGCCAATCTCAGATCGCCCAAATTGCCACGTAAACAACTCCTTGAAAAAATTTCTTTGCTAAAGAGGATAACGGAGGAACAAATTCCAGAAGCTCTTGAAGAGAGGAAAAAATGGTGGGGTAAATTTCCACCGACTCCATATTTTATGCCATATCAAGATGGTCTTTGGGCACAGTAAGAGACAATGTTGAACACAATCAATCGATGCATTACATAGCACACAATTGCAGGAAACAACTGACACACCTCTACCTTCAAGATTGGATAGGGTGGGGAGACGGTTATTCGAAGCCCTCCAAACACATATATTTACTTTTTTGGGAACCCAGGAGTTCTAATCAAGATTAAATGTCATTACATTTGGCCCAAGAATGGTTGAATCAAGGAGTTTAGAAAGCTTATTTACTTTGCACTTCTTCAAACCACACGTAACACTATCAAATTACCAATAATTTCCTAAAAAAAAAAAAAAAATCGTCTGCTTAAATCATGTGTGTACGTGCCACATATAGCCCTACTTAGATCCGCCTCGATTTCAATTCTTCTTACAAAACCAATAATTTTGGGTATGCTTTACAAAACTATTTGTAAGTTGATCACTATAATCTGACAATTGTAAGATAATAATTGATATATGTAAGTTGATAAGTGTTGGCTACAAGTAGTAGCTTTTTGTTTTATAAAAGTGTTTGGTAAAGTAATTGTAGTTATAGCTATAAAATGTAAAATGACATAAAAAGATATATATGTATAATTAGAAACAAAGGCGGAGCTTTGTGAGGACCAAAGAAGGTGATGGCCCTCCACACTTTGAAATAGCATGCACAATAAATGACTATTTTCGTCGGTTTTTTAGATTTTATATAGCATTTTACTACTTTGTCCCTCCCAAAGTGAATTTATGTACATTTGGCCCTCTCAGAATAAACATTGAAGCTCCGTCATTGATTAGAAACAAATAAAAAACTTATGCATACAGATTTAGCTTTATAGCTGTCTCGTTATAACTTTTTAGGGTTGTTTTTGGAAAGTAAAGGCGGTGTGAAAATTATTTTTAAGATTTTGCTAGCTTTTATTAGTCATTAATATAGCTTTTTTTTAAAAGAACAAGATTACACTAACAATTTAAAATATTACATTATATAAATTGTTTTAGGCTATAAGTGACGACTTTCAGTGGCGGATCTAGCGCAAAATATAAGGTGGTTCTTTTATTAAGTCAAAGTAAAAAAAATAACCGGCGATTGCAACCGATAAATGGGTCGGGTCGGTTCCAATTTAAACGAGAAAATAATATGACACAGTAAAACATATACGAAATCTCCATATGAAATAGTTGAAATGTTAAGAGTTAGAGTAGTTTTTTTTTAAGAAAAACTAGCACACGTACACATCTTTTTTAGTTTCACTTGTAGCTATTTAACTGAAAAATATTTGAAGTCATGTAATTACCATTATGTTAGTAACCCTTAGATCAAAACCGAGTATTTTAGTGTTTCATTTACAATGTACGGCATGAAACAAATAGAAAAATATTACAATACATAGTGACAAACATACAGAAATACAATTAAATTAACAAATACTCTATAGTACTTAAAGAAGCTATAGACAAGTTCATATATTTAGAAGTGGGTAACATTTTTGAAGTAGTTTAATGATACATATTATTATTTTGTTAATGTTTGTGTAAATTAAAAAGGTAGTTAAAATATCTTTAAGGTTTTAAATCCACTAAGAAAAAATAAAAGAAAATTATGAAAAAAGAAAGGTAATGAAAAGATCAAAAGTCAAACACATAGGTAATACAAGATTTAAAGACGGCAAAAGAAAATTATTAAAAATACTACTCTTTCTTCTCCGATCATTCCCTAACTTTTTGGCAACAAAATCCGTGGTAAACCACTTTAACAAATCTAAAACAACAAGAAAACTAAAGGAGCCACAATCTTTCAAGTATCAAGGTTGTTCCCGGTATATTTCTAAGGTAGGTCTCATTTTTTCGTTACATATATTTTTAAAGATTTCGACGTCAAGGTAGTTCCGGCACCACTTGAACAAGCATAGAGTCCGCCTCGACGACTTTTATAAATTGTTTATGATACTTTATGATATTTTTATCATATTTTAAAATTTTATAAATTGTTTTAAGCTTACATGAAATCATTAAAGAGAACTAATGTTCATGAGTTAAAATATATTTTCTTGATGCTATAAGAGACGAAATTTATGTTGTATATATTACATGAATTGCTATTAGAGAAGTAAACCATAACATAAAAACATAAAAGTGTAGAGAATAATACCGTAAACTTTTTCCGTGTATAGACTCAAAGATCACAAATAAGGAAAATGTTGAGGCCTGTGATGCTCACAGTTTCCTTAAGACAGATTCGTCCTCTCCGCGGTGCTTGAGAATCGTGAACGTCTATCTCCCAGGATACAACAACAACGGATAATCCCGTTAGCACGAACGGGTTATCAAGGCGAACCAAAACCGTGCCTTTCCTCTATTACGAACCAGATACACAAAAAATATGAATGGTAACACAAAAGGAGAGGAGTGATGAGTTGTGTATTTTCGGTGTGTTAGAAAACAAATGAGAAAAGCTCTCATTTATAGGTGAGGAGGTCAAGGAAAAACGCGGTCGGATTAATTACACACATAATCCTACTAATGGCTCATCAACATAGAATTAAATTGGTTGTTACATATGACCACAAATTAATCTTGCAATAAACACCCATTAGTATATTTGATGACCATCAATTGTCATTCAAACCAATTAGTTGACCATATTTTCCAACAATCCCCCACATGAATGAAATTGATAACGGGAAACAAATTTCAACGACTCGATGCTGTAATAGAGTTTTGCAGTTGATATTTGCATAGGATAGGTAGGTGTTACCCTTTGAACCTTCCCTCGTGAAATATACTTAGCCTCCTAGCAGCCAGTAGAACTCGATGTCTTTGAACTGCTGCTTGTTTGTGGAGACGACAATATATATTCACACAAATATCTCCTTGACACTTTTGGTTCTCATAGTTATGTTCGTTATGGTCATGAACATTAGCACTGTTCTGCATGAGAGTCATAAGAATGCGCCCCACAATTCCTTTAGAAGCGACCCACTTCTCTCACATAGGTGATTCTCGATTAATCATTAAAAGCCATATGCTTAACCTCATATTGTCATCATTATAGGAATGGACTAGGAAGTTTACTAACTCCTTAAATAAATGTGGAGTTTATTACTCCCCACAAAGTGACCTCGGTTTATACAAGTAGGTTGTCCTATTGAACCCAGATCTTGGGATCTCCAGTCAGCTGGGTTAGGTTTTCCTTCATATAAACTTTTCAAGGGCTTTTGTCACATTCCTCTTCACGACTTGCTAACTAACTCTCACATTTTGCTTTTCGCAAGCGGATCCGCAAAGTTATTCTATGACTTCATATTGTCAATAGGGATAACCCATGCTGAGAGTAGTTGCCGTATCGACATAATATGTTTGTACAAATTTGAGTTTCGTGCAACTCTAAATATATCATGCTCTAGGTAATTCTTGAGTATTCCAACTAGGCAAGAACTTCATGTTTGTTGACGTTCTTTTGAACTCTAGCTAGGCCGGAATCCCCCACATGGAATTTATCTCAAGAATTTTATAGAAATGTTCTCTCTTTCAATGTATTAATCTTGTTTATAAGATTTTTTTTTCTCACATGGATATGACTTCAAGATCCGTAGTAATTTGTCACTTCACAAGTTTCATACTAGTGTATGCAAACTTTTTGAATGTCTTATATTAATTATTTTCCGTATCATAATTAACATTTTCAAATCTAGCATGCTATAGACCAAGGAATCAAGCGTATGACAGAAGATGCATCATTCTGATTACTCATAGCTTTATCTACTAACATTCTTCTTTTAGACAAAATCACCACCTTAAACCATACATGTTTTAGGAGGATCCCATAAGTTATATTTGTAAGTCCTACACTTATAACATGTCATTCCAATTCACTTGTGATTATATATAATCACATTTAATCTCTTATCATTATATGATTATCACAATTTATTATGTGATTATAATCACATAAAATCGATGTGTAATCATTTTACACAATCAAAATATGTCCAACTTAGCGAATGGACAATATCTCACATTGGATGACAATCACACCGTTCAAGTTAGTTACATAAACCAACATAATTCATTGTCATCTATATGTGTGTTCTTTCTTGACATTTCACAATGTCCTACACGGTTATATTCAACACATAGTCATTTCTTACATATGACAAACCGTTCTAATATTAGCAATATGAGTTATAACAAGTCTTGCCGATTATTCATCTTTCTAGAATAACAAGTAGTTTGATTATTCGCAACAATATTCACAATAGAATATTGCAACATCCAAACTTTTCAATACTCGATACAAAATCGAATGACTTGTTTATTCTCATGTTGCAAAATTAGTTGCACAAAGCCGCACCAAACAACTTTAAATAGGCACTACTTTGCCACTATATTTTATACCAAATAACACAAACAATATTGTGTTATACATTGCATAAAACATCACGTAATTATGCATTAAAACAACCAGAAAATGTTGTACCAAACAACTCAAATGTATGCACCCAAACACCCCAAATTTCAAAGACAAGAAAAACTAAACTATTTAAAAAATTGTTTTACTAAAACACAAACTGCAATCAAACGATTCTATGTGGAAAAACATATATATTTTTTTTCACGACTACGCAGTTGTGACAATAAAACTGTCCAAAAAGAACTTTAGCACCAAAATAAAAAAAAATGTGACTAAACGGTTCATCCATTTAAGTTCAAGTTTTTCATAAATTCAAGTTTAATTTCTTGTCTACGCATGGTAAAAATTTGGACTCAAAACGCATTCGTTTGCTACGCAAACAATGCCTTTTCTTGCAACGATGCAACTTGAACAACAAGGTGTTCAAAATGAACCGTTGTACCATAATACAAATTGTTTCCAAACGGTTCATCTATATAAACTCAAACTTTATAGAAATTAAGTTTAGTGTCTTAGGTACACACGTGGCTGCACCACTGTGACATCACGTGCTTTGGAGTTCAAATAAAACCAAAAACGCATTCCATATGAATGAGTTTACTTTGGAGTCCAAGTAACACAAAAAACGCATTCCAAATGAATGAGTTTATACCCAATATCATGTCATGAAACAAATACTAGTTACTCAAACGAGTACCGCAACACAATTTCAAACAACATACTTATGCTTCAAACACTATTGTTGTATCATAATATAATATTTCAAAAACCTTTCAGAAACAAATATTACAACCACCTTGTGATTTATGCTTAAATAAGATTACAAAAAACTTTCAATACAAACTTTACAACTGTAAAATAAATAGCATGCATCTCACCAGCTTCAAAACATTTTTCTTTTACACAAATAAGAACAAATTATGTGGTCACTTATACTCGTTAGGTCCATCAGTTACATGGGTCACATATTTATATTTAGCAACAAAATATAATTCTCATATTTCCTTTGAGATCACATAAATATATGCTCTTAAAATTGCATGCTTTTGAAGAAATTAATCTATCATTTACATGCCAAGCAGGCCAATCACATCCCAATACTCATATGTAATTTGTTAAATATGGAATAATAATCATCCACATTAATTTCAATAATCAATATAAAGAAATCACAACTTCTACTAAACAAGGCTGTAACATGAAAACTTTACACACATTAATAGATTATTATTTTTTCTTTACGTTTTAGAAGATAAATATCCATCCGTTATGTTATTCACCACATAATAGGTCACATGCAAGTTACTAATTACTTGATGCCTGTGAATCTTAACTGATAGTTTGACTAAGAAACAAAAAATGACATATCAACGAAATTTTCATCAAAATATTTCTTAAGGTTTCTATCATTGCTTCTTCCATTGAGTAAAGCAACCTTTTATAAAAACAAATTATTTCAGCAAAACAATATTAAAATGTTTTCGAATCGTTAGTTTATTTATTTATATTTTTTCTCGATGGAACAACATCCTAACTTTTCAAGCACGAAACAATATCATAATTTTCCAAGTAATTGTGTTTCATTCATTTTCCAGTTAAGTGTCGCCTCTAGCAGCAAATTAATCTGTCTTAAGATTGTTGTATATATTACATGAATTGCTATTAGAGAAGTAAACCATAACATAAAAACATAAAAGTGTAGAGAATAATACCGTAAACTTTTTCCGTGTATAGACTCAAAGATCACAAATAAGGAAAATGTTGAGGCGCATGATCTTCATGCTTTCTTAAGACAGATTCGCCTCTCCGCGGTGCTTGAGAATCGTGAACGTCTCATCTCCTGTGATACAACAACAACGGATAATCCCGCAGCACGAACGGGTTATCAAGGCGAACCAAACCGTGCTTTTCCTCTATTACGAACCAGATACACAAGAAATATGAATGATAACACAAAAGGAGACGAGTGATGAGTTGTGTATTTTTCGATGTTAGAAAACAAATGAGAAAAACTCTCATTTATAGGTGAGGTGGTCAAGAGAAAAACGGTCGGATTAATTATTACACACATAATCCTACTAATGGCTCATCAACATAGAATTAAATTGGTCGTTACATATGACCACAAATTAATCTTGCAATAAACATCCATTAGTATATTTGATGACCATCAATTGTCATTCAAACCTATTAATTGACCATATTTTCCAACAATTTATAAGTATAAAACAGTTGCGGTCTTTGGAATTAAACTTTGGAGCATGTGATGAACTAAAGTTAAAGAAAACCTCGTTTGGTTCATGGAATATTTTTGATAGAATAGAATTTGTCTATAGAATTTAAATATGAAGACATTGGAATGTTGAGAATTTGAAATATGAAAGAATTGAAATTTGCAAAACTAACGCGTGTTTGATTGCAAGAAAATAAAATATGAAAAACAAATTATATTAAAATATTTAAAAATTTATTTTAAATTAAAACTAATAACCTAATAATAATAATAATAATAATAATAATAATAATAATAATAATAATAATAATAATAATAATAATAATAAAATGTGAATAATAACAATAATAATGGTTGATTTTGTATCCGGTGCGTGCGGTGATTGAGGTCGCACAATGTAAACGTCAAATATGAAATTAAATACACGGATATTAGTTATAGGTTTCTTTTCTTCTCATTCTCTTCTTTTGGGAACTTGAAAAAGACGCGTTGACCTTAATGAAGCGGATCCGAAAGTTCTCTATGACTCAAGACATTGGGGCACGTGCTACTATTCGTATCTTTAGTCAGATTAGCTTTGCTATAACTAGAGGAATGGGGTCCCATATAATATCTCAGCTTCTCACTAACTATTTGTAAATATTATGAATTTCTAACAAAATGATGTTTATAATTAAAATAAAGTAGTAGTAGTAATAATAATAATACATTAATAATAATGATAATAATAATAATAATTATTATAATAATAATAATAATTGATTTATGATGATAAACATAATGAATTCTATAGAATTGAAAACGTTCTTCACATTTCGCTACGAAATGTTGAATTTCACAGAAAAGAGATTTTGAGGATTTCATTCCATTCCATTTGCCAACTAAATACTTTAAGGATTGAAATTCAGATTCTAAATTCCTTCAATCTGCCAACTAAACACATTATAGAATAGAATTAGATTTCAATTTCATCAGAATCTTGAAGATTCTGCGAACCAAACATTATCTGGAATATAAAGATGGAAGTTTAGAATGGCAAGCGTTCAAATACAATAACTTTTAATGTAAAAAAGGTAGGACAAGTTTACAACCGTCCGATCAAGCCATCAACGGTTAAGATTCTTTGTGGCATTTTTGTAATTACCTTACGTTCCAATAAGATGCGTTCATTCAGAAACTGGTGTAAAGAGGGTATCCTAGTCTTTTTCTCATAGATTTCTTCTGGCAGTTTTAATTTAGGCGATATTTGTGGGTTTCTAAAACACTCCATCAATAATTTAATTTCTCTAAAGTGTCTCAATGATGATGATGATTCAATGTGTTCTTGCTTTATGCTTGTATCTTTTATGTACAGTTTTAAATTTCGTATCTTTATACGCGTGGTTGTTTTTGCATGTTTGCCAATTTCACCTCCAAACCTAGGTGACCATGTTGGTGATATATCAAAATAATAATTATTATTATTATCAACAAAGATGCTAATGATTCATTACAATAACGCAAAAATCGATGATACATAATACGTTGAAGATGATGATCGAAGAAGATTATGCTAATACAATTACGATGATGCCAGTAATCGATGATGCCTATTATATTGATAACGATGATGATGGATGAAAATAATCCTTATGATCCAAATATCAAAATGACGACAATGATCGATGAACTCGACGATGACGAAGATGTTATGATGCAGATGATCCATATTATTAGAATTGAAAAAAGGGCAAATCGCATAAAAGGGTACTAAAATTATGTCCAATTTCAATTTAATGTACTTATCTATTTTTTTCTCAATTTAAGGTATCGAACTTTTATTTTGTTACAATGTTGGACAATTTATAGGTTACCAGGTAAAAATACATAGTTACCGGGTCACCCGCTTATCTACTCTATTTTCTGGCAACCTGCTCAAATTTCGGTGAACGGTTTTTTCTGACCAGTGTTTGGCACCGTAATATCAACTTTGGCAACATAAATAACACTAAATAACCATTTAACAATAGATATCCATCCAAATGGTTTGTTCCTCCGCATTTACTGTTGAAATCAATTACTGAAAATAACAAAGAACATCATGAGATCGTTCATACTTCGAAACCCTTTTAAAGATCTAAAACCCATAAAAAAAGATTAAATTAGAATAAACATCAACAATATACTTTTCATATAGATTTTAGAATTGAAAAGATTAAACTTAAAATTTAATATTTTTCTAGCAACTTACCAACTATTATATGGTTCGTACTCCCACACCCTTTTGAACATTATCAATTGATGAATACATGTTAGAAGGTTTATGAAGTGTGTTTCTGTGTGGGGTCAAGGAAAAAAAACCGAAACGTTTCCATATGAACTTTGAAGATAAAATACTTTTATTGTGAAATGCTATTACGGACCAAGGATATCCCTGCTTGAAGCAATCGGGAATATTGGGTAAAAACAACATTTTCTGTTTTGGTCGGAAAGTTAACCGGAAAACTGGTTGGAGAAGATGAAGTGAAGCGGTGGTTACCTACTACCGCTTGAATGGGTAAAAGTTTCCTAACATTGCAACAAAACAATAGTTGGATACATTAAATTGAGAAGAAAAAAGATAAGTACCTTAAATTAAAATTGAACATAAGTTTGATATCTTTTTATGCGATTTGTCCTCGAAAAAAATGATTAGCTTGAAAATATGACGCAGCCATGCAAGATAGAGCAATTATAAATGTAATTATCACGATCCGAATACGATGCAAACATTAGTTTGATGCAATATTAACCTCGACATGGTAAAATACTTAAACTAAATGAATTGTTCCTTTAAATACGGTGAGATTTAAGATGCAATGTATCAATACGATATGCCGATTATGCCATTTGGGACTTTGCACACGGGCGCTTTCTTGTTGTGTCCTATGTTTTTAGTTTAAGGAGGTGTTTTTCAGAACTAATCTCCGCTTAGAATTAAGGTTACGAATGTAAATTACCATCCAAAAAGCTCCACAAATCAAACGTTGGTTCCTTGGGTGTTTCATTTATGAGACATTTTATACTTATTAAAAGCTCTAACCATCCTAACCAAACAAGGCTTTTATTTATATTGTCATTGAAATCTTGGTGGTCATTGATAAGGAGCAGATGTTTAAGTTTATGAATTAATCCTTGAGAGTGTGGTAGACGTGTTAAAAAAAGATGAATGTTTCGTTGAATTGAAACTCAAATCTGTCGAAGATAAGGTTCATCGTGAGAAGATGTTTGAGGTGGATGAAGCTAATGATGGTGAGACTCGAGGGCGAGTTATTTTCAGGTGATGGGGAATGATGGGAACAAGTTTCAAAGGCAAGAAACTTAGAAGAGTGTACTGTTTACGGCGTAAAGCTTTCTTCTTCTTTACGCCGTAGAGCTCGAATAGGATTTATTTGAGGCTTTAAGTCTTTACGCCCTTAAGAGATTATTCCCTTTATGTCGTAAAACTGTCGATTCTAGAATTTTCCTTTTTACGTTTAAGTCGGTTTTTACTTTAAATAAGTTACTTTTTTTGCAAGTTTTACTTCCATATAAATATAAGACTCATTATCAATGTAAGACACTTTGAATTACTAATAAACTTGTATTTTAAAAGTTATTCTCTTGTTTGAGTCTTATTCCCTAGAAGTTTATCCTTGTTTATCAAAACCTTTGTTTATCAAAACCTTAGATTAAGGTAACAAAATTGTTTTTATGTCCCGAGTCACACAAAGAGAGCTCTCGTGAGTAACGCATAAAAGGACTTAAATCTTTGTAAGATTATAAATTTGTTCATCAAGGTCACTGAATCAAACTGTATTTCACGCCCACAAAAAGAAACAATTCTTTCATCTTTATTTATTCTCTCTACAGAATCCCAAATGTGCGTATAATAACTTTATACCATACGGTATGACACCACCAAGAGAGCAATGACTCAGGCATCTTTTCCATTTATACTTGCGTATCTGCAACTGAACATAATAAAAAGACTTCATGTTTGCTAACTTACACGCTACACTATGTCCCGTTTGAGTCTTTTGACCTCTGAATTAAAAGACATTTTGAACCCATTCCCCAAAGAGGCCGGAAGTCTGGAACCCACAAACTATAGTTGATATAACATCTTGACACTGTTAGCTCAAAGCTCAATAAGAAGTTGTGATTAACAACATTAATTCTGAATTTCTGATTCCACCTTGTTAAGCATGCATCTCATACATAACAACATTAACTCTGAACTGATCGCAGGAATTCGCATCAGTCTAGGGGAAAGTCAAGATCGAGGTCTCGAGGTGGAAGACTCAAATGCTATATTTGCCAATCTGAGGAGCACTTGAAGAGAAACTGTCCGAAGAATAATCGCAAGAAGTCAAATGGTTTCGTCAAGAAAGAGGATCAACCAAGCTCTAGTGGTTCGATTTATGACGGTTCTGAGGTGATGATGGTGATGAGTGCAGATGCATTGCTAGATTGGATTATGGATTCAGGAGGTTCATACCACATGACACCCAGGTTAGATTTATTGTTTGATTTTCTGGAATGCGATGGGGGCAGAGTACTGTTGGGTGATAACATGGAGTGCAAAATCAGAGGTATAGGCAAGGTAAGGGTACAACTGAAAGATGGGTCAAGTTTTGTGTTACACAATGTCAGGTATATTCCTGAATTGAAAAGAAACTTGATATCGCTGGGAACTCTTGAAAAAGAAGGATATACCATAAAAATGCAGTCGGGCAAAATCAAGGTGATTAATGGTTCCAGGGTTATTTTATTTGGAACCCGAAGGGATAATTGCGTATACTCTTTGGATGGCCATGCAGTGGAAGGTGAGCTTAATGCTAGTGTTGAAGAAAAAGACAGTCTTGCGCAGGTTTGACACAAAAGACTGGGTCATATCAGTGAGGCGAGACTACAGGTCTTTGAAAGCGAGGAGTTGTTTGGCAAGAAAAGTCTAGGTAAGCTCGATTTTGTGAGAATTGTGTTCAGGGAAAGTCGCACCGAGTCGGTTTGGTGTAGGAAGGCACACTACTCGTGGAGTGATAGACTATGTTCATTCGGACTTATGGGTCCGTCTCGGTGGAATCATTAGGAGGTAAGAGGTATTTCTTATATATCGTTGATGATTATTCCAAGAGGTATGGGTTTATATTCTCAAGTTCAAACACGAAGCATTTGGAAAGTTCAAAGAGTGGAAGCGCTTAGTAGAGAATCGATCGAGGACGGTTAAGAAGCTTAGGACGATAATGGTCTTGAGTTCAGAATCGGATTTTGATCACCTATGCATCGAGAGTGGGATTGCTAGACATTTGACAGCTCGGACGCCACAGCGAATGGGTTAGCGAGCGGATGAACAAAACTCTCACGGATAAGGCACGCTGCTTATTAATTCATCTGGATTGCCCAAGACCTTCAGGGCGAAGCGGCATGTACTGGTGCATATCTCATAAATAGGTCACCATCAACGCCGATTGAGAAAAAGACACCCATGTAGATGTGGTCGGGACATCCAGTGATTGTGGATGTTAAGGATTTTTGGATGTGTCGATATTCACACGTTAAACAAGGTAAGCTCGAGCCGAGAGTGGTAAAATCGTTCTTTGGGGTATCCCGAGGGTGTGAAGGGTGCAGGATATATAGGCTCGATAATGAATCACCTAAAATAGTCATTAGCGAGAACGTGGTCTTCAATGAAAGTGTCATGTACAAAGACACGTTGAAGAATTCTGGTGCAGGTACTGATAAGTCTGTTGAGGAATTACAGGTTGAGGTGGAACTGCAAAGGTTAAATAATCATACGCTTGAGGAAGATCAGACAAATGATCAAGAAGATCATATAGATGATCTGGATGATAACAATGATGAAGATGCAGAGGATCAAGAAACTAATCAGACACCGGATCTCACAGATTATCAGCTTGTTCGGGATAGAGAGCCAAGGACAAGAACAAAACCTTTGAGGTTTCGAGATGAGAGTAATATGGTTGCTTACGCGTTTGCTGCAGCAGAGGAATAAGATACTCATGAACCATTGACATACCAGGAGGCAGTTGCTTTTGAAGATAGTTCTAAGTGGAAAGCTGCTATGTATGAAGAGATGGATTCTCTGAGGAAGAATAAGACCTATGAGTTGGTGATCATCCAGCTGGGCAAAAGCTGGTGAGTTGCAAATGGCTATACAAGATAAAAGAAGGGATTGAAGGTGTTCAAAATCCTAGGTACAATGCGAGGTTGGTGGCTCGTAGATTCACACAGAGGGCAGGTATTGACTACAATGAAGTATTTTCTCCGGTAGTTCGACACACATCTATCCGGTTATACTTGCATTATTGCGTGTAGAGATTATGAAATGGAGCAGCTTGATGTAAAGACAACATTTTACATGGAAATCTTGAAGAAGTGATCTACATGAGGAAACCACCCGGATATGAACAAGGTAACAAGGTATGTTTATTACATAAATCCCTTTATGGTTTGAATCAGTCACCTAGACAGTGGTATAGGAGGTTCGATGAGTACATGTTGAGTAATGGGTTCAAGCGTAGCAGTTACGACAGCTGCGTATATTACATGAGTTATGCACCAGGTGAGTATATCTATCTATTGTTATATGTAGACGATATGCTGATTGCTTGTAAAAGCAAGGCTGAGATTGGGTCTATCAAGTCTTTGCTTAAAAAGGAGTTCGACATGAAAGAGCTCGGGGAAGCAAAGAAGATTCTTGGTATGGAGATCATCACGGATCGGAGTCGCAAGATTCTGAGGGTGTCACAATCCGGGTATGTTTCTAAGATTTTGAATAATTTTAGAATTGACAATGGGAAATCGGTTAAGATGTCATTGGGTGGGCACTTCAAGCTGTCGTTGAAGGATTGCCCGGTTAGGGATTGTGATGTTGAAAGGATGAGTAGGGTGCCGTATCCAAATGCGGTTGGGAGCTTAATGTACTTGATGGTGTACACGAGGCCATACATAGCGGTAAGTGTAGTTAGCAAATATTTGGCGAATCCGGGTAAAAAGCATTGGGAAGCAGTGAAGTGGATTTTGAAATATTTGCAGGGCACTGCAAACGTGGGTTTGGTGTATGGGACAAATCGTGGCAACCATGTGGACGTAACAGGTTTTGTTGATTCGACTACGCTAAGGATCCTGATAAAGGTAGGTCTATCACCGGTTACGCTTTTTAGTATGTGGATGTGTTGTGTTGGAAGGCAACGCTACAACACGTGGTGGCTCTTTCAACTACAGAAGCAGAGTATATGGCCCTTACGAAGGCTGTGAAGGAAGCTATTTGGCTAAGAGGACTCTTGGAAGAGTTGGGCGTGGAACTTAACACTGTGGCAGTTAATTGTGATAATCAGTGCGCGATTCATTTATCGCGGAATCCTGTTTTTCATGAAAGGACTAAGCACATCAATGTGCGTTATCACTTTATCAGAGATGTCTTGGAAGCAAAGACGGTCAAAGTTCTCAAAGTGGGTACTGAACACAATGTTGCGGATGCCTTGACGAAGGTGATACCTGGACGTAAGTTTCAGCACTGCTTAGAGTTGCTGAGTGTTGGTGTAGGCTAATATAAAGACTATGGTGGAAATTGTTACAAGTTTAGTCTACATATTAGCTTATTGCTAAAGTCCAAGGGTCTTGGTGTTAATGTTTAGTCAAGAAGTCAACTAGGAATAATAAAGCTTGAGTCCCAAGCTTGAACATTTTCTTTTTCTATTTTAGAACCGACATTGAAGTCCTTGTTAGAGTCGGTTTACTCCCTCATCTCATAAAAGGAGGTGAGGGAGAATCTCAGACATCATTCTTTCAAGGTTTAATACAAACGATACGTTAAACCATCTTGTGTGTTATTTATCTTTTTGTCGATACATAAACCGCTTGTGGCGATACAACCCGACTTAAGTCATCTGCTTGACGAATCTGCTAATTTTGCCGATAAATGTGCTCACGGGCGCCAAACCCAAAGCTTATTTACTTTAATAGATATCGGATATCGAACTGTGTCGTCTTCGAGATCGAAGTTATTCCGCTTTAGTAACCAGGTTGTTGGTCGTCAATACTAACAAGTTTAGTTACTGAACCTTTATGTCCCCATGAATTAGAAGTACCTCCTTGACAAAATGACCCTTATGGTAGCCAAACAAAAACTAAAACAACTAACATACAAAACACTGAACTCGTACCATGGACTTTGTTCCTCAAATTTCAGTCATCCACATCCAAAATTGGTCACACCAAGCCGAATTTGCTAATTAAGAACCAGGCTTACCCACAGATGAAAGAAGTCAATATTTCAGACTTTAAGATCATCAAGAGTGCCATGCAATAGTTTCAAAGGACAAGTTTCCTACGCCATCATGATTTGTCCTTAACCAGCTGATCAAATGCACAATCGATGCTTTGTCCAAAAAGTAGCTGGTTACTTCCTTACAAAATGGACTTTTCGACATTATCACAAGGGGTTAAAACATTATATTCAATAATGGTAGCGAGTAGTAATGGGATAAATGGTCCATATGTGGGGTTAACCATACTTGAAGAAGCGTGACTCGTGACCACTTCTTGGTCCCCAACATGCATTAAGTTTCAGATAACCACGCCTATATTCACACCTCGTTCAAAACGACAAAAAGACTACAAAGGGACCAAACTGTATACTAATATAGACCTTTATACATACTTTAATACTAATACAACAGTGAAGAAAATGTTCACCAAAATTTGCTTATAGACAAACAGCGGAACTGACTACATAACAATTCACAACTAGTTTTTAGGTTGCACGAGTTAAAAAAAGCAAACTTAACTTGGGTCGTTGACTTTTCATAGTGCAGAGTTAAGTAGTCTACTCAAAATTGAAGTCAGAGGAAAAGCCATCCTGCACGTACTGTGGTGAGTACAAAAACTAAAACCAGTAAAAAAACAGAAGAAAAATATTATCACTCATTAAGAATGAGAAAGAAAACCACCCAATGCCGGCTCCAAGGACTTGGTGAAGAAAGGCACTGTCAAACGAGCAACCCTGGGTAGTGTAGGGTATGTAAGAGTGCCAAGTATGAACCAATTTAGACTTAAGAGAGCTACTGCATCAGAGGCCGGTTTGTTCTTGATGGTTGTGAAGAACTGGACAACACTCCTGAGCGACATACCAACCACCATAAACAGAGCTGTAACTAACGGCATGCAGGGGTCTTGGGCTTCCCATATGATCATTCCTACCAACAGTGACAACACTGCACTAAAGAGGCTTTGTGAAAATGCTACTTCCCTCCGTACTCCAAGAACGTCGTCAGAATATAGACTTCTGTTCATGACACCAGGTCTGATTTGTGCATCAAATTTTCTATCTTTGTGCATCAGAATGTCAGTGACCTTGTAATGATCGGATTTCCACAGTGAGACTCCATCTTTAGGGTTAGATACTTTAGCGTCCTTCAGTTTTTGGCCATAGTCACCATAGCCTGCACCAACTGAGTATCAGTATCCCATTGTGATTTTCCGTAAACTTCTTTCAACTGGAGGTTTTCATCTTTAAGATCTTGCAACTGTAAAGAATGCAGCAATATTTTATCACAAAGATTGCAATCTACCAAAACAGGACAATTACTGTGACCATGTATACCTCAGTCTCCAAGAGTATAATCTTGTGCAATGCTTCATCATGTTCCTCTTCAAGTTCAACTAACATCATTTCCATCATTTCATGTTCTTTGATGGCTATTCTTATATGTTCTTGAAGTTCCTTCCTATCCCATGCAAGAGATTCCACTCTATCTTGTAGTTCACTAACTTGTGCTTGAAGCTGTACACAAAGTACTCTTCATAATAAATTATTTGTTTTGTTTTGCCCAGGCTTCGCCATACATTACAGATATGTTCACACAGAGTTTCTTGGGAGTTAATTTTATTTAAAAAAAAAAAAAAAAAAAAAAAAAAAAGCTCTGATTGGATGGAAAAGCCATAGCTTTTAATTTGGTATAATAGATTCCTCCAAGGGAAATGTCACCAAACAGCAGTCAAGTTCCAATATTTGTGTTCCACCTTGGTGGCTCAAACTTTTAGATGTTTGACCACTCAAAGTTTAGACTTTGTTTTGATGTCATGAAACTTACCCGCAAACAGCAGCCATGCCAATCGTCTATTTTAAAAAAAAGGACGCACCCAGAACAAAAAAAAACTTTGATTGGATGGAAAAGCCCTAGCTTTTTATAATAGATTCCTCGAAGGGAAATATCACCAAACAGCAATCAAGTTCCAATAAATGCCATGTCTCGCCATGGAAGCATATTTAACCTGTGATGATATATGTTACAGGCCAATTTTTTAACAAAATAGATCACCTCCTTTAAACAAGTTAAGAGCTTTTGGTTGCTAAACCTATATGATGAATTTGGATTACATATGTGGAACATATTTGTCACTTTTGATGAGATTTTGCACCAACAAATTATGAATCTTAGGACAGTCATAAATGCAAGTGAATGAAGATGATACTAACCTGTTTCTCTCTGCGAAGTGCAGTCACAGCACGGACCGGTAGAGTTATTAAAGAAACAGTCCATAGAACAAATCTCCAAAATATGTTTACATTGAAGAAGATAGAAGCACACAGTATCTCAACCCAGGTGTTTATAACTATAAAATTCCTCTCAGACCAGCCATACATGATAGTTTCAAAAGTGTAAAAGGCTTTAACAAAATGACCAACATTGTACCCACCAATTCAAGGACAGTATTTATCAACTATAATATCATTCAGCTATCTACATTTCAGTCATTCACTTAGTTACAGTTTGGTCCTTTCAAGTTCGAGAACCTGCATCTGCACAAAGGCATACATGTCTGAGAAATTGAGCACAAAATAATCAGGACACATAGACTGATGATGGTATCTTAATTACAGACCGTATGTCACATAACATCATTGCTGATATGCTTGCATACCACATACCATCATTTCTTAAGACTATAAATATTATCATCTACATTAACCTTGCAAGGGCTGATGACAAGATATGAGCAATGGACCTTATTCGATCTACTTGTTATATGGTACAGGTACAACATTATAATGTATAACTCATTTGCCCATATTTCAAAACATAAGTCACAATCAAAATCTCTAACACTGGAGAAGCCCTTCACTAGTCATTCTGTTTCAAAAGTTGGCATTATAGACACACACTCTAGTCACACATGATATAAATGTCAATTAACTATTTAACACACAATTGGTAACTCCCTTATTAACCAATTGGCTCATAACACAATTCATCTTAGTTTTGGATATCATAAAGATTTATCAGATAACCATAGACTCGATATAGTAGTTCAGAAGCCAAGATGTACCTACCCATGTCATGAATTTATTTTAAAAAAAGAAAAAAAAGGCATATTTAGTTATGTAGACCATAATTACTAATTTAATTTTCTTCAAAACAGAGGTATAGCCTATAGACATCCTAATAAAGCTCTTAAATCCAAAAGTTTATCACTGGAAACAATAATAAAAGTGTACGCAATGCTAAATACTAAACGCTAAATGCTTATTCAAAGAGCATCGAGAAACTAGTGTTTTATAATTTATAAATGTTATATGCTTTCTTCCTTAGGTGCTTTATATCGAGCTTTATAATAATAATGTTAAATTTAATTGCTTATTTTGCTCCCAAAAGATGTCTTTGTAATTTATAAGCCTATAGCTAATAAGCCTATAAGCTGAAACAAATATGTTCGTAAGCCAAAATAAGGTTAAACAAGCAGTCTCTCAGTAGCTTTTCAGCTAGACAAATCATCTTACATGCATACATAGAAAGGGATGTTTTACTCAGAATCAAAAGCATATACTATAATTCATAAAGTATATAAAAAAGTAAGTCGAATGTACCTTGTTAAGTACGAGGATAAGTGGTGAGTCGGAGATGTGTTTGACAATCAGAGATAGGTGGTTTTGTAGGAGATCAAGATAGATACAGAGGTGGCCATAAGGACTCAGGAATGAGTGACACGTTAGTAGTGACAGAGAAAATAGGCGGAGCGTGAAACTACACGTGTGTCCATTATAACTTCCTGCTTGCTATTTTTGTATCTGTGCCCAAAGTACATTTGAATTTGAAATTTTGAAATATAAAGTCGCCAGAAACTACATAACAAAAAACTTTGGATAATGTATGTCATGATTGTGTAATCATTCTTTCGGGGGTTTAAAAGGGCAGTTTATTCGACCTCTTAGGGTTTTTCAATCATTCTGACGTATTGAGTTGATTGATCGTCATGATGTTATATTATGTGTTTGAGGTTTATCTGATTGACCCATAAAAGGCGTCTATATAGTATATCCGTTTAAAATTTGTATAGGTGGCTCAAGTCTCATGGGAGTTAATAAAGAAAAACGTACTTCTATATAAAAAATGGTAAATATATTTGAAAAGAGATGAGATATTTGGCGGCCTTAAGGGCCTGTTTGGTTGTCCTACATCGGAGGAATTTCAAGAGTTTTAAATTAATAATACCACGAAATATTGTGTTTGGTAGAAAAAGTATAAGAAATTTAATGTTCATGAAATGCCAAAAATGAGCCATTAAAAAGGGGCGTTTGGTATACTATCGAAATCACAATCAATATGACATTGATTAGAGAGTAGTATGGGATTGAGAATATTGATTTCATTTTTATTGTTTGGTGTAAACTTTAGGGTATGGTTATAACATTTTTTTTTCTTTCAGAAAGGCATATAGTTTTCATATGTTAGTGGTGGGTCCCACATGAATGAGTTAGAAAAGATGTCTACTCCCCTTCCTATGAGTCTATGGGTATCAAATGATTATTTCATTCCATAACTTAGTAACCAAACATTTGCAATGATAATCATTGTGATTGATGCATTTTGATCGTGGTGTACCAAATGCACCCTAAATTCACTCTATACGAACTCTACGTTTTGTAAAAAATACAAAATGACAAAGCTATCTTCCTTCTTTTTATTTGATGGACTAATGCATTAAATGATAAAAGGGTAATTCCATCTTTTGTACTTAACACCCATAATGTACCCTTATCATAACCGTCAACCAAACATGTTTTAGAAATTTAAAATCCTATAATTATTTATACTTCAAATTCTGAATTTCAAACCTCATAAATTAAAATTCATGAACCAAACGCCTTCTAAAATTTTTGTTATTAGCATTAAGGAAATCTTTTCCAGTGAGAATTTAAAAAGTCTTTATACGATAAACAAATACGTCCTAAAATATTGAAATAAATTGGATGGATTTGAACAAAAAAAGTTAGATCATTAATTAATTAAATTGTATGGATTTGAAAAAAAAATAGATCATTAATTAATATCACTAATTTGTTAGAGTAATTTAATATTAAAGTTAAAATAAAATTAACAATTAGCGCTTATTCTAAGCAATATATATAGCTTTTAAAAACTAGCTTTAGAACATCGTGCAAGGTTCTAAATCATGCGATGTCATTTAGGTAAACCGATTCAAGTGAGATTTACAGGATTGGGTTAATAATGTTTTGAAAGAGAAAAGAACCGCATTCGATATTCGACTTTAATAAGAGTTCATGTTTTGCGGCTCTAGGTTAACTGGCCCCGGTTATTCGAGGTTCGATTTAACATGAATAAATCCTATTATGAGATAAAAGTAAGAAAACGGGTACCTTTTTAAGAAAAACTAAAGGTATATATGAAAAGGTTTTTAAAAATTCTGGTTATTTGGGTTAAATCCAATTGAGATCCCAAACCAACAGGTATTATCTAAAGAACAATTCAGCAGATCCCAGCCATCCATCATTCTTTTATCCAATGAGATAACAAACAAGGGCAAAAATATCATTCCATTTCCTTTAATAAAAGCAGAACATATCTTCAATCCATCTCATTATATGCCAATTTATCTCTCATCAAAAACACACACACCCAAATTTCTCTCTCATCATAAACAAACTACCAGAAAATAACAATAAAACCGTCGTCGTTCACTGGAAAATCACCAAAAATACACAAAAACGATTGTCAATCATCGGAAATCACAAAAATCACACGGATCACCTTCTACTGGCCATTAACCTTCAAATCATCTTAAAAACGACGCAAAGAACACTCGATTTTCACCTTTCAATCATCATAACAGAGAGTTAATCGATAAAAAACGTTCAATTTGAAAGATTTAGATATGTAATTTGAACAAATTTGAAGGAATCGATTAAAATTACAAAAGATTTGTAAAAACATGGATGAAAACCACTTAAACGAAGCAGACTTAGTTGTTGTTCCAGTTGTGGATGCTGAAAATCTTTGGTTGGTCCGAGATCCAAGTTATGGATGATGTTGTTGTTGATCCATATGCACACTATGTGTTTGATGAAATGCATATGTGATAATTACATGTGATTCTGAAGTAAAATCACATGTGATTCTGTAACAGATTCTATGAGCTGGTGCAATAGACGATTATCATGATAGTGACCGCATATTCTACAATAAACGATTTGATTCTTTTAAATGTTCAAATTTGCTTGATGTTGAATGCATTTCTTCATCCGTAATTCACGTGAATATGAACCATATAAGAGGTAAGCACCCATCTTATCGTTGAATCCATTGTAAAAAAAAAAGAAATAAAAAATTGCTATAGTCTTTAAAAACCTTAGGGAGATGTGTATGTGTAAATACTCATCATTTTTAATCAAATCTGATCGCAAAACGTTTAAAAATGCTCGAAATGCATCAAAATATTGAAAATATTCCAAAATTGCATTTTATATGTTTCGGATGCAAAATGTTTAAAATCGGATGAAAAATGAGCTAAGTTTGCATAATTGGCGCTTCATCCCCAAAGTTTCAAAAGTTGTCGAAATAGTCCCGAGCTCATAATTTCAAAGAAAAATCACCAAAGGTCCTTTTAAATCATAACTTGTCAAAATTAGTCCTTTGGTGAAAAATATAAAAGTTTTGAGAAATTACAAAATTGGTCCTTCAAGTTTGAAAATTGGCAAAATGGCCCCTGAAATTGGAAAATGGCAAGTTTGGTCCTTGTACTTTTTGAGATTGTCATTTTCAGCCCTTGGAAACAACTTTGCGGGTTTGGCGAGCAGGTCCTTCCATTTTCGAAATTGCAAATGAAGTCCTTGATATTATTAGACCTTTAATACTACTTTGGACCATGTCAAAACCAAATTGGACCCCGCCACCCCTTTGGACCCCCGCCAATTTGGACCCTCCAATATAATAATACCCAACAAACACCTTTGACTCTCCTTCCTCCAAACTCACGGGTTGCACCATTTCTCCATCATTTCCCCCTGAACCCCCGCTAACACTCCACCATCATCACCAACCCTACCTCTACCTCCTCCAAACACAACACTCCAAGGATTCATTAAATGCCTTCTAAACCTAACACTCAATCCCACAAATGTTAAAACCAGTTTTGGCGCCAAAACCAAATAAATGGCCAAGATCATCCCAACCAATCAATGGTCAAAATGAGTCTTGGGATTTGTTCGAGTAGTGAGAGAAGGAGTTTGAGTGTATAAAAAGAGGAAGAAGGAAGCAACAAGACGTAGTAGTTAGTTTAATTTTTCACCATGTATGTCGTTTTAGCTTGTAATGTCTTAAATAGTTTTTAGTTGTATTTTTAAGGTTCTATTGAATCAAAAGTAACTTGTTTAAAGTGTATTGCAACTTAACTAAGTCTAAATTTTAGTTCATGTTCAATTTTCAAATTTCATGTCCACTGTTGAATTTTCCATTCTCAAAATCCTATCTCAAATCTTCAGTCACTTCTTTCTAAGATCAAACAAGTTTATATTAGCTTATAATAGCTTTCTATAAGCTTGTATTTAAGTTTTAAACAATATTGAAACGGTCAACAAAAGTCAACATGGAGCACAAATAATGCGGGAATGGAATGGGTTGATTCGAGAATAGAAATGGGTTAATTTTTAGCCATATGGGTTGGTTTAGATTAGGTAGTGTTCTTTGGTTCATCTTGTTTTCAAGCCATAGTGGCTAAGGATCTCTTGTAAGTAATTTTCAAGATCTCATATGCATAACTGTCTTTGTAGTATTCATAAGCTCAAACCTGTTCAAGTAGTATTAATTAGGTGAGCTTAACTTAGTTTGATAATAAATACATGTTGGATCGATGTTAGGTTTTGATTTTGCGTGCATAACAGTTAATATAAGGTGTTTGGTTTATAGCTTATTTTGTATTAGAAGCCTAATCGTGGTATGATTCCGTGGTTTTATGTTTGTTAAGCATATTTGAGCTCATTCAAGTCTTAGTTTTGTGCCCGCTAGCTCAAAAAGTCAAACATCAACAAAATCATCTCAATGTCGTCTGTTGTAATTTTGGATTTGCAAATTCTTGATTTGTGTTTAGAAATCTTAAACATTGCTTGCATTGTACTTGTTCCATCATATTACATCAATATCAGTCATAAAATTGGAATCAAAGTTCATGAAAGTCAAACTTTCTCAATGTTGTCAAAAGTCAAAACTTGGAAAACTCATTTTGAGCTCAATCGCAAGGAATTTTCATGAGCTCATTTTGAGCCAATAAAGTAAAACTTGGCATTTTAAAAACTTCAACTGGTCTTCTTTCTTATCACCATTTTATTAGATTTTTGCAAATTTTTAGAAGCCTCAAAACTACTTGTCTTTTGGACCTTTTGCCTGCTCACAACTCTCGCATAGACCGAGTTTTTCTCAGTTTGTGCAAGGCACGCACAGGCTCAACCTAGCTCACCCTAGTCTTGTCTTTGGCTCATAAACTCTTGACCAGGTCTAGTTGAGGTCGCATTACTTGCTTTCTAGATTTCTAGCTTATTTAAGTGCTTATTCTTTGGTCGCAAGTAGTACTTAAACTGTTTTTGTAAAATAAGCTCAACACATCAAATCTGTGCTAATCACATTTCTGAGGTTAAAGCTTGTTGGTTTTAGTTGCATTTAGGTTATTATAGCATATTAGGACTTCTGTAATCAGTTGGTGGCTTGCTTTGTTCATTTGGCTTATTCAAGTGCTTATTTATAAGCCCTTGGCTTAGCAGTTCCATATTCCTACACACAAGCACCTGTTTTTCCATTTTTCCTAGATTCCTAATATAATTTTAGAGTTTTCCTGAAATTTTCAGATTTTTCCTAGCTTGTTTGCTATTTTTCTTAATTTAAATTAGTTTTTAATCACTTTTAATTAGCTTTAATTGCAAATAATTAAGAAAAGTTCAAAAAATAATTTTCAATTTTCTTAAGTTAAGATAAATATAAAAAGCAAAAAAAATATTTTTCTAGATTTTTCCCCTTTAAATTGGTATTTTTCACAATTTAAATTAGATTAAAATAGTTTTAAATTAGTAGAAAATAGAAAATATTCGAAAAATATAAAAATAGTATTGAAAATTCTATTTTGATATTTTAGATTTTCTAAATCTTAATTTTATTTTTCTAGCTTTATTTCATATTTTCTTGTATTTTAGGTTATTACTAATTAGTTAAAAATAGTTTTTAATTAATAATAATTAGATAATTAGTTATAAAAATAGTTTTCTTTTCTATAAATTTTCTTTTATCATTAGGTTTGTAAAATATAATTTTCATATTTTTAGGGTTAATATAGTGTAAGTTTCACATTTTTATTTGACGTCGCGTAGTTTTTAATTTCGCTTTATAAAACATAAAACAAAAACATCATTTTGCAAATAGTGATAGCGTTTATTTAACATTTTTATCTTTTAACTTTCTTTAATTTGCATTTAAGCCGTTGTAATTTGTTGGCTTTTTCGTAGTTATAATCATTCTCAATCCCTTTACTTGTTCAAATCTCTCGATCACTATACGTTTGGTAATCCATTGCATAGCTCATTTGGGACATAACGACCGGGAAACACTATACTCCCAGATCTTCATTGCATTCGTGCTTGAGCCGTTTAAGTTTCTTACGGTTGGCCATTCACAAGTGGTCACCATGAGTGAGAAAACTTGACGGTTTTGCACGATCAAATTTTGGCGCCACGCTTGAGTCAGTCTTGATAATCTTACGCTTAGCAGATTAGTAGTTTGAATACTCACTCATTTGTTCATATCATCCATCCATCTATATATATATATCCATATTTTTATAAAAAATCCAAAACCCAAAACAACCAAAACGTATAAAACACAAAAATATTTTCCTTTGTTTCTATATATGTATCAAATATAAAAAAACAAAAAGATTTGTCGTTTTCTTTAATAATAACAACTTAAAAGATTACCACATAAACCAAGGCAAAGCACTACCTAACTGGGGTGCGACCATAATAAGTTCCCGAACCAAAGATTCAAAACTTACCTTTGTGTCCTTGTGATTGGTGTACCTTTTCAAAGAAGCCATTCATCTTGTGATTATTGGTTCAAGTTCACTGTTGTTTTGCCTCGATTGTGTGTTAATTGATTTTGTTGGTATATCTACTTGTCAGAACCAGAAAACCCAAAAAGATTCTTCTCACCCCATTTTTATAAAATATCTTCATAATTCCATTTCTCTCCTTAACTCGAGGTCCCTTAGAGTTAACTCTAGTGCATGCGCACTCGCTCTTCTAGATCATTGAGTCCTTTGCGTGATCTAGCGAAATTCCTAGTAGACGTTCTCGTGAGCGTCTTTGCCCAAATAGTCGAACCCGAGATTCGTACTATTTCAAGCAACAATATGGCGATTTAACGCACTATGGCGGAAATGCTCCAAGCACCCACCGAGGTTATGGAGATGCCATTATTCTACCAAGAATCAATTCGATCACTTGAATTGAAGACACATTTGATCACACTTGTGTCTACGAATCAATTCCACGGGTTTGATCGTGAAGACCGTATGCACACATCCGTTGGTTTAACAAGTTGACATCAACTATCAATTTCAAGGATGTACCACAAAAGTCATCAAGTTGATGCTTTTCCCATTCTCTCTCGAGGGACAGCCGGATTTGGTGGAAAAGAACCCCTCGATCTATCGAAACTTGGGAGGATCTTGTTCAAAAGTTTGTCAATTACTTCTTTCCTCCATCAAAGACGACTAATCTTAAAATGAAATTTCGGATTTCGTCAAAATTTCGATGAAAACTTTGGAGAGGCATGGAGAGATTCAAAGATCTCCTCGAAATGCCCCATCATGAATTCACGGAGCTTCAACAAGTCAATATCTTTTATAATGGGTTGAACGGTAACGATCAAGATTCTTTAAATGCAGCCGCATGCGGCAATATCTTGAATCGTAGACCTAAAGATGTGATTGAGATTTGTGAGCAAAAATCAAAAGTTCCTATTTCTCAACAAAGTCAATACTCCTAACACTCCTTCTTCTTCATCCAAGAACTCTTCTCGAGTTAGCGACTCCGATAGTCGCTCTAACGGATGCCATCCGTTGTATGATTAAGGATGTTAAGGAAATCAAAAGCGAAATTCATAAGCCGAAACCAACAAAGCCGTAAACAAGGTGTGTGAAACTTGTAGTGGTCCACATGCGTATTATGATTGTCAAGCAACCGATGCTTCCTTTTACCAAGCTCCCGTAGCTTCGTAAACCACAATCAATACCGACCACAGTGATCCTCATTACTGCACCTAGCGGTATGACACCACCGGTTTTCCTCCTGCAAAACCATGGCAATCAAAATCTCTTTGTTCCGAATCAAGGACAAAATTTCAATAACTCTCAAAATTTCAATCAAACCGAACAATTTCAACCAACCATATCAAGCTCCTAATCATCAAAGTTATCAACAACCTCCTCAAGCTCCCATGCCAAATGACTTCATGAAAATTACCGAGTCAAGCATACGCTCAATGCAAACTCGGATCAATAACATGAGAGTTGAGCTTAAAAGGAAATTGATACCACAATGTCTCGGCAGACAAATGAGTTAAAGAATATGATGAGCGGTTTCATGAACATGAATATGAACAAAGCTTCATCATCTTCCGGAGGACTCCCAAGCAATACAATTCCCAATCCCAATGCCGAGTTGAAAGCCGTCACCACTCGTAGTGGTAAGACGCACAATGGACCTTCGACTCCTATGCCCCTCCTCCCGTGGCGATGAGTCAAGTTACCAAGGATACAACGGACAAGGTGCAATTCTCAAGCCCACGGCATCGCACACGTCCCACCTTCGGTAGTCCTAGCTTTAAGTCCGAACCCGACGTTCAAGAAAAATCTGAGCGAAATAACTTCCATCCCGGCTCAAAAGTCTAGTCGACTTCCTTACCCATCAAGAATGAATGATGAGAAGCTCAAAGACAAAAACAAAGAGCAAATGGAAAATTTTTCCAAATCTTCAATGAGCTTCACTTTGATATAAGCTTCGTTGATGCTCTCGCTCTAATGCCTAAATTTGCATCCACGCTTAAAGGCTTACTCACCAACAAAGATAAGCTATCGAGATGGCTAAAACTCCTCTAAATGAGCAATGCTCATGGTCCTTCTCAAGAAGCTTCCCAAAAGCTTGAAGACCCCGGCGATTTCTAATCCCGTGTGATTTCTTGGGATGGTTCAATGCTCCGCCTGGCCGATCTTGGCGCTAGCATTAACCTCATGCCACTCTCGGTATGGAAGAAATCTGTCTCTTCCTAAACTTTCATCCACTTGTATGACACTCGAGCTAGCGGACCGTACCATAACTCATCCACTGGGATAGCCGAGGATGTCGTGATGAAAGTGGGAAAGTTTCACTTCCCACCGACTTTGTTGTAGTAGACTTTGATGCGCATCCTAGAGTTCCCTCATCTTAGGGAGAGCTTTCTTGAGAACGAGTCGTGCTCGATTGATGTGTTTTTCAAGAGTTGACCATACGGGTTGACAACGAAGAGCTCACGTTAAATATCAACCGAACTCCAAACCTCAGACAAACAGAGTGTTGCCACAATTGATCAAAGATCCGAAGATTCAATGCAACACTCTCAAACTTCACGGTTAAGAGGAGTTTTCAAAAGCGTTATGAGCTAAAAGCTTTGAAAATCAACCCGGTTCAAACAAATGGTTTGAAAGTTGTACTGTGAAGTCAAGAGTGTTCTTGATGATGATGATCTAGAATCGGAGACTTCATCGGAAGTGGTGGAAACTGCTAGCTCTAAGAGCACACCACTTGTCCCACCTCCGAATCGCTTTGTCGCATCGAGTTTGTTAACTCGTGGATGAAACCAAACTCTCTTCGGTTTCATCCGAGTTGGATGATGATGTTTGTGATCCAATGGAGACATTCTTCCCATTGATGAATTGCTCAAAATGATCCATCATCTTCTAGTCTTATTCCCGACTCTTCCATCCCTTCTCTCACCCCGATGAGGAAGATGACAACTTTGGAATGAAGTCGATGCATTTCTTAGTGATGAGTCAATTCCAACGGAATTGATAACACTTACTTTGATCCGAGGGAGACATCCTTTTCTAGAAAATCATTGATTGAAGAACCGCTTCCCACCCTCCTCCCGGACATCTTCTTGACAATCACCATCTAAGCTTCAAGTTTAAGCTTAAAGATGTCAAAATGGTGATTTGCTTCTCTCTGTTGAGGAATGGACTTGCATTCTCATGTACGCCTTTATTCCATTCTTCACAAATGGTGTGGTTGCTCTTTCCTTTCTCTTTCGGAATGAGGACACCATCTTTGATCCCGTATCATCCCTTATAGTTTCTACTATTAACAATACCGAGGTTATATCTCGTCGGTGTGGAACTTTCGATGTTCATATGTTTATTAACATTGTGAACGAAAGTCCGATCGAGATTGGTTTTCCACATTACTTTCCCCATGAACCAATGAATACGGGTCGAGTCAAGCTAGCGACTGGGAATCAAAAAGCATGCCATATGGGTTGTCACCCATCAAAAAGTTTGTTACGGTTAGCCATTCACATGGCTAGCTCACCCATGTTTAGCTTCTTCTTTATATCTTTCTACCACCTAGTGTGTGTGGGGGGGTTGCCCACATGTTGTGTATATAAAGTCTTCCAAAAAAAAAAAAAAAAAAAAATCTTTCTAAATAATGGCCGTAGTATTTCCTTTTACGTTCTTTGTTTCGCATAACCGCAGGTACTTTGAATATTGAGGGCAATATTCATTTCTAAGTGTGGGGAATTCTCACAATTTTATCATGTAATTATACCGCCTAATTCCCGCTTTTGGCCAAAATTTTTTTTGAGTAAGTGTTTTACACTTACTCATTTGGTTATCATCCGCTTTGTCTAATAAACAAAAGGATTGGCTAATCCAGAGCAAACGGCTCTTGGTAAAGATATCTCAAATCCGTTGACGGCTTGCAATTTGCCCAAAATTGTATGGTATTCACTCACCATATCCTAAAAAGTGAAGAGTTGGCTAGCCCGCAAGTTTATGGCTTGTGGTAAAGGCGTGGAAAAACCATAATTGGTAATCGACTCACCAAAGATAATATTGATAATTTATCTAAGAGTTGGCTAGTCCGAAGCAAACGGCTTCGTAAAGACAAATCAAATCCGTTGAAGTCGGTGGTTTGCTCAAAATCACATGGTTATCGGTGTACCATGGTTCTTACTTGAACCGAAACATTTGGCTACTCCGAAGTAATGGCTTTTGGTAAAGAGATTCAAATCCATTAAGTTTTTCTCAAAAGATTGCTAGGGACTAGCAATAGTTTAGTGTGGGGATTGATGAGTGTGTAAATACTCATCATTTTTAGTCAATCTGAATCGCAAAACGCTTAAAATGCTCGAAATGCATCAAAATATCGAAAATATTCCAAAATTGCATTTTATATGTTTCGGATGCAAAATGTTCAAAATCGATGAAAATGAGCTAAGTTTGCATAATTGGCGCTTTACCCCCAAGTTTCAAAAGTTGTCGAAATAGTCCTAAGCACATAATTTCAAAGAAAAATCACCAAAGGTCCTTTTAAATCATAAGTTGTCAAAATTAGTCCTTTGGTGAAAAATATAAAAGTTTTGAGAAATTACAAGTTTGGTCCTTCAAGTTTAAAAATTGGCAAAATGGCCCCTGAAATTGGAAAATGGCAAGTTTGGTCCTTGTACTTTTGAGATTGTCATTTTCAGCCCTTGGAAACAACTTTGCGGGTTTGGCGTAACAGGTCCTTCCATTTTCGAAATTGCAAATGAAGTCCTTGATTATTATTAACCTTTAATACACTTTGGACCATGTCAAAACCCAATTGGACCCCGCCACAACCCTTTTGGACCCCTCAAATGCCATTTGGACCCTCCAATATAATAAAACCCAATCAAACACCTTTGACTCTCCTTCCCTCCAAACTCACGGGTTTACACCATTTCTCCATCATTTCCCCCGCAACCTCTGCTAACACTCCACCATCATCATCATTACCTACCCTCCTCCAAACACAACACTCCAAGGATGCATTAAATGCCTTCTAACCTAACACTCAATCCCACAAACGGTTAAAACCAGTTTTGGCGCCAAAACCAAATAAATGGCCAAGATCATCCCAACCAATCCAATGGTCAAAATTGAGTGGGGATTTGTTCGAGAGTGAGAGAAGGAGTTTGAGTGTATAAAAGAAGAGGAAGAGGACAAGACAAAGGCAGTTAGTTTAATTTTTCAAAATGTATGTCGTTTTTAGCTTTCTTGTCTTAAATAGTTTTTTAGTTGTATTTTAAGGTTTCATTGAATCAAAAGTAAACCATTTAAAGTGTATTGTAACTTAACTAAGTATCAATTTTAGTTCATGTTCAATTTCCATATTGTATGTCCATCGTTGAAATTTCCATTCTCAAAATCCTATGTCAAATCTCTTAGTCACTTGTTTTTAAGCTCAAACAAGCTCAATCAAGCTTGTTAAAGCTTTCTATAAGCTCACATTTCGCTTTTAAACAATATTGAATCGGTCAATGAAAGTCAACATGGAGCACAAATGATGCAGAATGGAATGGGTTGATGCGTATAATGGAAATGGGTTGATTTTTAGCCATATGGGTTGGTTTAGATTAGGTAGTGTTCTTGGGTTCATCGTTTCAAGCCATAGTGGCTTTGGACCATTTGTAAGTCATTTTAAAATTCATATGCATAACTGCATTTTTGTAGTATTCATAAGCTCAAACTGTTTAAATAGTATTATTTAGGTGAGCTTAACTTAGTTTGATCATTAATATTAGATAAATAAGAGTCGGTCGGTTTTTGTTTGCAAAACAGGTTAAGAAAGGGTGTTTGGTTTATAGCTTATTCTGTCTTTTAGAAGTGTATTCGGTGAATGTTTCCGTGGTTTTATGTTTGTTAAGCATATTTGAGCTCATATCAAGTCTTAAATTGAGCTGCAAACACAAAAAGTCAAACATCAACAAAATCGTCTCAATGCTTCATCATTGTGAATTTTGGATTACCAAATTCTTGATTTGTGTTTAGAATTCTTAAACATTGCTTGCATTGTACTCATTCCATCATATTACATCAATATCAGTCATAAAATTGGAATCAAAGTTCATGAAAGTCAAATTTTCTCAATCGTTGTCAAAAGTCAAAACTTGAAAAGTCATTTGAGCTTAATCAAGAGAATTTTCTTGAGCTCATTTCGAGCCAATCTTAGTGAGACTTGGTGTTTTAAAACTTCAGTTGGTCTTAATCCTTATCACCATTTTATTAGATTTTTCAAATTTTTAAAAGCCTCAAAACTACTTGTCAAGTGGACCTTAATTGCCCTGCTCACAACTCTCAACTTAGATCGAGTTTTCTCGGATTTGTGCAAGGCTCGCACAGGGCTCAACCTAGCTCACCCTAGCTTGGTCTTTGGCTCATAAAATCTTGACCCAGGTCTAGTTGAGGTCTCATTACTTGCTTTCTAGATTTCTAGCTTATTTAAGTGCTTATTCTGTGGTCGCAAGTAGTACCCGAAACTGTTGTTGTAAAATAAGCTCAACACATCAAATCTGTAAATCACATTTAGAGGTTAAAGCTTGTTGGTTTTAGTTGCATTTAGGTTATTATAGCATATTAGCTTCTGAATCAGTTGGTGGCTTGCTTTGTTCATTTGGCTTATTCAAGTGCTTATTTATAAGCCCTTGGCTTAGCAGCTTCCATATTCCTCCACACAAGCACCTGTTTTCCATTTTTCTAGATTCCTAATATAATTTTAGAGTTTTCCTGAAATTTTCAGATTTTTCCTAGCTTGTTTGCTATTTTTCTTAATTTAAATCAATTTTAGCACTTTTAATTAGCTTTAATTACAAATAATTAAGAAAAGCTTCAAAAATAATTTTCATTTTTCTTAAGTTAAGATAAATATAAAAAGCATAAAAATATTTTTCTAGATTTTTCTTAGTTAAATTTGTATTTTGAATAATTTAATTAGTTTTTAATAGTTTTAAATTCCTAGAAAATAGAAAATAATCAGAAAAATATAAAAATAGTTTTGAAAATTCTATTTTGATATTTTAGATTTTTCTAAGTCTTAATTTTATTTTTCTAGCTTTATTTCATATTTTCTTGTATTTTAGGTTATTATTAATTAGTTAAAATAGTTTTTAATTAATAATAATTAGATAATTAGTTATAAAATAATTTTCTTTTCTAATAATTTTCTTTTATCATTAGGTTTGTAAAATATCATTTTCATATTTTTAGGGTTAATATTGTGTAAGTTTCACATTTTATTTGACGTCACGTAGTTTTTAATTTCGCTTTTATAAAACACATAAAAACAAAAACATCATTTTGCAAATAGTGATAGCGTTTATTTAATATTTTTATCTTTTAATTTCCTTTAATTTGCATTTAAGCCGTTGTAATTTGTTGGCTTTTTCGTAGTTATAATCATTCTCAATTCTTTTTCCGCTCAAATTCTCGATCACTATATCGTTTGGTGATCCATTGCATAGCTCATTGGGACATAACGACCGGGAAACACTATACTCCCGATCTTCATTGCATTCGTGCTTGAGCCGTTTTAAGTTTCTTACGGTCCGCCATTCACAAGTGGCGACTTGAGTGATAAAACTTGACGGTTTGCACTCATCTATTTGTTCCCAATATATGATGTTGTGAGTAGTTTATACAGTAATCACATATGATTCTACTATAATCACATGACATGTGATTGTAATAGAATCAGGTAAATGCAATATATGATGTTGTGAGTAGTTTCCGCAGGCAAATCACATGTGATTTTAGTACAATCACATGCGATTGTAGTAGAATGACATGTAAATTCTCACTTCAGTTTTATGTGACCTCTAAATTCAGTCTTATCTGATTTTGTAACTGATTTTATTAGCAAACCGAGACCAAGTTTATACATTATAATGAGACACCTGGAGGATCGTTATATTGGGAACCTAATGTTGAGACTAACAAGCACACAAAGACTACATGTCCGTCAATCCAAAATATATTGCAAAACTAGCGAAAATTGCTTCTCCTGAACAAGCGGATAGAATTGATGTAGGTGGACAAGTGACGAGAATCGTCACGGTGAACAAGCGACTAATGCCTCTTGAATATCATACTTTGTTTACGTCTCGTTTTTCATATCATACTTTTTTAAATTTGGTTTTTCTTTATTTTTATTGCAATCGTTGGAATAATGTTATGCATATTCGGTATTTTTAATCAATATTTTTGATGTTTTGGTATTTTTAATGAATATAAATGCAAGTTGTAAAGTTACATCACTAAATCATATGTGATTTATGAACAACTTACGTGTGATTTTGAAAAATCACATGTGATAATGTGTGATTTAAAGAAAAACGTTATATTTTAATGTGAACCCATTACTTTTTGGATGGTAGACCATCTTTAATATCCGAAAGAATGAACTTGAAGAAGTGATTTGGAGGATCATCTGACATGGTTGATTCACAACATTGTATGCTATGAAAGTGTGAGTAATTTTGTTAGAAAGCGAACCACTCAAGGGCTCAAGGCTAGGGGCTACAATTTACACGAATGACTCTTTTATCAATTAGACATAAAACTTCTTGTCCACTATTATAATCTAATTTCTTCACAAACCCCTATTTGATAATTCCTTTCACAAATGTTCGATGACGTTTTTCCTTTTTCTTTTACATTGAATATTGACATATGTTTGGGATTTTTAACTGAATAAGTGAATATAAATGCAAGTTGTAAAGTTACATAACTAAATCACATGTGATTTGTGAACAACTCACATGTGATTTTGAAAAATCACATGTGATTTTTGAACAAATCACATATGATTTGTTCACAAACACATGTGATCTAGATATAAAAAGTTTCCCAGGCTACAACCATCAGATTATGACATTTAGCAACAAATAAAAAAGAATACATATGTTTAAACATTCATCAAAATACCAGGTAAATATCCATTTCATACTTATAATGAGGTACTACCCCCAAAAGACTACCATGAGTACTTGTTCAGTACTACATCCGTACTAGACCATTAGTAAATACCAAAAGACTACCATCAACGTCTAAACTTGTCCAGAAAACAAACTAGAAACATAAAACAAACTACGACCATTACTTAACTACATATACTACCATCAGTTTACCCAAAAACTGCCATTCACAATCACTTACGACCCATCAGTTTTATCCACATCACTTGCTCTTTACTGCATCAACCTCTTGATTCTTAACCACGTGACTTTCATGCTCAGCCCTGTTCTTGATTGCATTGACAATAACAAAAATCCTTGCATTGACTTGGCTTATATTAACATATAGTGGAAAAAAGAATCACATGTGATTCAAACTGAATCACATATGTTTCAAGGTGAATCACATGTGATTTCTAAAACTTATGCTTAGATCGTACAACATCAGCCAAAGCCTTAGACCGTATAACATCAGTCGTCGCCTTATCCTTCACAACGTTACCAGTTTGAATCTTGTAATAGTTTCATCTTGTAAAACAAATCGACACCCTTTTTCTACTTATCCGCATCCTTCTAGCAATTTTAGTTTCCGCGCTTAAACCAAGAATCACTGTTTCAAGAACCACAACTGTATCATAGGACAACATCTTTTGAATTTGTTCGAATAGAACATTAACCCTCAACGACTGATATGATATGATATTTATCAAAATGTCTATTTATCAAGCGTGGGACAACTTAATCCTAGGAGAACCGGTAACATTAGCTTTAGGAATACCTAATATCAAAAAAAACATATAAAATCATCAGTGATTCATCATCAAAACAACACCAACTAAATCAAATAACAACTCTAACAACAGAAACAAGAATCACATAAACAAAAATCACATGTGATTCACATAAACTAACTAATCATCATAAAAAAAAAGTAACTAATCATCATCAAAAATCACATGTGATTCAGATAAAACCAAAAAAGAGTAAGCAACTAATAATCATAAAAAAAAACTAACTAAAATCAAAATAACTAACTAATAACAACACTAATCATTCTCAAAAAAAAAAATCATCATAAAAAATCACATGTGATTCAGATAAAATCTAAAAACATTAACTAACTAATAATCATAAAAAATAACTAACTAAATAAAAGTAATTAATTAATAACAACACTAATAATCATCAAAAACAAAAAAAAAAAATAAAATGCAAATAACAACTCATCAAAAACAATAAAAACAAAAGAACAAGGACATATAATGGTTATACTTTTAAGACTAAAATACACCGTTGGTCCCTAAACTTGGTAAGGTGCATCGTTATGGGACAAAACCCGGCCTTTTCATCGCCATAGGTCCAAACCTTGGCCATTAAATGCCGAATCGTCCCTTGACCAGATTGGGACAACAAACCGATTTCCTTGAGGGTATTATAGACCATTCACTTTTTGACCCAACCTAGTTAAAATGTAACCCAACCTTCAACCATATATGTATCGGCTACGACCAAGAGTGAACCCTAAAATACAATCAATGACATTCTACCCAAAGTAAAAAGAAAACAATAATGGCACAAAGCGATAAGGGAAGGCTTTGTTGAGTTCGTTGTGGAAAGCGGTCGCCCAAATGAAAAGCGTGCGGGTGTTAAGAAAGAGAGGAAGAGGATGACATCTTGTTATCAAAGTTTAACGATTTGGGAGAAAGGATTTAAAATCCGGAAATTTTGTTTAAATATCTTAAGGAAAGGAAGGAAAAGAAGGAAAACGATGATAGGGAGAGTTGTGGGTCTAGCTAAGTGTATGTTTAGATGATAGTAAGCATTTGTAGCTTTTGAGAACATGAAATCGATGAATAAAATTTTGTGTTCTTATTTAAGTAATTGTGTTTGAAATCGTTTTGCATTTCTTAATAGGTTTGACTTACCCAAGTCATACCACAATAGTAAGTTACAATTTGTTGGTTTTCATAAGTTTTTTGACTTTGGTAAGTCAAAATTCAAGATGTTACAATACACCATTGTCAATACATTGTTGTTTCTTCGCTAAAGCGTTTGCATTTTCAACCCGTGTTTGAAACCACCGCCTCTAATTTTTCCGATACGGGGTGTTTGGTTTCTTTGTAACAACTTTTGTTGATAAAAGGGCCATTTGGTTTAAACGATACAAGCGGATGTTTGTTGATACATTATGATTTAGTGCTAAAGTATTTGCATTTTCACCACATCTTTTTAAACCATTGCATTTGCTTTTGTTGATACAAGGGGGTGTTTGGTTTTACTAATTAAAGTTTTGCTGATACAAGGGCCTGTTTGGTTTTGCTGATATAAGGGGATGTTTGGTTTTGTTGATACTAATTACACTAAAATACACCCAATATCACAATACAAGAACATATTAAACAACACATAACCCAAATGATATTTTATCATTAATAAAGTCTGTTAAACATCATAACCAACTACATCAAATCTAATTTACATACCCTTTTTAGCAACCTATATTCCCAAAACTATCACCCAAAAGACCGCCTTTATCTACCCCATGGAAAACCAAAAATTCAGGCATTATGTTCAGCCATTTTCTTAACAAACTCTTGGTTGAACCGAATACCTTCATCTGCTTGACCAACAATCAGTATGAGTTGGGCAAGTTGGTTTGTGTGCCTCATTGGATTTTGGTGGCGCATCCACACGATCAAGCGCAATTCCACGAGGTCCCGTAGCTTGATTCTCTTCTATCGCCTCCTACGCTGATGATTCCTTTCTTGGATGTTGGATGCATCAAGAACTAGCTTCCTCGTAATCCCTTCTTGGGCACCTCTTCTTCAAACCAGATAGCCATCGATCATTCAAATTTGGAGAATCAAGAACCTCCATGAGTTCGTTTAAAATGGGAAATCGCCATTGGAAAATTGTTTGTGTGTGGAAAAAGTGGTAGATGAGTTTATCGTTTGGTGTGCACTAGTTAATATCGTCTCCGTAAGAGACGGTCAAGTGGTCTATTAGTTACTTTTTTTTCACTCGGTCCCCGAATTTGTCTTGGTTGCCGTTGTCAAACTTAAAACTCCCGCCCAATAATCACTTTAGAATACACAATTGGTCCCTCGAGTTGCCAACTTATTTAAAACCATTAGAAGTTTGAGTTTGTTAAGTCAAACTTCTAAAACATATCAAATTATCAATTCACTCCAAAACAAATATTGAGTAATGGTTTTGCAATATTGACTTTACAAAGTCAAATACCATTCTATATATTATTGAACATTCCACTAGCCATCCTTATCATCAAACTTCAAATACCATTCTGCCTTTTGCACTTAATCTTCTAAAGGTTTTCAATCCTTCTGACATTACGACTCTCGTTCACAGTTAACACATTCACCATTTTCAAGTATTGACTAACTAAAGTAAACTAGAAATGCAGATTTACTTGCTACAATCAAATTAAAATGCTAAATGAAAGTTTGACTTTCGAATGTCAAACTTTCATCACCTATACAATACGCACAAACAACAACATATGAACAATCTAATTTTAAGCAAACCATATAAACAATTTGTAACACCCCCAAATCTCGGTACAACGGAAGACTTAATCAAGTTTTCGTATGTTACTTTTTGGATTGGTATCGCACACAAGTAAAATAAAAGATAACCATTTAACCATTTAGAACCAATCCCAAATCAAATATTCAACCATTTAATCCAAGATATAAATTTTAGGCCCAAAACATAGTTTAACAAAATAGGTCCCCATTGTTTATCGAGTCGAAAATGATCCTTGAACCACGCCTCCATGTCAAGCTTCCACACATCAAGTAATCCAAACATCTCTCAAATACCTAAGAAATCATGCTAAAAGGTCGACTACATCATGAGTTCATAGGTTTAAGTTCAACAAAATCATAGTGGACCAGAAGAGTTGATTTGCTATGCAAGACCTAGATAGGCAAATACCATTTGCACGCACCGATCCTACCGGATCTCCAATCATATAATCACTTACTCGGGCCCTGCGACTCTAGTCCAACCTTGTCATGGCAACCTCTGAAACAGTTGCCAACCCCGGCTAGGTCGAGATAGAAGTCTATTCTTAGTTAGGCACGGTTAAACCTAGACTAAGGCAACAACTATCACACATCTATCTACTCGATCAAGCATATAAGCAAATCCAAATAGTTTTAACGGTCCAAAAGCAGAGTATGATTCTCACCCCAAAATAGTTCAAAGCGTAGTTAAAGCGTATATAAAAGTGGGGCTATGAAACTCACCTCAAGCAATCAACACACAAATATCACTAGCAAAGATAACATAAATCACAAAGACAACCACTATCGACTCGGCACAACCTATTAATGTAGACCAACTTAATATACATATTCCTCAAAATCAACGTTAACTACCCCAATATATTCCATTTCTTTGTTTCCAAAACGTCTCATTTCACCATTTAATCCTAGTGTTTGGTATCCTCATGTGGGTGTATCGACTCAATATGATGCCATGAATGCACTCAAACAACCAATATATAACTCAATGCAACACAATGAGACCTTTAAACGATAATCTCCATAGTTCAATAAGTTTCGAATAAATAGTATACCTTATCGAATTAAATCAACTCGATAAACTCATTCATTTACCGTGTCACTTATTATCCCATAAATCAATCGTATCCTTAAAGAGTCATAAGGATAAGTCACCCATTAATAAGGTTACCCAACGCACCTAGCGGGCTCTTATTATATTCGTCAACCTAATAAGTCCGCTACCCACGTGGATCAACACTATTAATGCTAGGTTATCCGTAACCCATGCACACATAAAGCAAATAAATAATTACTTATCCAACATTAAATGTCCACAATTGACATTTATTGATAAACGGTACTCGAAACCATAATTACTTATTTATTACAAAACCTTTCCAATTTAGTTGTTAGTTTCCATTTAAAACTAGTAAATAACAAGATAAATCTTGTTATTGATATTTTTGTACAAAAGCCCATTATTATTTACATTTCATAGTTCTATTATCATTTCCATATATAAATATATTTCGTCAAATTCCATTATAAATTTCATATCGTTATTCGTTTCGAGTCCACGAGCACGAGTCATAACTTCTCCGCTTTTAATCAATCAATTGTCCAAATTATACTAAAGTCCATGTTACGGCTTTGTTGGAGTCAACTATTGACTAAAAAGTCAAAGTGGCGCCGACGTAGCTCAAAGTCACATATATATATATATATATATATATATGATTAAAAGTATATATATATATATATATATATATATATATATATATATATATATATATATATATATATATATATCAAGTCCATAATTAAAAGTAATAACCTTCAATCCAACTCAATTCAAAACAATCTAGCCAACCAATCAATCAACCAATTATACTCGAAACCAATGTTATGACCCTAATGGTCATGACACGGTCGTGGTCGAGACCACGTGAACCAAACAAGCTTCTAAAAGCTTTTCGGCTCCACGCGTCTCATCCAAACCTCAACTAAACCAATCAATAAGCTACCAAATTGAACCGACTCAACCCATGATCAATCATAGGCCACGTCGACACCAACCAAGACCCCATCGTGGGTTCCTTGGTGCGTCGCCCATATGTCACAAGCAAACCTCACCAAATCGAATCTACAACACTCAAATCCAATCATTCAAGCTTTAAACACTATCTAAACACAAAACCCATCAACTATCATTAACCAAGAACATGAAACTAAACCCTAAAATGTAAAACATCATCAAATTAATGCACCACATGTACCAAACACTAATTACTTCTTTATTTCATCACTAATTAGCTTTAATTTCATGTTCCACCCAAAAGCCCCAAAAATTGTTCATGGGTCGAAACCCTAGAATTCAATTCGTGGCTTTTTATAGCATAATCATGCTCAATACATGTTCCCTTTACCTTAGCTAATCACCAATTGCAAAAGCCCTTTGAAATCTTTCGAAACCCTAAAAGTACGAATTTTAATTCGTGAATTTGGAGGTGTTAATGAAGTCCAAATTGAGTGTATGATATATGGTTGGAAAGAGGAGAAAGAGATATTGCTTTTGGTGGTGGAGGTGTGATGTGACGCGTCACGTACTGTGGTTGCCGAAATAGTGGCCGGCGGTGGTGGTGTGGTGAATTAGGGTTTTAGAGTGAGAAACAAGAGAGAGAAGTGATGTTTGTGTTTTCTAGTGAGAGAAATGAAAGGGTATAGTGAGGCTTGGGTTGGGTATATATACTCATGAGCTAGGGACCTCAAAATAAATAATTTAGGAGGGGGGCGCCGACTACAAATAAAAGGGAGGTTCGGGTTGAAACTTTTAGTATCTATCTCGTTTACCCATTCCGAGCTCACATATCGTCCCAGAGTGTCCCATGACATTTATTTAACTTTCCAACATCGTTACTCACGTTTTTCCACAAGTTTTGACTATTTATTTGTCAATTTTCGACTTCTGGTCTAAAAGTTACAATAACTCTTGTTTTAGGCTTTTCTAGTGCCGAATCGAATAATGCCTACCAAATAGAGTTAAAACTCATACGATAACTCATTTAATAATGAAATAAACCGTAAAACCAATCGATGATATAAAATCAAGTCACGGTTTATAAAATAGTGTTAAAGGCAAAACTCGGTTTAATTTAACGTAATCGGTTACCTAAAATAGACTCCCTAAATTGCCGGTTGTCACAACCTCCCATGGTGCTAGTTTAACTAAGTCCGTATATCAAAATTCATTGAACCTCGTGTGAATATAGAGTGATCACCTATACTTCCTACGGAAAAGTGGGACATTGCTTGATCACTATGTCCATGCTCGGAGTTCCATTTTGCGATACTTAACAATAATAGAATTATGTCTATTGGTTTTCCTCTTTGGAATGGTAAAGATTTTGGTGTGTCTCATGAAAAATTGTAAAGTTTTCTCAACAAAATTCAATTTCTCTTGTTCATCGAGATATTCTCTTTTGTATGGAGCGCTTTCATCGCCATCTAGTCATGATATGACTTTTCTTTGGAATCGTTGGACATCGATCTTGTTTCGAATGGGTACTAACATGAAAGTTTGTATTCATTGCGTACACTTGTAATCTCATCGAACTTATCAAGTGTCGGAATCAATCTTAGCGGTATGAAATTGGTTTGTGATTTTGTGACTTTCCTCGTTTGAACTTGGATTCGGTTCACTACCTTGTTTTATTTTTGGTATTGTTACATTTTCCTTTATACTCTAGCGATGTTGTCTATCGACAATTTTACTTTACGTCAAATTCGTTGTTCTCTTGATCCGCCCCAAAGTCAGTTTATCACTCAACTGCCACTTGTGAATGACCGACCGTAACAAACTTAAAACACTTTAACACAAATGCAATGAAGATCGGAGAGTATAGTGTTTCCCGGTCGTTAAGTCCCAGCGAGTATGAGAATAGTCAAACGAATAGTGATCGAGAGATTTGAGCGGAAAGAGATTTGAATATGATTATAACTAAGGAAAAGCCCATAAACTACAGGGGCTTAAATGCAAATTAAAGAAAATTAAAAGATAAATTCTATTAAATAATCGCTATCACTATTTGCAAAATGATGTTTTTGATTTTATGTTTTTATAAAACTTAAATTAAAAACTACGTAGCGTCTGTGAAAAAGTGAAACTTACACAATATAAATCCTAAAATTATGAAAATGACATTTTACAAACCTAATGATAAAAGAAAATTTATAGAAAAGAAAATTATTTTTATAACTATTTATCTAATTATTATTAATTAAAACTAATTTTAACTATTTAATAATAACCTAAATTACAAGAAAATATGAAATAAAGCTAGAAAAATAAAATTAAGACTTAGAAAAATCTAAAATATCAAAATAGACTTTTCAAAACTATTTTGTATTTTTCCGAATATTTTGGATTTTCTAGGAATTAAAAACTATTAAAAACTAATTAAATTATTTAAAATACAAATTTAACTAAGAAAAATCTAGAAAAATATTTTTTGTCTTTTTATATTTATCTTAACTTAAGAAAATTGAAAATTATTTTTGAACCTTTTCTTAATTATTTGTATTAAATGCTATTTAAAATGCTTAAAAACTAATTTAAATTAAGAAAATAGCAAACAAGCTTGGAAAAATATGAAAATTTCAAGAAAAGCTTAAAATAATATTAGGAAGCTAGGAAAAATGGAAAACATGAGGTTATGTGGAGGAATTTGAAGCGCCACAAAGTGCTTATAAATAAGCACTTAAATGAAGCCAACAAACACAAAAAGCACCAACTGATTATGGAAACTCTAATAAGCTAAAATAACCAGAATGCAACAAGTTATAACAAGCTTCAACCTCGGTTGGCAAATTGCTATGAATTTGATGTTATAAGCTATTGAGCTAAAAAGCAGTTTAGGTAGCCAACTTTAAGCATAAGTATAAGCACATGAATAAGCTAAAATAAAAACCAATACTAGAACTCTAAACTAGACCTGGTTAAGAATGTCTAAACCAAAATCAGACCTAGGTGAGCTCAGATGAGCCCCTGCACAAGCTTGCAAGATCACAGGACAATCCATGTGAGACTCGAGTCCACACTGCCGGCATTTAGTACCATTTGACAAGCTTATATGGGGCTTATAGAAAATTAACAAAATTATACAAAATGATGAAAACAACCTAGACCAGTTGAACTTTTAAAAGCCACAAGTTTCATTGAATTTGACCCGAAATGAGTTCACTAAAATTCTTCCTAGTTGAGCATAAACCGATTTTGCAATATTTGACTTTTTAATAAAATTGAAATGTTGACTAAATGGAACTTTGAAGCCAATTTGTGGATTGAATATGATGTTAGATGATGAAATAAGATCTAATGCAAGCTATATCTAAGTATTTTAAACACAAAACAAGATTTTGTTTTGTAAAATCTCAACAGATAAGTATATGAGATAGTCTAGCTAATTTGACTTTTACTCAAAAGAAATGCAAACTTATGACTAAATTGGCTCAATAGGACTTATATAAGCATGATCCAACAAATTTCAAACACTACATAGGGATCTAAGATCATTATACATCTTGATCCAAACACCCTTATATCTGCATGTTTAGAACTCGAAAATAGAGCTATCCATTGAACCGGCTGTGATAGCGGACCAAACTAAGTTTCTAGACCTAATAACAACTATATAAACACATTACAACTAGTCAAATACAAGTACATATAAGCATAAAAGTAAACCGATATTGAAATGAAACCGAGATTTCACTCACGTGTTTCGGTAGAGTATGCAGGCAAAACCAAACCCAAAACCAACCTAACCTATTCTATTTCAAACCCATTATCACCTCTGCATCAACCCATGATCACCATTTTTCTCCATTTAGCTCCCGTTTGACTTTTGTTGACCATCAACCAATTTTGCTTGAAAATGTTATCCAAGCTACCAAAAGCTCTAATAAGCTTAAGTGAGCTTATTGGGCTTAACAATAAGCTAATTGAAGTTTGAATGCAAGATTTTGAAATTAAATTTCCAACAGTTAACTTTAAAACATGAAATTATACAAAACCTTGATATTGATAGTTGAAATGTATTACAATGACAAAGTAGCTCAATTAGAACACAATAAAACTTAAGTTTACATTCTAAAACATTAATTAAGAAAACTTGCCAAAAACGACATACAAAGAAATTAAAACTAAAACTACTTGTTGTCCTCTCTTTCTTCCTTCTCTTTTTATACTCAAATAGCTTCCCACATGTCTTACGAGTGGATCCCACTTATATTTTGTCCACCGGATCACTTGGTGAAAAATGGCCATTGGGTGAATTTTGGCGGAAAAGTGGTTTTGACCACTGGGGGCTTTTAGCTAGCAACTAGGGGGTGGACTAGGGGTGATGATGAGGGTGAGAGGTGTTGGTGATAAGGTGAGGTGAGTGGGAGTGGGAGAGGTGTTGCGAGGTAGCGAGCAAGTTGGAGAGGAAAACCATAAGGGAGGAAACCAGCTTGTTTGTTTGACTTGTTTGACCAAAGGTCCAAAATAGGTTTGTGACGGGGTCAAAAGGAATATAGCAGGGTCAATTGGCAATTGGCGGTTTGTAAAGGCTTGGATAGCTTTTAAATAACAAGGACTTAATTTGAAACTTCGATTTTTGAAGGACCAATCTCGCCAATTTTCCAAAGTTGTCACAAGGATCACTTTTGCCAAGTTCCAATAGTACAAGGACCATTTTGTCATTTTCAAATTTCCCGAGGACCAAACTTGACATTTTCAAAGTTTAGGACCTTTTACGCCATTTAACAAAAGATTTATTCAAGGACCATTTTGACAAATTAGAATAATTCAGGGACCTTGAATAACATTTTTCTTTATTTGGTTTTACCGGGACCTGCTTTTTGACAATTTTTGAAACTTGGGGACTAAAGCGCCAATTATGCAAATTTGATCGTTTTCACCGATTTTGATATTTTGGCATTTAAAACACATAAAACACTTATTTGTGATATTTTTATCATTTGATGCATTTACGAGTGTTTTCGGATGTTTTTGCGGTTTAATTGGTACAAAATGATGAGTATTTAGACACTCATCAATCCCCACACTAAGATATTGCTAGTCCCTAGCAATGTTTTGAGAAAAATTAATGGATTTTATCTCTTTACCAAAAGCCATTACTTTTGGAGTAGCCAAATGTTTCGGTTCAAGTAAGAACCTTGGTACAGATAACCAAATGATTTTGAGCAAATCATCGACTTTCAACGGATTTGATTTGTCTTTACGAAGCCGTTTGCTTCGGACTAGCCAACTCTTAGATAAATTATCAATATTATCTTTGGTGAGTGATTACCAATTATGGTTTTTCCACCGCTTTTACCACAAGCCATAAACTTGCGGGCTAGCCAACTCTTCACTTTTAAGGATATGGTGAATGAATACCATACAATTTTAGGCAAATTGCAAGTCGTCAACGGATTTGAGATATCTTTACCAAGAGCCGTTTGCTCTGGATTAGCCAATCCTTATGTGGGTTAGACATGGTGGACCGATTACCATTTGTTATGTTTAGTACATAGTACTTCAACTAAATTTTTTTTAAATTTGGCCATTTTGGGGAAAAAGGGACTAAAGGGTACATTTATGATCAAATTAGCGAATTTCCCCACACTTAGAAATGAATATTGTCCTCAATATTCAAAGTACCTACTGTTATATGCGAAACTTAGAACGTAAAAGATAACATTACTAACTAAGTGTAGAAACACAACAATTATTCTCTTTTTAATATTTACAATTTTCATTCATTTTTAGATCTATATACAACATGTGGGGCATCTCCCCACACTAGGGTGGTACATACGGGTGAAAACCCATGTTAAACTCATTTTTTGATTACCGAGTCGCTAGCTTGACTCGACCCGAATTAATTTGTTCATGGGGAAGTAAGTGGAAGAGACAATCTCCATCGGACTTTCATTCAAGATGTTTGGATAAACATTGAAGTACGTGAAAGTTCCACACCGATGAGATATATAGATGACCCGGCTCACCAATGATAAATGAAAATGCGGGATCAAAAATAGTGTCCTCATTCCTAAAGGAGAAAAGGAACGAGAAACCACACCATTTGTGAAAAATGGAATAAAGATGTGCATCACAATGCAATTCCATTCTTCATTAGTGATGAGCAAATTACCATTTGTTAGATTTTTAAGCTTAGACTTGAAGCTTGTATGGTGATTGGCAACAAAATTTCCGGAGGAGAGTGGAAGCGGTTCTTCAATCAACAGATTTTCAAGAAAAGGATGTCTCCTCCGAATCAAAGTTAGTATTGTCAATTCTGTTGGAATCGACTCATCACTAAGAAAATCATCGACCTCCTTCCAAAGTAATCATCTTCCTCATTTGGAGTGAGAGAAGGAATGGAAGAGTCGGAAATGGGACAAGAAATGAGTGGATGATCATTATATAGGAGACTTTTAGTTTCTCCAAGATCGGCTTCAAATCAAATAGATCATCGTCACTTTCGATGAAAGTGGATCGATGTGAGTGAGTTCATCGGTGAACTCCTCAAGAAGAGATCGAGGCTGTGGAAGTGATGCCTCAACATACTCAATGTCTCCATAAGAAGTACAATCGTCGCTAACATCGGAGAAAGTTTCAAAATGATCTTTTGAACACTCGAGAGGGAAAGAGATATCACACATATGATCGAAAGTTCCTGTGACTCTCTCGGGATTGGGACAAGGTTCTCAACACTAGACTTTATGAATTCGTCCGATTCCTTTTCGTGAATAGTGTCAAGATGCTCATCCCCATGTTCGAGAGTGAGCGGGAATATCGGTGTGATAACAACGGTGAGGAGTTTAGAAGGACTAGCATACATATGTTTAATACTTTCCATTTGTTCTTCTCGCTAGTAATTCCATCATAGTCTTTTCTCCCGATTTTTCATGGAAGGAATTTCAATTGATGAACTTGATGAATCTGTACAAAGTTGACTAATATCAAGGTAAGTTCATCATCATCGTCATCGTGAATGAAACGGAATCGAGAGCTAGATTTTGTCGCTTTTTCTTTTGCAATTGATTCCCTAATAGATTTTTCAAAGGCAATGGGAATCTAATTTAGCGATCCGTTCTTGACTAACAAAACTTCCATGGATTTCGATTTGGATTATCTTGGGATGTTTACATTCCTTCAAATCTTTCACTAAATCCAAAAGATCAAGGAGAAGATTTTGAGGAAGTGGCTCGGTGAGGTAGTGCCCGATTCACTTGGTATTGTGGAGGTTGGTTATGATCGAAGAGTCGTAATTGTTACAAGGAAATGGATTCCTCGTTTGACAATCGAGATAGAGTGAGGACCTCCACAATACTCACAACAAGAAACGATGTGGTTGTGAGTTATATGTGTTGTAGTCATAATTGTTATCGGGAACCCGCTCATAGACAAGCGTGTTTCCGATTGACAATCGAGCTGGAGTGTGAACCACCACAGTACTCACAACAATAAATCTCTTGAGTCTCACGGTGTGGTGGTGATGGAATAAATCGGTTGTGTTATGGTAGGAATAGGGATCACGGTTATAGACGGACCCGTTTCCCGATTCCACCATGCTACAACCGGGCAATTGCCACCATTATAAGGACCACCACACCATTGACATCCAAGAGGGTGAGGATAAGACATAGAAAGAATCAAATGTTTTCGAGAGGGTAAGAAATGAAGAATCAAAGGGTAAGAGGGTAAAGATGAATATTTTTGGTATTTTGATAAACATGATGTAGAAACAAAGAATGAAAATCTTTTTGGGTTTTTGATTTTTATAAGAAAATATAAACACATAGATGGTATAAACAAAGAGTGAATATTCAAATCACTAATCGCTAAGCGTAAGACTATTAGCTCGCTTGCTCCCAATGGCGCCAAAATTTGATCCGTGCAAACCGTCAAGTTTTCTCACAAGCAAGCACCACTGTGAATGGCCGACCGTAACAAACTTAAAACAGTTTAAGCACAAATGCAATGAAGATCGAGAGTATAGTGTTTCCCAGTCGTTAAGTCCCAACGAAATGCATGCGAGAATAGTCAAACGTGTAGTGATCGAGAGATTTGAACAGAAAAGAGATTTGAATATGATTATAACTAAGGAAAAGCCCATAAACTACAGGGCTTAAATACAAATTAAAGGAAATTAAAAGATAAGAAATATTAAATAAATGCTATCACTATTTGCAAAATGATGTTTTTGATTTTATGTTTTATAAAACTTAATTAAAAACTACGTAGCGTACAAAATAAAAAGTGAAACTAAAGCAATATAAATCCTAAAAATATGAAAATGACTTTTTACAAACCTAATGATAAAAGAAAATTTATAGAAAAAGAAAATTATTTTTATAACTATTTATCTAATTATTATTAATTAAAAACTAATTTTAACTATTTAATAATAGCCTAAATTACAAGAAAATATGAAATAAAGCTAGAAAAATAAAATTAAGACTTAGAAAAATCTAAAATATCAAAATAGAATTTTCAAAACTATTTTGTATTTTTCTCGAATATTTTGGATTTTCTAGGAATTAAAACTATTAAAACTAATTAAATTATTTAAAAATACAAATTTAACTAAGAAAAATCTAGAAAAATATTTTTTGTCTTTTATATTTATCTTAACTTAAGAAAATTGAAAAATTATTTTTTGAACCTTTTCTTAATTATTTGTATTAAATGTTATTTAAAAATGCTTAAAACTAATTTAAATTAATAAAAATAGCAAACAAGCTTGGAAAAATATGAAAATTTCAAGAAAAGCTTAAAATAATATTAGGAAGCTAGGAAAATGGAAAACAGGAGGTTATGTGGAGGAATTTGAAATCGACACAAAGTGCTTATTGAAATAAGCACTTAAATGAGCCAACAAACACAAAAAGCACCAAACCGATATGGAAGCTACAATAAGCTAAAATAACCAAAATGAAACAAAAACAACAAGCGTAAAACTCGGTTTGCAAGCTAGCTATGAATTTGATGTTATAAGCTATTGAGCTAAAAAGCAGTTTAGGTAGGCAACTTTAAGCATAAGTACAAGCTACTCCATAAGCTAAAATGAAAACCAATACTTGGGATCTAAACTAGATCGGGTGGCTATGCATAAGCCAAAATCGAGACTTAGGTGAGCTCAAATGAGCTTTGCACAAGCTCTGCAAGACACAGACAATCCACAAAATCGAGTCGGTTCCACTGCAGGGGCATTTAGTCCCATTTGACAAGCTTATTTGGGGCTTATAGAAAATTAACAAAATTATACAAAATGATGAAAACAACCTAGACCGCTTGAACTTTTAAAAGCCACAAGTTTCATTGAATTTGACTCGAAATGAGTTCACTAAAATTCTCTAGCTTGGCATAAACCCAGATTTTGCATATTTTGACTTTTTAAGCAAAATTGAAAGTTTGACTAAATGGAACTTTGAAGCCAATTTGTGGATTGAAAATGATATTAGATGATGAAATAAGATCTAATGCACTCTATTCCTATGTATTTTAAACACAAAATGAGATTTTGGTTTTGTAAAACTCAACAGATAAGTATATGAAATAGTTTCTAGCTAATTTGACTTTTAGCTGCAAGAAATGCAAACTTATGACTAAATTGGCTCAAAGGACTTATATAAAGCATGTATACAAATTTCAAACACCAACAAGGGATCAAGATTAGCTATACATCTATCCAAACACCCCTATATCTGTTGTGTAGAACTCAGATCTACTCCATCTATTGAACCAATATGTGATATAGACCAAACTAAGTTTCTAGACCTAAGAACAACTATATAAACACATTACAACTACAAATACAAGTACACATAAGCAAATGCAAGTGATATTGAAATGAAAGTGAGATTTCACTCACATGTGTCCGGTGGTATCGAGCTAGAACCAAACCCAAAACTAACCTAACCTATTCTATTTCAACCCATTATCACCTCTGCATCAACCCATGATCACCATTTTCTCCATTTAGCTCCCAGTTGACTTTTGTTGACCATTAACCAAATTTGCTTGAAAATGTTATCCAAGCTACCAAAAGCTCTAATAAGCTTAAGTGAGCTTATTGGGCTTAACAATAAGCTAATTGAAGTTTGAATGCAAGATTTTGAAATTAAATTTCTCAACGTTAACTTTAAAACATGAAATGTATACAAAACCTTGAAATTGAGATTTGAAATGGATTACAATGACAAAGTAGCTCAATTAGAGTACAATAAAACTTAAGTTTACATTCTAAAACATTAATTAAGAAAACTTGCCAAAAAACGACATACAAAGAAATTAAAACTAAAACTACTTGTTGTCCTCTCCTTCTTCCTTCTTTTTATACTCAAATAGCTTCCACATGTCTTCCGAGTGGATCCCACTTATATTTTGTCCACCGGATCACTTGAGTGAAAAATGGCCATTGGGTGAATTTTGGCGGAAAGCTGGTTTTTGACCAGTGGGGGCTTTTAGAGCGCAACTAGGGGGTGGACTAGGTGTGATGATGAGGGTGAGAGGTAAGGTGATAAGGTGAGGTGGTGGTGAGTGGGAGAGGTGTTGCGGGAGTGTGCGAGCAAGTTGGAGAGGAAACCATAAGGGAGGAAACCGCTTGTTTGTTTGACTTGTTTGACCAAAGGTCAAAATAGGTAGTGACAGGGGTTCAAAGGAATAAGGCAGGGTCAATTGGCAATTGTTTTGACAAGGCGTAAAGCTTTATTAATGACAAGGACTTATTTGAAATTCGAAATCTTGAAGGACCAATCCTGTAATTTTCCAAAGTTGCCACAAGGATCACTTTGACAAGTTCCAATAGTACAAGGACCATTTTTGTCATTTTCAAATTTTCCGAGGACCAAACTTGACATTTTGAAAGTTGAGGACCTTTTACGCCATTTAACAAAAGATTTATTCAAGGACCATTTTGACAAATTATAATAACTCGTGGACCTTGAATAACATTTTTCTTTATTTGGTTTTACCAGGGACTGTTTTTGACAATTTTTGAAACTTGGGGACTAAAGCGCTAATTATGCAAATTTGATACGTTTTCACCGATTTTGACATTTTGCATTTAAAACACATAAAACACTTATTTGTGATATTTTATCATTTTGATGCATTTACGAGTGTTTTCGGATGTTTTGCGCTCCAAAACGAATTTAATTTCAACATAACACGTACAAAATGATGAGTATTTTGCAGACACTCATCACCTGTAAGTCGACTCGCCAACTTCAAACAACAAACAGAGAACGACATTGCCGAAATCAATAACACATGCTCTAAGCATATCCTCTAAAGTCCGAATGGTTCTCTCGCTTTGACCATCGGTCTGTGGATGGTAAGCGAGACTCATATCCAAATTGCTCCTAACGCTCTCGCCCTCAGAAGACTTCCAAAAGTGGGATGTAAAAGCGACTATCCCTATTAGAAATGATAGATATCGGTACTCCATGACGCGATACTATCTCCTTAAGATACAATCGAGCAAGCTTATCAAGACTATCGGTTTCACTGATAGCTAAGAAGTGAGCATACTTAGTTAAACGATCAACTATTACCCAGATAGCGTCATTGCCGCTAACTGTTCTCGGTAATTTAGTGATAAAGTCTATGGTTATTCACTCCCATTTCCATTCTGGAAGTTCGGGTTGAACTAAAAGTCCTGATGGTTTCTGATGTTCGGCCTTAACTTTAGAACAAGTCGTGCACCTACTAACATACCGAGCTATCTCGGCTTTCATATTGGGCCACCAAGATAATTTCT
>CM040246.1:26684209-26720736 GCA_022545495.1 Chrysanthemum lavandulifolium
TCACCGAGTGCATAGTCTCAAACAGTCGCCTTCGTGATACTCGCAGAGGCAATGAAGAAGTCTCTCCACTCGCAGGTGGAACTTAAAGGGTGAAGACCGAGTCAAGAAGAAGATGATGGATTCAAATGAGTGATGACAATAACTCACCAATCCCTAAGATTCCTATCCAACTTCTTACATCAAGACAAACCAAGTAGAAGACCAAGAATGTAAAGATCAAGAAAGAGCGGACAAGGCGAAAGGTTGAATCGATAAGACGAAGTCCTTATCAACCAAAGTCAACTTTCCCCGAATGGCAAAACATCGTGCTCAAGGTCATCACCGAATTTAGGAAAGTAGTCATGTCTCTACCTAGAATAGTCTTTAAATGAGACAAAATACATCAAGATTTTGTCTTCTCATGATGTCGCTTGTCACTTAGAAAGAGTCAAATATCATACATGTATAAATAGATAGAGATGGAGTGAAAAGGTTAAGCTTGTGAATTGTAAAACACATACACGCAAGCCATCTTTTCACCTCCAAATACAACTTAGTTCCGAGATAGCTCAAACAGTTTAAGAGTTGTGCTCGTTACATAGCCCCGAGCTTAGAGAGAATCACCCAACCTTGTTTATTTCAATCCCAAGTACTATTCCGCAAGTACTGGGTAACGATTCTTTGTTGATTTATTTCAATAAGAATATGATGTTGAAAATTACTTAGTGTGTTTTCTTTATGTTAATTTCACCATAGTTCACTTTCAACTTGTTTTATAAACTTGAACTGCTTTTAAACGATAGTGAACGGGAACAACAAGTGGTATCGAGCCGTGCTAATTATAAAACTCGCTTTTAGGCCGCCTAAAAGTTTTTAAATTAGGATCCTAAATGGTCAAATTGATGTACCCCAACTAGTCGATAAAAAGGTGGAGCTTATTCATTGTTGCCCTAGACTTGAAGTTGGCAAATTCAACAAATGGAAAAACGAATGCTTTGTTATTTGATCGATGGAACCTTATTATGTCAAGTGCATAAATGAAGGTCCATTTGTCCCAAAGATCAAAGGGTTGCCCAAACCTCAAGCTCAAGTGGACCTGTGATGAAAGGAGAGTGGTCAACCAGACCAAAGACTCAAAGTATCATAATATCTTGTCTTCCCGACGATATTATGGAGTCTCGTTATAAGTCAGTAGTGCATCGCTAAGCAAACCTGGATGACCTAGTTCATAGTCATGAAGGACCATCCGATACCAAGGAAAACAGGATAATGGACCGAAACTTGAGTATAACACCTTCGTGGCTAAGGACTCGTAAACTCTCTCTCAAACTTACACCGATACAAAACTCTTTAAATGAACTTTCAAATGATGGTGTTAATTTGTCAAGCATGAAATCAATGTTGGTTTTGTAAATGCTTCCCGAGAAGTGGTTGAATTTCTCTCGTGTACTGTGAATGCTAATCATATCCAAAATCTTGAGCTTCCGAAATTTATGGAATTTGTTCATGAGGAAAACCTCATCAATGACGATACCGCTTAAAGAAGTCTCGAAGTCAAGAAGTCCCCGACCACTACCTCATCACCAATATCAACCGCTTTTCTAACAATGTAGTTCAAGATTTCCAAGAAAACTCGATGATGAGCCCGATGAGAGATCAAGTGAGGAGTACCTATGACCGAATGTCAATTTCAGAAAGGCCACCGCTAACTCTCAAGGTTTATAAAAGAAACAAAGGTTTTTCAATCAAAAGCAACTCAAGACACCGAATGCTACAGTGTCATAAAGAGGCCATTTTGCAAAAGACTGCTTTCAAAAACAATTTCAACCTCTTACAAACCATCGTGATCTAATCGCCTTCGTGCTTTAGCAAATTTCAACCTAAAATCTATCGCCTCATCAAAATGTTCAAAACAACTCGATCTTAACAAAACCATTGATTATGAAGCTAAGTATAAGAAAGCAAAAGCTAAGCTTGCATTGCTTGAGGCCGCCTCGTAAACAACAAAAATGTTCAATCTATGCAGGGTAAGAACAAAGGCCTTGTTGCTAAAACCTTTGATCGATGAAGAGCCAATCTCATCGGATGATGAAATGGTACATGTCGTTTCTAATGGCTCTCTCGTAAGAAGACAAGCTACCGTTGGGAAGAATCATGCTAGAACGGGAATGGGTCAACATCACAATGAAGAAGGTAAACACTTTACTTTCTATGGATGATGACTCGACAAGGCCTTATATGAATTATCTAAATGTTGACCTTAAGTTTGTAGAAGAGCAAAGACCTAATCTTTTTCTAAGTACAACAAGTTAAGTTTTGAATTGAATAAGTGTAGGATGAATTGCTTATTTTAAAACAAGCTAATCTTGAGGTCACACTTTGCAAATTCAAAACACCGAACTAGTTAAAAGAAATCGTAATCTTCAAGATGAACTTAAAAGGCAAATGATATTCTCAATAGTTGGACCGCTAAGAATCCTGTGGTCTTTGATGCTGGGAGCCCCTCAAGAGGTGCAAGAGAGTCATAGCGAAGATCATCTCCCCGACTCTCTCAACAAAGACCGCCTCCTAAGCCATTTGTGTCCGTGGCATGATTACAAGTATGTTGGTCGATTCAAATTCCAAAGAATGGATTGAACGAGTTAATCCCGAGAGTAAGCTTCCAAACTTCGATTCTGGAAGGATTCTAGAGTTCGAAAGTCAAGCTCTAAAGAGCATGTTGACTCCCTCGATGTGCCCGCCAGACCGAACACATCTCGAGTCCAAGAATCTCAAGCACCGCCCACCACCGAAACCTCTTCGTGGTGCCGCCCAAGCTCCGAGCTTACTCCACTACAATTCAACTTCATTCACCAAAAGAAAGGTCTGGACGGTAGAACCATCCTTCAAAGACAAGCAAAACTAATCCAACAAGAGTCTACTCCCCACGAGACTTCATCATCCTCGTCCCCACCGGTCGACTAACCAAGAATCGATCGAACTTGTGAGGAAGCTTATCAAAAATGGAATCCATTGAAAAGGTCCTCGAACCAATCAAGGAGACAAAGTCGCCTCCGCCTCCTCAAAGTCTAAGTCAACCTCCAAAACAAACAAAAGTGTGAGCTGTCATTACACCACCCATACCATCGATAATCGCTATAGAATCCTTTTTGCATGATTCGCAAAAGGATGATCACAGATCGCAGATCATCTACACTATGTCGGCCAAGCTAACTATACCAAAGTTGGTCATCAAGATGTTTCATCCTCCAAAATCGCTCCAAAGAATAGAGCAAACCTTTTCCTCTATGTCCTCACTGTGGGTTCAATGATCATCATCGATGATTGTCTCATGAATACATGCCGTGATATATGCGGTAATCCACCATGAGACATCCCAACATGACAAGATTATTCATGCAAGGAGAAATTCCAAACAACCCGTAGTCACCGAGTCATCCTCACTTCTAAATGCAAAACCTGTGGTAGCACCTTGCACACAACCACCGACCATGAGTCGATTGCAAATTTCAAAGAGACCTTGAGATCCAAGCCCACTAGTAAGTGGGTCACAAGAGAAACTAATCAGCTTACTACTTGTGCAGACACGCCAGAGCCTATTTGGCATCTAGACAAGGATGCTCAAGAAGCATGACCGGTGTGAAGGAATATCTCGCACAAGTATGTAAAGGAACCACGCCCAAGGTAGTATTTGGTGATAACTCATCATGTCCCATCAAGGTTATGGTTCAAGAACTGCAATGGAATAGTTTTCTAGAATAGCCTATGTCAACGGTCTCAAATACAATCTCATCGCTGTCACCAACTATGTGATGCAAAATTCATTGTACAATTCAATGATAAACAAGGTACCATTTTAATGCCAACAAGGAAGTTGTGTTGATAGCTCCTAGAGAGATGATGTTTATGTGCTTGACATGTCAACTCTCTCCCAAGATGGAACGTGTCTTTGCTAAAGCCACCGAAACTATCAATTGGTCAGGCATAAGAGACTCTCACACTTGAACTTCAAAACCTCAACAACTTAGCAAACAAAACAAGGTCCTTGGCTTACCATCACCGGGTCTTTGCAAAGACAAACCATGCTCGCTCGTGAAAAGGGTAAACACCACGTATCATCATTCAAAACCAAACAAAATTTCTCCATCAAAGTCGCCACCTCCTCGCACATGGATCTCTTTGGACATGTCGGCCCCAGATCAATCCAAAGATGAGAAGTATACACTTGTCATTGTTGATGAATTCTCAAGATACACGCGGTATACTTTCTTTCCAAAAGAGTCAGCAAATGATACAATAATGTCATTCATCGTGAAGATTGAAAACCGTAATGACATCATCACAAACAACCGAATCGACAATGGCACCGAAGTTCGTAAATCAAGAACTTGAGAGTTTCGTGATGAAAAGGAATTTCTCAAAATTTCTCATCTCCTTATACCCCCGAACAAAATGGGTGGCCGAAAGGAAAACAGAACTCTCATTGAGGCTGCTAGAACTATGTTAAATGGCTCACCCTCTCAAAACATTTCGGATCAAGCAAATAAAACCGCTCGTTACACTCAAACAGTCAATCATTGTCAAAAGACATAATAAAACCATATGAGATCTTCAAAGGTAGACTTCGTGACATCGCCTATTTTATGTGTTTGGATGTCCTGTGTTCATTCACAACCACAAGGATCATCTAGGCAAGTTTGATGCAAAAGCCGATGATGGATACTTTTTAGGCTACCACCGATCTCCAAAGCCTTCGGTTTTTAACACAAGGAGACAACAAGTTGAGGAAACCTTCATGTCACCTTTGATGAAAGTACCGAAGCATCAGTTCACCAACACCTCGGAGGAAATAGGAATTGATAACTCATCAAGATATCCTCCTCGATGAGTACAACATCGAACTCAATTCCTCATATCGTCGATGTCGACATCTCATATTATGTCTTACCCCACAACCTACCCCAACCAACCATCAATGAATTCATTGATAATCGCCTCGTCTCACCGATAAGTAACAATGATCCAAATGATCGAACTCAGAACTCATGATCCTCAATCGATCATGACATCTCAATGATGTTCTAAATGATCCCGTGGCTCTTGCACCCCGAACTCACATCTCGAACTCCCAGGACATCTTCAAGCTCGCATCCTGCATCACAAAGTAGCGGACTAGATCTCGTGACATCGAGCTTGTAAACATCATTGGCGAACCCACCGAGGCATGCTCACTAGAAGCATGGTCGCTAGTCTAACCGCAGCACCAATGAATGTCTATATGCCGACACCTATCGACATTGAACCCAAAAGTGTCATCAAGCTCTAAACACCCAAGTCGGGTTCAAAGCATGCAAGATGAATTGCAACAGCTTGATAAAACAAGGTCATGACCTTGATCAAATGTCCTCGTGATGTAGTAGTCATAGGAATGAAGTGGGTTTCGTAAACAAAACCGATGAAAACGGCACCGCTATTAAAACAAAGCCGACTTGTAGCCAAAGGATACAACAACAAGAAGGCATTGACTATGATGAGACATTTGCCTCGGTGCAAGAATGGAAGCCATCGATCTTCCTTGCATATGCAACATACATGAACTTCGTGGTCTACCAAATGGATGTTAAAAGTGCATTCTTAAATGGTGATCTCAAGGAAGATGTGTATGTTCAAGAACCTCCAGCCTTTGAGAGTAGTGAATTTCGACTATGTCTGCAAGCTTGACAAAGCCCTTTATGGACTTAAACAAGCTCCTGTGGCATGGTATGAAACTCTCTCACCTTCCCGATACAAAACAAGTTTGTCGAGGAAAGATAGACAACACAATCGCTTGTCTATAGAACCCAACAGATGTGATACTAGTCCAAGTGTATGTTGATGATATCATCTTTGGCTCAACAAACTACAAACTTTGCAAACAGCTTGAAAACTAATGACAAAGAAGTTTGAAATGAGCATGATGGGAGAACTAACTTACTTTCTTGGACTTCAAATCGTGCAACCGAAAAGGTATATCCATCACCAAGAGAAATACACCGTAAATCTCTTGAAGAAATATGAGATATTTGACTATGCCTCGTTGAAGACACCAATGGTTCCACCTAACAACCTTGACCCGATCTCACCGAAAATCACCAATCAAACTCATTTCGTAGGATTGTTGGCTCACGATGTATCTAACCGCACTAGACCGTATATACAATTTTCATCTGTGCTAATAGCAAGATATCGCCAATCCCAAAGAATCCCACCTCACCGCAGCTAAAAGAATACTCAGTACACTGAAAGGAACCCCAAACCTTGACTATATTATCCAATATGCTCGTGGTTTGATCTCGGGTTACTCGATTCGATTATCCGGGTGCAACATGGATGTAAAAAGTACCTCGTGGTCCTCACAATTCCTTGGAGGAAAACCGTGTGTTGGAGTGCAAAGAAGCAACAATCGGTTATGTCCTCACCGGTTTAATATGTAGTCAGCAAAGCAGATGTCAGGTTAATGTATTATGGATGAAAAGTCAACTCAATGACTATGACATCCATTACAAAATGGTGCCCATCTTCCGTGATAACACTAGTGCAATTGCAATCTCCAACAACCCCGCCTCCACCAAAGAACCAAACACATTGATATCGATATCACTTCATCGTGATCACATAATGAAAGGAGACATAGAACTTCATTTCATCCCTACCAATATCAACTGGCCGATATCTTCACCAAACCCTCGATGAACCTACCTTCGGAGACCGAAAGTCGACTGGGAATGCTTGACATTGAAAGTCAAGTATCCGAAACCAATCTCAAGAAGTTCTCCGACATGGTTCATCCTCCCTAAAATCTAAAATAACCTCTCACCGAATGAGTAAGACTCATTCAGGGTCCCCGACACTTGACAAAGAGCATTGAATGAGTAACTAAATGGTCTAAGTATCGCTTACTTTAATGTCCTAGGTTGGTGACTATGCCAATTTAATATGGGAATATATGTCTCTTTGTTCATCACATCCCACTTGGCATTTAATGCCTCTCACAAAAATATCAAATTGATATTTTATCTCGCAAAGTGCACTTTTATCGCATGATGCAACTGCTCCTTGAAAACGGGATTTTTATCATGGGTAATGGAGTGGTAGCATTAAATGGGGAAATTCAAAAGTCTTTAAAAACCTACTCTTAACTTTTCCATTTGTGCACAAACACCCTCTTATCACTCTATAAATACCCTCTTCTCCAACACAATCAACACACACAAATCTTTTCTCGCAACTAAACTCGTCAAAATCATTTCAAAAAATTCAAAACATTTGTGTGTGCTCAAAATCGCTTTTGAAAACCTTCCTTGTAAACATTTACAAAGATTTTTCATCACAAACTAGAGAGATCTAAACATTTTGATTGTTCTTGCCGACGCCTTTTTAAAACCCTAAAACTTCTTTAGACATGGCTAGAACACAATCTCTCCAGCTTGTTTCTCTCTGGGTAGGATCTCACAAACGTTGAATTCAAAACAAACAATGTCATAGGTAATTTTGAATACCCCGAAATGTCCCAACCTATAAAGACATTGTAAAATTTTTATTCAATCGCCCACTCAAAACGGCCTTTGTAAATGTCCTCGGTGTACCCAAACTACCTCGTGGAGTTTTGGGCAATCGCTAAACTTTGACCCGACACCTTCAATCGATGAGAATAACCTTAGACCACTCGTGGAGTATCTCATCGTTCGCCTTAATGGGGGCAACAATATACCCCGGATTACAAAACTTTTGCACTTCGACAGGTTAGATTACAACAAAGGTGTTTATGTCGCCCATCCCGAACCTTCCACAGTGAAGGATGGATTAAAACAAATCGCTTTGGATCCCACATTTTGGACAAGACCCCGCCACTAAAAGTTCATTCCCCGTGGCTGGAGGATCCTTTTCACTTTTGTGATTCAGTCCCGGCGGAACCACTCATCCACCCAACAAGTTAACTCTATTCGGTTGATGATGGCATACCGCTCGATGAATGGGGTCACCGGTCGACATAGGGAGATCATTTACGCGATCTTGTAACGGCTACTGAGCAAAACTAGGACTAAGTATATATCGTATCCTAGGTTTGTCTCTTGTGCTTTACAATCGCTATCGGTGCCAATTATACTGTGGATGAAAAATTTGAAATTTACCGGCATCCCGAGTCCTTCAAATTTTCAAAGGACCCATCCCTTGTCACACCTATTGAATTGACGCCCATATGGTTGTCAGAACAACTGTGAGGATCGTCTCCAAACCCCGCTCTTAAAAGAAAAAGGGAAGTCTCGATCGGGACTAAGACTAAACCAAAGTCTCGTGGCCCCGAGGCTTCGTGAGCACCGCCTAAGAGGCACAAAAGGCCCGAGACCAAAAAGACACCCACCGACTGTGCAACAACCACCCCGTGACAACGAAGGACACCGACACATCACGGCCAAGGCCCTTGGTCACACCTACTACTCCCAAGATCCGTAGGGAAACAAACAACCCACTGGTAGGAGCCGCTTCCACAACGCCCAAGATGACATTAGCAAATCCAAGCCTTTGTCCGAGGGTACACCGATCGATCCCAAAGACTGTGGGAAAACAAACAATCCACCGATAGGGATACAACATTCACCGACTCGCTAAAGGCACTGAAATACCCACCAAAGTCTCGTGGGTCACTGGGGACAAAGACTGAGGAAAGAAACAACCCACCGATACGAACCCAAAACCAATCCCGACTCCCGAGAAGACGCTGGAAACTCCCACCGTGTCCGAGGGGTCCACGGGGACAAAGACTCGTAGGATCAATACCACCACCGATATGGAACCCATTCCTACCCCTTGTTAATCGTTACGAGGTTACCGAGTTGCTAACTCGATGACGACCTTGCCGAAGTGATGAAGAAATCTTATCGCCAGGAGAAGAAGTGGACGCCGAGGTTCAAATCGAACAAGAGCCTCACCGATCCATGCACGCAGATCGAGTCACCTTTTCAACTCAAGACAATGACTCACCTCATCCTCCAAACGATGAATTCAAAAGTTTGACAATGTTCTTCCGCTCACCGAAGACAACCGTTAAGTGGATCTGAGGGCTTCAAGGAGGCCGCTCGGGTCATCGAACAGCTTTGGGATCAACACACCGTTGTTGCCGCCACATACCGACCTTAGATCCGATGTGCTCACCTTCAACGAAAATGTTCATGAGCACATAGATCTTATGTACCACCATCTTGTCAACTCGATGAACACATGGTTAAGTTCCTCAAGCATCTTTACGCTGGGGTTATGATTGATGAAATCGGGACGCCAAAGAAGACCCAGCCAATGCCAAAGTACTAGAAGCAACCGAGGCATATGCAAAAATTCATCCGTGCTCACCGACCTTATAGAGATGCTCAAGTCTCGCAAATGTTCGTGGTCTTCAAACTTCGCCTGCACTCTTCGCACCACCATGAACTTACTAAACACTCGTAGCTACCTTGACTCAGCCTCGCCTTCTATGGCTTGGAATCTTGGTCCACGAATGACCGCTTTGGAGTTATCTCATGCGAACTTGATGCAAAGGTCACCGGTCTTCAAGCGACATTGTAAATAAAGGCCATGATGACCGAAATCTATCGTGCCTTCAAAGGTCAAGCTAGTCGGCCCCTCAAGACCTACTCCAACTCTTGCCCTCACCGACGCCACGCAACAGCTGAGGGGAGAATATCAAGAAACCCTCTTCACACCGAGGGGAGAACACCACCGCCTCAAGCAGCTCAAACATCATCATCATCACACCGCCTCTGCAGCATCAATCTCATCACTTCCACCTCAAGCAACAACAACAACACCGACGGCCTTAACACCAATCATGACAACACCACCTCCCATTATTGCATCATCTTCCTCGTGACGTGACAAGGGCAAAGGCATACCGACAACCATCGAGCCCGAGAGGATTCCCTACAAAATCGGTGACATCAATACCTCTTCACCTCAAAAGCTAACCAAACACCTTGCTAAAGAAGAAAGGAAATTGAAACAAGTCGAGGATGAAAAGAAGACTAAGGAGGCATTGCCAAAGTGATTGCCAAGAAGTTCAAAATGCGGGAATAGATGCAAGCAAGCTTAAAAGGGTCGCAGATGTAAGTTCATGGAAGCTCAGTCGTCAAATGGTCGCACCGAGAGCTCAAGATGAAGAAAAGAGAAAGAAAATCAAGCTCTCGTGCAAAGCGTAATCAAAGAATATAATCGACAATGACCACCGGCTTCCTCAAAAAATCATCGATGTCAAAATCATTCCCAACACCAAACCATTGGCTATGAATGTTTACAGAGAGATGACAAAAGACACTTTGAGGTTCATGATCCCTTAAAGTTCAAGACTTTGGGATCACCGAACTTGATGAACTTGGTCCGATTATTGGAAAGAAGCAAAACAAGGTGGTCAAGGAGTCGATGAAGATGCTTAGCAAAGATATGAAAGGTCGAGGAAGCACCAACCCAACTGAGAATTCACCGCCTTGACCGCACCTCAAGGATCTCAACCACAAGCTTCCACCGGCAAAAGGAAAAGAGTTGATTTCAACCCGAGATCAAAGTACCGGCCTTGAATGCAATGTAGAATTGCCCGAGGGTGTTAATTTTGTGAACTGCCTAGTGATTGAAGAGCTCGAAGAGGCTATTCCACATAGATGTCTCACGGAACCCCGTGATTTCAAAGATGGAGTGACATTGATCAGCCGAGTAGCCGCAATGATCGCCTATATTCCCGTGGCCTCTCGCATCCAATCCCCAAAGAACGCCGTGTTCACAAGACCGAACGCTAAGATCGTAGACCATCCCGACAGTGGAAACACTCATCACCAAGAAAGTGAAGCTTGAAGCATCGGGTATCCATCCGATTGACATCATTTTGTTTTATCTTTTGTACTAGTGATAGGAACTATGTAATCGATCAATAAACGATGTATGTTTTATTCATTTACCGTGTTCCTTATTGTATTCATTAGTACATTCTGCAAAGAAGAAGCCTCTGCTCACTTACATCGATCAACCACTTAGGCTATTTGTATATCCAAATAGGGGAGACCGTGGGTTCAAGAATACCCAAACCCCTTAATCTAGGATTTGAATAGAAAATAGCCCAAGTATTTATTCCGTTAACACAAACAGTCATCGAGTGCATAGTCTCTCGCTGAGTCATCTTCGTGATACTCAAGAAGAGGCAATGAAGAAGTCCTCCACCCAAGAAGTGCGGAACTTAAAGGGTGAAGATCGAGTCAAGAAGAAGATGATGGATTCAAAGGTGATGACAACAACTCATCAATCCCTAAGATTCCTATCCAACTTCTTACATCAAGACAAACCAAGTAGAAGATCAAGAATGTAAAGATCAAGAAAGAGCGGGACAAGGCGGAAAGGTTGAATCGATAAGACGAAGTCCTTATCAACCAAAGTCAACTTTCCCCGAATGGCAAACATCGTGCCTGTCATCACCAATTTAGGAAAGTAGTCATGTCTCTTACCTAGAATAGTCTTTAGAATGAGACAAAATACATCAAGATTTTGTCTTCAGATGATGTCAATTTGTCACTTAGGAAAGAGTCAAATATCATACATGTATAAATAGATAGAGATGGAGTGAAAAGGTTAAGCTTGTGAATTGTAAAACACATACACGCAGCCATCTTTTCACCTCCAAATACAACTTAGTTCCCGAGATAGCTCAATGAGCTCTAAGAGTTGTGCTCGTACATAGCCCGAGCTAGAGAGGAATCACCCAACTTTGTCATTTCAATCCCAAGTACTATTCCGTAAGTACTTGGGTAACGTATTCTTTGTTGATTTATTTCTAATAAGAATATGATGTTGAAAATTACTTAGTGTGTTTTCTTTATGTTAATTTCAGTCATAGTTCACTTTCAACTTGTTTTATAAACTTGAACTGTTTTAAACGATAGTGAACGGGGAACAACACATAGTTTCAACATTCAAAATTTAACCATTGCAATTACAAGTTTTGAACTTGATAATGATCTTGTTTAATGTTTTATAAATGAGTAAAAGCCACACGAAATGTATCGAAATAAGAAGTAAAAAAAAACGTTAACAACACATTTGTTGAACCATTACACATGCATAATAGAAATGTTTATAGCTTATCCAGTTACACAATTGTTGAACCATAAACTACAAGATACATGGGGAATGAGATGTTTCACCAATGCCTACAAGATACATAATGTTTTAATTGTAACCGCCACACAAATGCACAAATGCCACAATCCAAAATTAACAAAAGTTTTCACCGTAAAGCCACACATTTAAGAATTTGAACCGAATCTTGTATTTCGTAAAATTCGGACGAGATGCTCACGATATGCCAAGCAGCTTGAATCGTGTTTTGAAGTCAAGTGGAATGTAATAGGCCAACTCAGATAGAAATATAATGACCCAAACACCACAATCCCCATACCTCCCACCTTGTATAGGGACATTTTCGATACCCAAAGGAAACGGAGTAGGAATTGGGATCTATATTCTTCCTCGCCATCACCTCACTCTTCCGTATAAATCGGTAGTTGAGCTTGAAAACGCCGCCTCATATTTATCCACCATGGACGGTCTTCAACCCGCTCGCCCCTAAGGCTATCGTGAAAGCGTTATAACACCGCTAATACGTAACTCACCCAGCACCAGTGTACATCAAAGTTGACAAATGGGAAAAACCTACAAAAGTAGTAAAGATAACCAATCAGAAGAGCTTTTTACCAATTGACATCGTACCTTTTATTACAAAATATCTAAGTCTTAATTCTTAACAAATTTCTATATTCTACAAAAACTGGAACTAAAATACACACCTTTTGACACCTTCACGAAACCACGGGATACCATCGGTCACCCCGTCAAGATAAGACATGTGCATTTGCCCGTCAATCATCTCGTGAGCAAAAGAATGGGCTAACCATGACCCAATCAACATTTTCGTGTCTAAATGCATCATCAAGTCAACCCATAATCCAATATGTCGTAATTTAAGAATAGAAAAAATTAAAAAAATAAATAAAAAGCAACATTATTGGCTTGTAATAGTTACATACCAATCACATAGCCAACCCACGCTTGATGCCCCCGCCTAATAATCCTAGCTGAATTGTAGATTAGCAGTCGCATCTCCGTCCCATGGGAAGCAAATAACTGCTGGTCCTCCTTTCTTAATCTTCTTTGACCGCCAATCCACAATCGTATGATCGGGTGGATAAAGGCTCTATACTTTGTCGAGTTATCATTACGCTTGAGACTCGCATTATCATAAATTAAATCAAATAACCTAAATAATTGCAATTAACCTTAACAACAAAAATATGATACCGAATACCTCTTTCCAAGGTCGAGTGATATTTCTTTCCCATTAGGTCCAATGACCTTGGGAATATCGTGTTTAACATGTCTCTTTACGCTTAAAACTCTTGTAGTAGTTTCCGTCACGCATATATGGGTCATGGAACACCTTGCTCAACTTCTTTCCCCGCTGAAAAGGGACTCTGACAGCCAGTGACCTTATTTTCAAGAGGGTTGAAATTCTTAAACCAAAGACATTACAAGGGTCTGCAATTACCTAAAAAGAATAAAAGTCGAATTGCATGAATGTCCATGACAAGCTAAAATTTAATTAGATTACATGTTTAGCGGTATTTACCGGACCGATAGAAGACTCTAACTTTTGCTCACTCTTTATCTCCTTCATCCCAACATATTCATTAGGTCTCGTGCCTCCTCATCATTCATCACTGCACATGTTGCTCATCATCAAAAGCCATCAAGTCCCGAAAAAGAGTTAAAGTTGATCAATGTCCGTATTGGTTTATAACATGATAAAATTACACCTATTCGACTATATTTACCTCATTGATAGCGCACTTTTTGCTCACTCTTTAGCTCCTTCATCCCAACATCTTGATCAGCACTCGCACCTTCATCCAACATCTTGATCGTGGTCGCGTGCCTCCTCATCATTCATCACGCACATGTTGCTCATCATCAAAAGACAACAAGTCCCAAAAAGAGTAAAGATTTATTGAATGTGCGTATTGGTTTATAAAATGATAAAATTACACCTGCTCAACTATATTTACCGCATTAAAAGGAGACTCGGTATTCTTGATCATTTATCACTCCTTCCTTCATCGAACATGTTGATCATCATTCATCACATGAAGATCCCGAAAAACAGCTTAACATTGCGTGACAAGTGACTTGGTAAAAATTATAATTGATTAATCTATTCAACGTATATTTACCTTCGCTGGGACATGTTGCTCATCCTTCGCAACCTCAAATTGTTTATCGTCCTGGTAAAATGAATGTGTAAGAAAGGGTAAGTCTAAGGCATGCATTTAATCATAAAATAAACAAAATAACATGTTGCATACTACCTGTCAATCTGTAGGAGGTGAGCCAAAGAGGTTGCCTAATACTTCTTGAACCTCTTGTGTGGACAAATCTCCAACCGGATTGGTAAAATTCATGCCAGTTGACTACAAAAAAGAAAAAAATAAACATTACTATTCTTGAAAGCAATCAACATACGTAACCCATATATTATATGATACAAATACTATTGTAAACAACAAACCTTCGAATCACGATGCACATCCATATTCTCTTCATTTTTAGATGGTGTCTCAGAAATACAGAATCTTAAATAATTGGTTTACTAATTAAGGTGACCAAATAAAGAAACAAAAGTTAAATTATATCTATTATACATATCACTTTCGTAAACTTACAAACAACACGCCTTACAAACAACTATCTTAACACGTAACAACTATCTAACAACAATACTAAAGTCTATCCGATATACTAATATACCGAATAACTGGATAAGTAAGTTGAAGAAGTGATTCGTTGAAGGAGCTCATGAATAAGGACCTCAGATCCGCTTCAACACCAAGATTAATAAGTTCTTGTGACCAAACTTGGAAGACTTCAAGGGTGTGATCCATTTGATAGGCTTATCGCTTCAAAACCGGATATCCGCTATTCAGAATCCAATTAATTTCAATAACCGGGAGTAAAATGTTAAATAGTGTTTTAACGGATTGTAGTTCGTTAAAAGGACCCAATGTTAGTTCCCATATACGTAACGCGCCACTCATCCCCTATCATGTTCCCAAAAATAACTAGAGACTCTCTTAGCTTAGAAATATAGAAAAGTACGGAAGTCGAGCTTGTAAGTCGTCAGTATATCTATGATGAAAAATTTATACTTAACCAAATCAAAGGACACAATCATATAACGCTTATGGAAGTAACACCATCAACACCATAAATCCTTTCGTAAGCCGCCAATATATAAAACTACCAATAACCACCGACTTGACCGCTTAAGTCGGATTGATTCACGAGGAAGATGTTCGCTTAATTTTGTCCATCACGGAGCTCAGTAAATACTAAACATTTAACGGTCCATGTTCATGAACCGGATAGGAAATCCTTAGAATGGTGGGGTCAAAAGTGTCGATTCACACCAAAACCCACCGCAACTTTATGAGACTCATATTGACTCGACCAAAGAGGGAGTACTATAGCAATCGATTTTCTTATTGATGGGTTCCAAAGAATGCACCATCTTAAAAGCATCGAAAACATATCAATCCATGAGAGTTGCCAATCGATAAGATTTAAATATATTAGATTTGTATGGCGAATTACGTGAGGAAGAGTTGGGAGAAAGCTACGTTGTTGGGACAAATTGCCATTTTGGTCAATAAAACATAGAAACTTTGTCTCAACAAAATCCTTCTTATACCCTACAAGGAATGAATACTACCGACGCAAGTAACACCGAAATTGACAATGAAGTTGGCGCTATCAATAACAGACTTCCATGTCTTTGAAACGGTTCTAAACTGAAGTAACGATTTGACAGGAAGTTTGTTAATGATTTGCATTTGAATTTCAAAAGGTATGTTGTCAGACATTTGCTAATGTGTTTAGAACTTAAGTGGGGAGGTGGAAATGAGTTGAGTAACAAGTAGTGTGATAAAGAAGTCTTTAAATACTACACTCTCACTAAAGTGTCATAAATGCTAGTGTACTAATGACATAAATACCTATCCTAATGTGTTACTTACAAGTCAACCACCAACAATTTTATATAAAACATAAAAAAAGAAATAAATGTGTCAAAGGGTTAAAAGTAAAAACCTTTTCAACGGACGTCAAGAAAGTCGGATGGCTCACCAATCTCCTCGCTAACAACATCGCCTTGAAATTCGAATTAACTTTTCGCTTGTAAAGTCGCTTTTGCATACCAAACCATCCGAGATACCGTGGTTGATCTAGAGGCATGTCACCATATTCGGCAATTCACCACACCATCCGCTTCAATTGTTTAAGCATTGCATGAAGTCCATGAATCATTGTTGCATGCTATACAATTGACCAAAGAAGTCTTACGCTTATCCGGCATTTGTTCATCAATACGAGGCATGACTTCATCCACATACCCATGCACCTCAGACGGATATGTGTCGATCGATGAACTTCAAGACGCACTTTCAACAGAAGATCTTTCAGATCGTCATCTTCACCCGCTGAGATGATGTATCGTCTGCTGTGGTATCGTGGTCGAGTATGTGGTGTATCGGGTCGGACTATGTGGTTCATCATTCCCGATGTAGTCTATACTTGAAATCCACCAAAGCTTATTTTTCTCAACATCCGTATATAAAAATTATTATCCAACAACCCATGCTATAGGATACAATATAATAATCCTATTGAATTCTTGTAGAAGCTATGGAGGGTACCAGAGGCGTGAGGCGAACAACTGACACCAGAGAAAAGAAATTCATAACTGCCTTATCAAACTTCCCCCATCATCCCATGCAAGTGCTCTAGGATCACACTATCATCTTTAAACCACCAATTTGTAGAATTGGGAGGGTTTCAATAGCCAAATCTGCAAAAATTATACAATACAAAGTTATAAACATCATCTTATTAGTGCTAAACTATTTAAATAGTCATTATCATAATTGTATACTAACCTTAAGAGCAAACACAAAACCACAAAGAGTATATGTGGCGGTGTATTCTTTTCCCTTTGTAGCAATTTCAGACAAGTGTCTGTCTCTAACCTTCAAAACCACATTGTATACCATGTGGTGAAACTCAACCAAAATATACTCACCCCATGGAAATGAATTCCAAGCATACAAGTCATCCACTAAACACGATCTCGCTTGAATGATGTACTTTTCCCGCTTGCCCATGAAAATGTTCTCTAAAATTATCAAAAGGCAAATGCGACAAAGATCATCATTCGAAGCTCGAAAACTCGAGAGGATCATTGAGAATGATAAAAGTCGCCGGTCTTTATGCAAGTTATGTTGACATGTCGCCTTTCTTAAGAAAAGTAATATGCGCTGCAAAAGCAAATTCACGACCCTTTAAATGACCCATGGAAATGTCACCAAATCAAAATCTCGATATCAAGCATTTCTCGCCGACCAAATTGTAAAACTTTTTCCCAATATCGAAATACAAGTGGAGTATTTATATCATGGTTTTCCACTTGTTGTTGATGTTGCAAAGAATAATGCAAAGAAGTGATTTACATGGTCATAGGATTTTATGTTTAACCATTGCCCAAAAACTGTGGTTTTAAAAAGGTTAAGACGCCAAGATAACTGGTTCGAGCTCAACTTTGCTTTATTGTTTTCAAAGAAATGCAACTTCGCTCTCGTACTAACCTTGGCTGAATACACCCATAGGGAATTTATATTTACAATTAAGACATTAAGACATTACAACAAGCATATTTACAACTATGTTTCTAAGACCTGTAATCTTATCACGTGGTATAACAAAGATTAACAAAGGACTTTGACATCAACATCAAAATAACTACGAGAAAATACAGAGATGATAAAGCTTGTACTTTGTAGAATGAAAAGCAACACAACACCGTGACAAGATTTTGAGTCTTCTTCTTGTGTAGTATCCTAGTTGCAAACTAAATGAACGAAAATAAGAAACGCAAGAGTCCATTTAGCTATGTTTGGGGAAAAATCATTTAAGAATGCTGACTTTGAAATACATGGCAAAATACATAACCCCAATTCATTCTATAAAATTAGATCTACAATTTATCCAGTACTCTTAAACAACTGTAAGTTCACAAAGATGCAATAAGTTCGACACAGAAAAGTTGCAAAATAATCTCCCCTAAAAGTTCTGAAACATGATCTTTTATCAGACCTAATATTGATTTGCGTTGGCATAAACCACATACACACATATAGGTATGTACAGACATCAAATGCGTGTCCATATAGTTAGTTCTAATAATAAGTTGGTCTAAAACTGGTGCTTGGTACAATGGTACCCACACCGAGTACACATTTAGTAACAAACTGTAACTGTTGATACGAAGAGCAAAAAGGACCTAAGTATTCGTCAAGACCATAATATGTGTAAAGTAAACACCCAAAAACATGATCTTTTTTATTATGCTTGTAGCAAAAGAAAAGTTTTCCTTAAAAATAACTTCTAAAACTTAGTCAGCACTAAAACTTAAAAAAACCCTAACAAACAAAATATAAACCGTAATAATCAAAAACGAAATAAGCAAGAGTGACCTAAAACCTTAATAATCTTTGCTCAAACATTCACCCACAATATATTTTTAACAAATTACTTAAATAAGCAAGAGTGAACATAAACTAGCAATTTAAAACCAAATCAAACCCGTAATAAGCAAACCATAGAATAAGCAAACCCTAAACACAAATTATTCAAAATAATAAACAAAAACACTTACTTGTCTAGCAGCCATGATCGAGCACGGATCGACCACTCAGGTGTGTTTCTGGTTTGTGTTTGATCGAGCACTCAACTTGAAACGACGATCATCGAGCACAGATCTGGGTTGTGTTTGATCGAGCAATCAAGTGTGATTGTCATTGTGTGTATGTTTCGTGTGTGTGTGTTTTTTAAATTTTTTTATCAAAACAAAATTAAAAAATGAAAAACAAAAGTAAAAAAAATAATTTTAAATTAAAGTACACACAATCTAAGCAAAAGATTGTGTGTCCTTTCCCATGCACCTTTTTACATTTCCAACGCAAATAGTACTGACGAAGTTGAGCAGCCGCAAGTCGAGCACCGTCAGTCGAGCGTTGACTTTTATTAAAAGACAAAAGGCGCGTACAGTAACATAGATTTGGGGAATATTTGGTGGGCCACGAAATATTAATAAAAGGTACAAGTTGGTGGACACGTGGCATAAATCTAGTGAGGTTGAGCAGTCGAGCATGACCAAAATGGGAAAAGGCAAATGGAAGTGACCAAAAAAGGGAAAAGGGTTGACTTTTTGGCCTATTTTGGGAATTTGCTCTATATTATATATGGTGATGCAATAGAAATTTAACATTATTATGTTTAGATTATATATGGGGATGTAGTATATTATACACGACTAAACTAAAACCTACTGCATCTCAATTAAGTTACTGCATCAATGTTTTAAATCAACTGCATCACTATATAATAATCAAAATAACAATGTTTATCAAATTAGATCAACCGAAAAAGACAAACAGTAATACAAAAACATACATAATTAATGTTTTAATATAAATAAACAAAAAAATTAAAATAATAAGATAATAAGATCTTACTATCATCATTAGTTGAGAGTGAGTTAACTGTTGATGATGAACATTGGTTATTAATTGCTGATGAACAATCGTTATTACTTGATGACGAACACTCGTTATTACTCAATGATGAAAACTCAATCGACATCTCTATGAAAATTCAATCGTTAGACGGTGGAGAATGATGGCTCCGACGGTGAAGAATGGTGGCTGCGACGGTGGAGAATCATAGCTGCGACGGTGAAGTTGATTGGGAAAGACGAAAAGAGGTGAAAAAGAGAAAGAAAAAAGATTATATATACTCTCTATATGTTAAACGACCAAAATGCCCCTAGCAGTTATAATTTAGAATCCGGTGAGGAAGGGGACACGTGGCAACATGTAGTTTCTTCCTAGGCTTCTCATTATAAGACATCAAAGTATCTCATATCTCTATATATATATATATATATAATCCGGATCGATTGAGAAGCTTTTTATTTTGAGAAGATTGAGAATGTTTTCAAAATGATAGATTTTAACTTTGATTCATGTTTTCAAGCGAAAACTCATGTTAATGTGATTAAAATTCAAAATGTAAAAAATTTTGAATCAATGTTAAAATCTCTTGATTTTGCGATATATGTAGATTATTGAATCATCCGACAAATTTAATAAATCATCATAACTCGATTTTAACAATGATTTGTGAATCAAATTTGTGATTTATAGATTCGATTCACCATAAAATGATGTTTACTTGTGAATCAAACTAAAACATGAATCAATTTGCTCAAACAAATATTTCTCAATCTTCTCAAAATAAAAACCTTCTTAATGGAATCTGAGCCTATTATATATATATATATATATATATATATATATATATATATATATATATATATATATATATATATATATATATATATATATATATATATATATATATATATATATATATAGAATATAAATGAGTCAGCGTTTGTCCATATTTTATTATTTATGAACTTTTTTTTTGACAAGGTCACATTATGGTTTCAAATCGCTATGCATCCAAATTATTAAGGTTTCAATTTCATTACATAAATGGTCACCGTGGTTTGAAACTTCAAAGACTATTTATGTAACGAAATGGACCGAATCAGTAATGATTTGAAACTTCAGATGATCATATATGTCAAAAAAAGTTCAAATGACTAAATGTGAAAAATAGACAAACCATAGTGACCATTTATGTAATTTACTCATATATATATATATATATATATATATATATATATATATATATATATATATATATATATATATATATATATATATATATATATATATATATATATATATATATATATATATATATATATATATATATATATAGTGTATCTTTATTTTGAGAACCATGTTGTTATGTAGAATCGAGAACTCCCTCGAGTCGTTAGATTGTTGATCAATGGCTATAATGAGTTGTGCCATTAATGTAATTAATTGAAAGATTGGTAAAGTTTTATAAATGATGGAGGGTATGGATGGTATTTCATAATATATCTTTTTGAAATTGTCCATGTATTTTGGAACCCGATTTCAAAGAATCGCTATATTTTGTATCTCTTCTCTCACACATAATCATCTCTCAAACCCTAGCCTCCACTAACAAATCCCTTTCTTCAAAAATCTGCTAATCAAAACCCTAGCCGTCACCAACACTTTGGCGATATGTCATCACTACCGCCCTCAAGGACTGCCATCATCTTTAGTATTATGACGGGCTGATCGAATCAGTGAGTTCATATATATGTTCGAGTTTGGAGGTTTTGTTTGGGTTTATGTTCCGATATGATTTTCTAAGCCGTGTATAATCTATTTTAATTGAAATGAAGACCAAGAAAATAACAACGTGGCGAAACTAATCTCCCCTCTTCATCTGATTGTTTACCTGTAAGTACTTTAAAAGAATTGGGTTCTTTTATTATGTTATAATATTTGTCTATATTCTACATAAATTACTTTATCCACTTGTTGTAGTTGTTGTATTTTAATCTTCCTCATCATATTTTTTTCTTGTTTTATATGCATGAATTTTCTCATTGCTTATGATTATATTTAATTGAGTTTTTGTTCCAAATTCATTACAGTGCTTTTTTATAATTTAATAGTTGGTCACTTTTAGTGGTGAATTATACCAAACTTGAAATTTAAGCTGTTTGCATAGTAATGAAAACATACATGTTTTATGTGTAGGTTATTTAGGTGTAGGTTATTTAAAAAACAAGGGTGTTTATTTTATTTCAAAACAAGGGTGTATAACTAATGAAAAACATATACATTTTATGTTCAAAACATGTATGTATTTTGGTCAAAACATGGGTGTATTTTGGTTTCATGTAACTTTGATTGTTTCGTGCATCTATTTTGGTCATCCAACATTTGATATTTGTTAATTTATCCTTTGTTAATTTAAAATTAGTGAAATGGTGCACATGTGTTTCAAAGTTATTTGTTTGTGGTTTAATTGTTTTCGCACACGCTTGTTTCGTATTGATTGACAAAGATGATGATATCATGTAAGATCGGTAGTGGATGAACACGAATACACATGAAGATAATTTGCGACTTTTTGGAGATATAAGATTATTGGATGTGTTTTGTAATTGTAATCAAATGAAATGTAACATCTAAGTATATCAATCTTGTTTTCCTTTTATAATGATTCATGTTCTTTAATTAATGATCAGGTAAAAATATTGGTTGGTTATTAAAAAAAAATTGTTAGCTAAAAAAACATGTATGCACTTTGACTATTTGCAAAAAAAGAAAAAAAAATGTATCCACTTTGACTAATTGAAAACATGTATGCACCTTGACTATTTGAAAAAAAACATGTATGTTCTTGGTTTCATATAAATTTACTTATCTAGAAAACATGTATGCATTTTACTATGAAAAACATGTATGTTGAAAAAACTATTCCAAAAACCAAAATAATAAAATTAATTCATAAAAACACATATGCATTAAATTGTTTTAAAGCATGCATGTTCAAAAAAAAACGAAAAAAAAAAAAAAAAAAAAAAAAAAAAAAAAAAAAATGTTTTAAAAAATAGGATTTATTTATTTAAAAATAAAAATAAAGTAAAATTAACTTTACTATTATACCCTTTTGGATTAAATAAAAGGTTTAATAATTCAAAATATTATGTTGCATTGATATGTTGCACAATATGCATTTCTAGGAGTACATAAAGTTCTACGTAGCTTCGACTTAATGTAATTCTCAAAATAGGCCCCTATATATATATATATATATATATATATATATATATATATATATATATATACATACATATATATAACGCTTTTGTATACATTTTATATATGTTTTTATATATTGTTTTGTATACTTTTTTATATGTTTTCTAAACAAAAGCGTATATAAAAATGTATAAAAAGTATATAAAAAGCTATAAAAAACGTATAAAAAGTTATACAAAAATGTATAAAAACGTATACAAATGCATATAACTTTTTATACATTTTTATATACGTTTGTATATGCTTTTTTATATGTTTTGTATAACTTTTTATATATGTGTTTATATACGTTCTTATATACTTTTTATATGTTTTTGTATAACTTTATATACATTTTACACACTTTAATACGCTTTTATATCTGGTATAGAAAACGTAAAAGTATACAAAATAATATACAAAAACGTACAAAAAAGTATATACAAATGTATATAAAAAAGTATATAAAACGTATAAAACATTAATAAAACGTATAGAAAAACGCATAAAAGCTTACAAAAAAAGGCATAAAAAGTATATAAAACGTATATAAAAAAAAATGTTTTTATAAATACGTATATAAAACGTTTAAAAAAGTATATACAAATGTATATAAAACCGTATATAAAAACGTATAAAAACGTAAATAAAACGTATAAAAAGTACGTATATAAAAACGTATATAAAAAGTTATAAAAACGTATATGTTTTTATAAAAACGTATCTAAAGTCGAAAAACTTTAAATTATAAACGACCGTTATTATAAAGGATAGACGATGCAAACAGTCGTTAGCCAAAAGGGCTAACGTGTAAATGATAACAAAATCCACTTTACATCAGTTAAAAAAGACCACGAGTATTATTATTTGCAAAAATAAAAACTGTCCATACAACTTTAAACTTTGAGGGACGACAAATGAAATTTTAGGCAAACCACAGGTACCATCCATGTAATTTACTCAAAAAAATATCTTCAATATGTGCTATACACTTGAATATCATAAGCTTATATAAAACTTAATCAATGATACCATGTTAATCTAATAGTGGAAATTTTTTTATTGTTTATTGGAAGACATATGCATGAGCCAGGGTGAGTGTCCTAAAAAAGATACAGATGTTGAACGAGTTTATGGTCCAAGCATGAATCAGTGTTGAATAAGAAACGGGAGAAATTTTTAAATGCTTACTTTTAGTTTGGTGCTTACTATGCGATAAATCCTCATCATCCATTTATTTTGATCTCATGGTGAGGATTAATCTAAGATTTAAAGATAAACCTAAGATCATGTTTCTTATCTATTTGTCTTTCTTTTTATTCACAATTTTTTTTTTTTTTGTCTTTTTTTTTAATTCACGTTGTTTATATCCACGTTATTTTTTTTAATTCACATTATTTACGTGTTTTTAATTGCTTTCTTCGCTTCACACGCTTTCTGCTGCTTACACGCTTTATACGTTCGCCGCTTTATCGTACGCTTTTGTCGGCTTCATACATTTTTGTCCTTTTCACGATTTCGCCCATTTTCTTATGTTTTCGTCCATTATTCATACATTATCCGCTTTCATACGTGTTTCACGCTTATACATATTCTTTCGTTATTCCGCTTACACGCTTTTTCTATTTTTTTAAATGTTTTCACCGCTTTTAGGCGCTTTCATATTTTTCCTAATATCACAAATGGTATTTTAAATATCACAGTGGTATTCTCAATATCAATAGTTTATATTCTCGCGATATTATGAATATCACAAATGATATTAATGAATATCGAAGTGATCTAATGTGATATTCCAATATCACAAGCGATTTTTAGAATATCACGTGATTTTCAACCAATGTTTTGAATATTTGAAATCACACGTGATATTCGTAATATCACATAGTGATATCCGAAAATCATAAGTGATATTCATAATATCATAGTGATATTCATAATATCACGGTGATATTCGTAAAATCACAATGCAAGTGATATTCATAATATCACAGTGATATTCAGAAAATCACAAGTGATATTCGATATCACTTTGTGATTTTCAATATCACTTTACGATATTCGAATATCGCAAATTGATATTCGATAATCAGTGATATTCCGAATATCACATAATATCACTCGTGATAGTCGAAACCGACAAAACCCCAAGAAACGACAAAACAGAATAAAGCCAACAAAATCGTATGAAAGAAAGAAAACATCGTCCGAAAACGGATGAAAAATGGACAAAACAAAAGATGGCGGACGACGTATGAACCGCGGAAGAAAATACCTGAAAATTGACGATAAAACGACGAATTAAAAATGTGAATAAAAAAGAAATCGAATTAAAAAAGCTGAGAAAGAGCGAGTGTAAACAAAAATGAATAATAAAAATAAAAAAAAATTGAATAAAAAGAAAGATAAAACGAAGGAAAAAATCTTTGGTTATCGGCACAATAGCGTTTAATTTGGCTGACAAAGAAAATAAAATGACTTCAAGAAGGGAATTTCTATAGATTTACACAAAAATGTAATGCTTAATTTAATAGATACTACAAATTCTCCTTTGAACCTGCAAAAACTAGTATTCAAAATTTAAAGAAGATAAGTAGAGACACTGATTATACGTGCTATTCCTATTTCTAGTTTTATATATCACAACATCCTATGTTTTTCAAGAATATATATTCCACCTGGTTAAGCTTAAGCCCTTAGATACTTATGCTAGTTAGAATTCTCTTGGTCCTCCAATTTATTTAGTTTGTTTATACTTTTTGATTATCCGTAACGATCATTTGATAATATGTATCCACAATGGTTTCCTGCCAAGAAACCAAATCTAACTACACAACTTTTTGGAACATGCTGCTGGTAAATGTATTGTTAAATTAAGCAGTTATTATTCTTTTTTTTTTTTTTTTTTTTTACCAAAATTCAATCTTGTTTTTACCTTAGTACAGAGCCTCACCCCAAATTATCTTGTTGTGTTTGTTTTAAAAAAAAAGTCTTACTAGCACTCTTAGGGTGTGTTTGTTTCATTAAGATGTTTGTATCTGAATCTACTACCACATCTTGGTTGCAGTATGGTTATAAGATACGAATCTGAACGAAATAACGTTGTTTGTTTTGAATAATTATCCTGAATGAATTAATAATGTTGTTTTGTTTGCTTCTAAAATCTTACATGATTTTAAAATAATATTATAATTAACTATATCGTCAAAGATACTTTACGAATCATAATTCTATAAAATAAAATAGTAAAATTAACGAATACTTTAAAATGAAAGCATTCAATACACTATTAAAGATTATGTTTCTCTAACCGAAAAATAACATTTACCATACAAAATGCTACATATGCAGTTACAAAAGTTAAAACTTTTATACAACGTAAAAGTAATTACAGTAAAAGTTACTCGTATATCTTTTGTAATAAAAAGTTTGATTACATTTGTTTGAAAATAAAAAATTATTTTGCTTACTTCCTATTTACCTACCACGTGGCCAACTAAAGCGACTGCCTCAAAAATTAATATACTACTCTTTTTAGCTTCTACTAGTGTTATTTTATGTTATCTCCCCAAATCCCAATACATCATCTTCTTTCTCTCAAATCTCAAAAACCTTTATCTTCTCATTCAACATTTTCAGTGACCTCTTCCATTTCTTTTTTATCCTAATGCTCATGGACCTAATATTTGATGCCTCTTGAATCTTGATGCTCGTGGATGTCGCCAAGGTTGTAGGGGTTCAAAGGTTTTTACAAGGATAAGAGGCATTAAGACATGAGCACCGCCTCTAACTGAGTAAGAGCTTCAAGATCTGGCTCTGTCTGACTCGCAAGAAAAAAACAAACACACCAAAGTCTGACCGCGTCTGACTCAGTCAGACGTCAGAGGCAATAAGACTTTTTTTCAGGAAAACAAACACTGACTTACTCTTCCAGAGTAAGAAAAGGGCGGACGCTTTACTTGTTTGCTTTTCATCACCAACGAACATGGTAAAAGTTTTAATACGTATAGCTCGGTAAGATTCAAGTTACCTCTTATTAATACCTTTTCAACTCATTTATCTTCAAAACACTTCAACCCATTCATCTTCAAATTATGCAAAGCTAAGTTTTAAATTATCTGATACTCCGTATTAGTTAAGTTACTTAATTGTTGTTTCATAGCGTTAAGCTTATGTTTTATTTTAAAACGATTTATGTAATAGTTTTTATTATGTTAAATTTTGGATATGTATTAATATAATTTATTTAATGATTTATAATTGTGTTAAATCTATGATAAAATGTTTCCTTCAAATTTACATTATCTACTTATTAATCGTGTTATAATAGTTTAATATATACTTAAAAAGGAAAATTAAACCATTCAGCATAATTATAAAAAAACAAACAACACTTTTTCATTCAGATTCGTATATTATAATTACTCTTCATAAGTAAGATGTGGTAATCGATTCGAATCGCTAAACATCTTAATCAAACACACACACCTTAGTATCACTAGTGCACTAGACTTCATATAGGACACCGGTAGATATGGGTGCGGCATTTTTCATATATAAGAGGAATGCTATGTTCACATTTAAAAGATTTAAAAAAAAAAAACTTTTACCGCCTACCACTTACCAGTAAGAGACGATCAAACATGGAGATTGTTTGTTTTTTCTTTTTCAATCAGATGCAGTAAGACCTTGCTTATCTTACTCAGTAAGAGGCGGGGCTTATCTCTTATCACCTCTGAACCTTATATATCATTCATCAGCACCATTTCTTTTGCAATACATATGTAATTATTAATACACAATTGGTAAGTTTTTGGTCCTAACTTTGGCATAGAAAAGTTTGACTGGGGTGAAGAAGAAAGAAGGTTGTGTGCTTTTGTGTGGAGAGAGAATAAATAAATAAATATTGTAGTGAAAAATAAAAATAGTACTATATTATCGAAAAGTGGCATGGAGGTGAAGAATAAAAGGTAGTACCGTATTTACTACTTTTTCATACCATTCATCAACTTTTTACTGTTCTCATTTTCAGTTTCCAAGACAAAAACTTTGCATTTTTTTTAATACTGATTTGATACCTTAAAGCTAGATGGTACTCACATAAATTGTTGGCTGAATTTTATTTTTTAATTTTTAGAAGACAAATTTTAGGACCTATATAATAAATTCTGTGGACGATGGTCCCGACTTGAAAGAAAGAATAGGCCAGGTACGTGATTGTGCATTCTACGCTTAATGCCTAATCCATGCCCTATAAATACAGCAATTGGATCTCCTTCAACGACATAATACACGGTATTTATTACGAGTTCTAACCTCGCGGCATCACATCGCATACAACACTAATGCACGATAGATCTACATCGCATACTATTCGACTGTCGGAGATGGACCGAGGCTACGGCCTCGGGTCCACTCTAATCGGTTCTCGCTACGTAAGCACGTCTTATCCTTTCTTTGTCAGCAGACTGTGCGACCTTCTGAGCTACATGTACACGCCTTCGTCACCTCTTTGTCCAGCGAGCGCGGCAAGTATGCTGCACCTTTCTGATCGTCGTACAATCATGTGCGTTGCTCACCGGTACAAAAGCGCGCCTTCTCCAGTGACGCGTCACGGGGATCCATTTCACCTTCTGCCATGACGAGAATCTTAAGTTTAGAGCAACATAGCCACGCGCTATCTCAAACTAAACTGGGGGCTGTGGACGTATGGTCACGGACCGGCCAGGGACGGGCCGGTACGGCCGATCTGATCGCATTCTCTCACAAAACCCTAATCCAGTGCCCTATAAATACATGGTTGGATCTCCTCGAAGGACACACAACCTGCAATGCACCACAACAGGGGTATAATCACTTTGTGATTACTCACAACCCGGCAACAAATCAAACAAGCAAAATTTTTGAGAAACCGGTTTATTACCCAATCCAAACAGGATCGGAAAACGAACATAATCGTTTAAATATTTTGATTCGAAACAAAAATATCGAGTGTCATCATTAGGGCACAAAATCAAAGATTCAATTAGAACAAACACACCGTTCTTCAAAAAGGAAGCAGCGGAAGGATCAATTGAAAGCCCCAATTGATTCATTAGCAAACCCAATCAGAAAAATTCTCACGGATCGAAAACCCCAATTAATCAAGACCCTAGATTTCAAATTGAGGGATAACAAGTGCTCGTCACATAACACCACACCGGAGACGGTAAAAGGACGGACCAAAAACCACACCATCATAAAAAAGGCGGGAGAACAATCGTTGTATATTGGAGAAGAAGGAAGAAGAAGATAAAGGTTATCTTCTTGAAGAGAGAGATCGAAAAGGCGGTATCTCAAAAGAAGAAATATGCTGTGTGTTTTTATCTCAAACGAGATAAGAAACATAAAGGGTTAATAAAGGGACCAGCAGGTCGAACAAGGGCATGACATGTGATTTTATTTTAGTTAAGGCATCAAGTTAAACCATCAACCCTCCGTGTTCCAAAGTTTTCAAAACCACTTTATTTTACATTATATATTTTGATATATACAGCTTTTAGATTGATAAGTTATTTTAAAACATTATTAAAATCTTATCATATTTTGTTTAGTATATCTAACCTAGTTTTATACTACTTAGAATACTGACTAGGAATAATTTGTAAGGAGTAATTAACCTTAGGTTATTCAGTTTATATTTTATAATCTCCGAGGATAGTTTAAAAATTGTTAAAACTATACCTAGAAAAGTTTTACACCCATTTGAGGAAGATAAAACATTAAGAGCTCATTTTGAAATAAGAATTTTGAAAAATAAAACACTTTGTGTTAAAAATTCTTTATTGGAGATTTTATTTGTCATTTTAAGATATGACGAACGACAGTGGTAAAAAGGAACCTAGTACTAACATTTCGAATAGTACACCCCAATTTCAATGCCCAATCCTAAAGCCCGCGAATTACTTATTATGGGCACTTGAATGCAAATCATTCTCGGCGAATGGTTTATGGAAACAATTGAGCCGGTGAAACGACTAATCGGATAAGAAAAGGAAAAACCGCTATTGCTTTCCTTTACCAAGCCTTACCCAAGAACAATTACTTCAAAATAACAAAGCACAAAACCGAAAAGACATTTGAATGCTTTGAAAACTAGACACGTTGGCGAAGATGAGTTAAACAAGAAGATTACAAACACTAAACCGAATTTGAGATGTTATATATGAAGGAAGATGAAACAATCGACACTTTCACCACAAAACTCACAACTCTCGTAAACAAAGCCGCTAGTCTAGGACACACAATAGAAGATGAAACCTTAGTACGGAAACTACTAAATGTCAGTGCCCGAAAAGTATCCGCAAATAGTCGATCTATAGAACAATATTCCGATCTAAGTGAAATGACATTAGAAGAGGCGATAGGAAGACTTAAGACCCACGAAGAGGATTAAGTTCAAGAAAGGAAAACAAGTGGACGATCAAGACAAGCCGATGTTCACACGACATGACAATAGAGGGAAAATTTTGGAGGACGTGGGCGTGGAAAATATAAAGGATGGAAGAACCACGATAAAAAATAACCACGAGAAGAAGGATGGAGAAAATACTCACAATCACTTCAACAATGTAATATTGATTTTAGCAAAGTTAGATGTTACAAGTGCAATAAGACGTGTCACTATGCATCTAAGTGTTATACAAAACCAAACACTAGTATGCAATCTAATCTTGTCGAGGAGGACTTAGAACCTACCTTATTAATGGCAATATTAGAAGACCCATGTAACAAAGCTAAAAGATCAAAAGGTCTCGCTTCAGACGAAGATGTAGGATATAAAGAGACAGTGTTGATAGTCATGGTACTTGAACAATGGAGCTATTAACCATATGGTCGAATAAGAGAACACTTTAAAGAACTAGATGAGAAACGTTAGTGGAAAAGTAAGATTCGGAGATGGATCTCATGTAGAGATTAAAGGAAAGGTTCAATCCTATTAGAATGTGAAGGCGAGAAACAAAGGATCATATCTCAAGTCTATTACATTCCTAGCTTGAAAAACAATTTATTGAGCCTTGGACAATTTACGAAATAGGTTGTAAAGTTGTAATGGACGAAGATGAACTACGACTTTATGACATGGACAACAAAATCTTCTTGAAAGTCACAAGACAAAGAAACCGTCTATACAAAGCAAGTCCAAGATAGGCACACCTTTTGCTTACTAGCAAATTTAAGTGACAACACTTGGTTATGGCACGCATTATTAGGACACCTCAACTTTGAATCATTAAAATCTATGACTCCAAGAGAGTTAGTTCAAGGAATACTGCCATTAAACATACAACACAAATTTGTGATGTTTGTTTGGTTGGTACACTGTGAGCACCATTTCCCACGAAAGCAAAACTAGATCAACATCACCATTAGATTTAGTTTATGGAGATTTATGCGGACCAATAACACCACCAACACCATAAAGGAAGAGATATATATTCTTGTTAGTAGATGACTACTCAAGATATATGCGGGCGTTCTTCCAAGCACGAAAAGATCAAGCTTTCTGTGACTTTCAAGGAATACAAAGAAACAATAGAGAAGAGCTAAGGATAACATTGAAAATGTTAAGAATCGATCGTGGAGGAGAATTCACATCTAATGAATTCACTCAATATCGATAAAGAAAACGATAGCACTACAACTAACAGCGCACCTTACTCACCACAACAAAATGGAGTCAGGAACTAAAAATAGAATGACCATGTCTACTACGAGATGCATGATGAAAGCAACTAACATGCCACAAAATTTTCAGTTTGAATATATTGACCGCGCTATATACATTCTAAGCAAATGCTCTACAAGAGCCTTAGAAGACATCACTCCATATGAAGCAATTAAGGATAAAAAGCCAAACTTAGAAAGTTTAAGAGTTTTTGGTGCATAGCATATTGAAGGTACCATCACAACATCTCGACAAAGTTAGATGATAGAAGTAACAAAATGGTATACTTAGGAAGCGAACAAGGATCAAAAGCTTATAGATTGTTTGATCCAACAACACAAAGAATATGTGTTAGTAGAGATGTGAAGTTTAAGGAGGATGAAGCATGGGACTGGAAGGATTACCTAGATGAACACACCAATGATGAACCCGAATGGTTTGACTTCAAATTCGAAAACCTTGAAGCCACGGATGAACATCAAGAAAACGAAAACCATCCAGAAGAAGAAGACGATAATATCCCTGCAAACGATGATCATGAATATGAAACATCAGCAACTGACTCACCCTCACAAACATTTCGCACACCATCTACAATTTCATCACGAATAAATACTCAAATTACACCAAGACATTCAACCAATCAAAGTAGCTCAATTGCAACCCGGAATCTACATCCAGACTTTGATCACACACCACTACAAGGTTTTAGAACGTTGAATGATCTATATGAAAACACCGAGGAAGTTTTACCCGAGCATTTATTACTAGCTGAAGATGAACCAAAGAATTACAAGGAAGCACCAAACGATAAAAAATGGATCGAAGCAATGAAGGTCGAATTAGATTCCATCAATAGAAACAATACATGGGAACTAACCACACTACCAAAAGGACAAAAATCCATTGGATTAAAGTGGGTATTCAAGACCAAGAAAGATGTTAATGAAAACATAGTCAAGCATAAAGCTAGACTAGTAGCAAAAGGCTACATACACAGAGAGCATGGCATAGACTTTGAAGAAGTCTCATGCACCCTAAGCAAGAATGGAAACGGTCCGATTACTATTAGCCATAGTTGCGCTAATAACAAATGGGAAGTACATCACCTAGAGCGCCAAATCGCATTTACGCATGGAGACTTAAAAGAAGAAGTGTATGTTACACAACCCGAAGGATTTATACAAGAAAATGGAAAAGTCTCTGATTGATAAAAGCTCTATAACGGATTAAGACAAGCACCACGTGCATGGAATATAAAGTTAGATAATACCTTGAAGTCATTAGATTTCAAGACGTGCGCTTTAGAACAAGCCGCTACACAAAAAAAGTCAAAAGACTCAATACTTCTAGAGAGTCTATGTGGATGATTTAATCATCCTTTGGCACCAAAGAAAGAAATAGACAAGTTCAAAGCTCAAATGGAAGAAAAGTTCGAGATGAGTGACCTAGGATTACTATCCTACTACTTAGGAATTGAAGTCACACAAACCGAGGTGACATATCAATAAAGCAATCCTTCACATGCAAGCAAGATCCTAAAAGAAGTTGGAATGCTAGATCGAACGAAACTTTAATACCTATGGATCCAGAACAAGACTAACAAAGAACATCTGAAGAAACAACGGTCAACTCAATCAATATAGAAGCTTGATTGGATGCTTATATTATTTGCTACATACAAGACCCGACTTAAGTTACTCTGCTGGATTACTTAGTCGCGTTTATGCAAGAACCGAAGGAACAACACATGAAAGCTATAAGGCAAGTACTACGCTACGTTAAAGGAACAAAAGATTATGGAATCACCTACAAGTACAATGGAAGAAAAGCAGAGATGCAAGGTTATAGTGACTGAACACGAGTCAACATCAAGAAGGCAAAGGCACCATCGAATTATCTTCTACTACGGTGAATCACCAATCACCGGAGTACACAAAAACAAGCCACGGTAGCTCTATCATCATGTGAGTCCGAATTCATTGCAAAGAATGAAGCAGAAGAACACAAGCATTATGGTTAAAGAGATCGCTTAGCAAGCTTACACACACCGAAGAAGAAAAAGTTACAATCTGGTAGACAACAAGTCCGCCATCGAACTAATGAAGAATCCCGTATTCCACGGAAGAAGTAAGCACATTGACATAAAGTACCACTTTATAAGAGAATGCGCCGAAAGAGAAGACCACAAGTCGAATTTATAAGTGGAGAATTTCGGTACCATGATATCTTGACAAAGGCATTACAGAAGATCGATTCTCACCACGAGACAACTAATTGGAGTCAAAGATCTAAAGCAAGCCGATTGTGATTATGGGAGAATATTGATTTAATCACTATCGACCCAACAGCTAACCCATCACAACCCATATGACCCGGTCAACAAAAGTCAACCCACACGAGAAAGTCAACAGCGCTATACAAGCGATTACTCAACGGTTATAACTGCTCTTATGCAACGAACCAACACAACGGTTCAAACGTACCCTTTCATTACAGTATATATACAACAGTACATTCGTTTGTAAACAATAGATGACATATTTGATTATTACAAAGACATATTTACAGTTTACTTAATCTTTGCACAATATTCATTTGGTACAATTGTGATTGAAACGTTTAGACCATAGATCCCGTTATAAAGGCCAACATATCTTCATACAAACATCTCCAACCACTTAAACTAGTCTGTGTTGCTGCTGAATACCAATAAAGTTTGATAATGCATATGCAGAAACAGAACGCTGGCTAGTATACAAAGCCAAAAAAAAAGAACCTTCAACTTGAATAACTACAGTTAGAGCATGATTCTGTAAAAGTATTATAACCAAATTGGGAAGCACGTCTAAAGTCTAAACAATGTACATGATGAGATCAAGGAACAAGTACAACATATATGGCATATAACATCCTAAAAAGCATCCATATTCAATAAAAACACAAGGAAAACAAATGCACCTAACAATCCAATAATTCAAACAAGGAAAAAAAAACTTGACAATGATCTCAAGATGAATTCAACTCGAACAAATTGTTCAATGCAAACTTAAAAACAAATAAACATCCTTGAACCTTACATCTATGCATTATTCTTCATTAAATTTAACGATTTCTAGTTGGATCTGCTGAATTTTGGTGAGACGAGGCTTTCCGCATAAGCACTTATAAAATAACTGATATTCATATAAGAAATATCAACACTTTTACAGAAAGTTCGTTCTTCAACATCATATATCCACAATAGATCGCTGGTTAGAAACAGAACTTTCCCGTTGTCATAAAAAACCATGTGTGTAACTATTGAAATTTCATTAAATCCATGGACTACAATCTTTGTCCAAGATTTCTGTGCCCCATATTCATTCATCAGCCAGATATCACCTGTCACTTCTTTGAATATAGCAAGCTTTTCACCAGGTGAGACAAGCTTGGTATTATAATCAGACAGGATATCTACTCCATTATACAAAATGGGTGGCGGCAGTTCACTTAGCATGTCATCCGCTAAACTAAAAGCAACTATAACCGGTTTAGAATAATTACTGTCAAAAATCCAATGAAGAAATCCATTAACAAACACACCTGACCGATTCCCATAATACGCAACATAAGGTAAATGACTCCCCTGCTTCCAAGTATTTGTTCTAAGGCTATATACATACACATTCTCTTCACAATTCATAGTAACAACCTTGTAATCATCTGATACGGAATCATAACCAAATCCACTCATCTCAAAATAGTGATTTTGACTTGAGATAGGCAATTCAACATAATCACTAGTAGTTAGATTTAAAACAAGAAGGGTACAATCGTTATTATGCAAGTTTTTATAAGTAGAAGCTAAAACAAGACCATTGACAGAACCAAGTATAGAGTTAATTTGATAGTAAAATTCTTCGTGAAGCTTGGTTAGTGTTGACACTGCTTCATGGTCATTAAATGGGGATGAATAAAGTGAACCATGGTAAGACCTGAAGATGAAGTGATTTCTGTTAAGCGTTTTTTGGTGAGTTTGGATGAATCGGGGTTCTGAAAGTAAAGATAGCCATTCCTTTGAAACGCAGCGGAACCGACCTATGGATTTGGGTGGAAGACGGCATAGAATGTGGGTGGTGATGATATCCTGTGGGATTATTGTCATGGACGCTATTATATTGTTATACATTTTAGGGAGGAGATCGAATACCTTAAGTACATATACAGTAGTTGTTAATGTTTTATGTCATAGAATGCATGGGCTCAAGTGGACCCGAAAATTATTTCAAGCCCATTTGGCACTTTCCAACGTACATTGTAGAAGCAAAACCATTTGCCAATTGATAGTTCAATATGTGGCAGGTGCGATCGAGCAATGAAGATAATAAGGAGCAGGAGGATATCGCGCCCTCCGTTGAATGCAACCCTTGGGGGCGGAGGACGTCCCAGTGTTGGAACTATACGTGGAAGTGGGAGACTTGGAGTTGAAACCGTCTCCTCAACCCCTGATTTTTGTCCCACTATGATCCTAATGCATGCTCTCTATTTGATCTTCAAATAGAAGACATCAGACTACATTAATATATGAGAAAATACACATAAAAATCATACTCTGATTGTATGTTTGTTGCTATATTTTCTGATCATTGCAAACCTCAATTTTTTCTGTTTCCACCATTGTCATTGTGTTTGATTCAAGGACGGGAACCTCTTCCCGCTCTAGACTCTTTAATGGTGTTCGCTCATATTCTATAAAGAAGAATACAGATTCAGGGTTGCTCAAAATAGTCATTGGTTGTTGTATACATACCGTCTTTGAGTGTGTGCAGAAGCATGACCGATCGAGAAATTCAAAAAATTTTAAATTTTAAAATTTGTCCCGTTAATAATTATATGCATGTGTACATATATATTTCACAAAGAAA
>CM040246.1:26720836-27067396 GCA_022545495.1 Chrysanthemum lavandulifolium
TAAAATGATATAATATGATGCAAGTTTGAAAAATAAACATATTTAGTACTACAACGTAAAAGCAGCAAGTGTGTTGGTTAGTGAAAGAAACAATAATACCTTGATTTCATTGGTATCAGAGAAGCAAGTGTATTGAGAGCTAAAATGAGCTTCTGGGCATCTGTCCATAATACCATTTTTCTTGCAATACGGTAACCAGTGTTTTGCAAACTTAGCCGCTTCAATGAAAGCAAACAGTGTCAAATGCGATCCTCCATCATCCGATAAATAAACCGACAACTTCTCGGTCGGGTAATCATATGCCAAGATGGACAAAGCTGTATTTACAGCCACCATTGGTGGTTCTTTGTACGGATCAGCTGTGCATATAAACACATCAATAGCCGGATATTTAGTCTCATCCTTAGGTAAATTTTCAGGGAAAGTTTTCCTCTGAACAGGGTTCATTCGGAATGCTTGGTGAGTGAACCACATAAAGGCTAGCACGATGTCGGCTAATAGCATGAGCAAAGAGACTGTTATGTTGCTTGCATGGAAGAGGAGAGTGGTTTGGTGGTATAAAATGGTTACGATGGTGCATGTGTAAATGAGTGCAAATATGCGGTTAGGCCACACGACGGAGGACCAACCGACTATGAAGCTGAGGAAGATGGTTCTGCATGGTAGTTATTTGTTCTATGGGGACGTTCGAAGTTCTCATATAAGATTGAGGTGGTGTGGCTATAGCCGTATTGGGTTCTTGATCAAGTATATATATAAAAACTTTTAGCAAATAACTTGATTTTAATTTTTTTTGTGACTAAGCACAATGATCATCTCTCCCTCATCTTCTACTTCAGCGCCACATTACAATTCAATACTATACCACTTATATTTTGCACAAAAGCCAAGTGGTGAGGAGACTCGCTTTTCAACTTTTTTTATTGGCTTGGTGGGGCGTGACCCAAAACCCAAACAATGGTCTCACTGAGTGTGGAGGTGAGGTGGAACGTGACCCCTCGCACCAATTGCATCTAGTCCGATAACGAAATGTCTAAAAATATAAAACATTTACTATGTAGATATACTCCATAATTGTGAGAAAGACAATAATGCATATACGTGTCGAACTGATAGTCTTTCAATAAGTATAGGCGTATATATATGTGTGTGTCGAAAGTCTCACCGATCCGCTCCATCCGGTCCGCTTGCTCACCCTAGGTATTAATGTATTATATTCTTTTGTGGGAGAAAACTAGCAAGTAACTAATAAGACAGAGCCACGAAAAAATCAAGCAAGAGTTGATGGGATCGTTAATCAGCTCTTCCAAACTGCATTTACATTCTTATTATGATGTGAGATCCAAGAGTGTGATAGCGCCTTATCTCGCACATATCTAGCAATCAGAAATTGAACTAATTGTACATGTAATATATGGAGTGTTGTTGAGGTAAAAATCTGTATTTACCCGAACAAGCTAAGATCCTTCGGCTAATCCTTGGTAAAGCTCCTCGGATTAGGTCCGCGGATCCGTGAATACAAAGAAAACACGCGTTAGCCTCTCCTAGGGTTTTATTCCTAGACCAAGCTCCGGCGTGAGAATGAGTATGGTAGAATGTCAGAGTAATATGTAAAAAATGGGATGAGAATTAGTTAACCTTGAATGCAGTAACTTGGCTCCTTTTATAGATGAGAAGTTTTGTCCTTATCCGAAGGTCACGTGGGTGATAGTGACTCTTTCGGGCGGGAGTTGACTTTGCTCTTTTTGGAGTCTGTCTGGGAAAGGTCAGTAGCTCTGATCGAGATTCCCTTCCTTTTATACACGGTGATGTCATATGTCCGTTATGTCGAGGGTTATGTCTAACCCTACGGTATATACTGATTTAGCTTTGCTTGGTCTAGATTGGCTTGTATGTTTTGCCCAAGGGATTGCGCATTGTGCCGGGCGGTTGTGCCTTTTGTCCGGAGAGTTAGGCCCTTCGGCCGTTTGCTCATATACCGGGGAGTTGTCTGCCGGAACATACGCCAACATGTCCCCCCCCCAGTATCATGTTAATGGATGTATTCATTATATGATATTGGGAGTGTGTGGTGATTTCCGGCGAGTATTGCTTCGTCCGTTCTTCTTCTTTTTTTTCTTTTTTTTTTTTTTTTAGATTGTGACACGTCAGCAAGACACGTGGCGGTGGTGATGACACGACATCAGGACACGTTGCGGTAGACGTGTGCTGTATGGTGATGATGGTGACACGTCATCGTCTGACACGACGGGACGTTTCATCTACCCTTCTTTTGCCTATAAATACCGCTGTCATTTTCATTTTTACCACCGTAAAACTTTTCACCCACACGCCTTCTCTACGTTTTTTGCGAACGGTTTCTTTGCTCTTCGCTACTATCCGTACTCTTCTAGTTTTCCTTCTTTAGATTTTAGGGTGTATTCATTCCTTTCGGCCATAATGTCGAACCGTCCGGTTCCTCATCCGCCGTGGTTACGTGTTTCGAGGGACCGTCGCAACCAAAACCTAAGTTTGACTTGGATAAATATACTTCCACCATGACCGATAAGTCATTACGATTGGCCGTAGAGGAATTTATGATACCTCGATCTTCACCCGAGGCTTCCACCTACCGATTTTACGATGTGGCAATTGGGAGATGATGCCATAGGTTTGTATTTAGAATATTTTATTGAAGGGGGGATTTCCGTACCGTTTTCTAGTTTTCTTTTAGATGTTCTTCACTATTATAAAGTTCATATATCCCAATTAGTGCCGATAGGTTTGCATAGGGTTACCCTCTTTGAAGTATATAGCCGTAGCCTTCACATCACTCCTACAACTTCCCTTTTTCGAGCCTTTTATAAATTACATAAACAAGGCCATTGGTTTACTTTTGCTAAACGGGACGGCAAGAACCGGCCGAGTTTGTTTTCAAGAAATCTTGTCTTCGTTGAAGAGTTGGAAACGACAATTCTTTTTGATTGATCGTTGGGCTGTACCCTTTGCCATGCCGTGGAGGCATCCAGATTCAGATGTCTCCGACCCTTTTCCTACCGGAGAGTTTTCGATTGCCTCAGCAGTTTGTTATCCGCCAATATTATTGATTTGATAAAGATACCACGGGTTTCTTGTATGCCGTTGGGTTATCGACCAAATGGAAGTATCCGGGTTATCGGGCGGCTCAAGGATGCTGGGGAATGGTACTTGGCTTGTGTTTTATATATTTAGTTAGTGGTTTGTGCTTCCTAAGGTTTTAACAGGTTTGTCGTTTGTTTCAGACTTTGACCATGTCGGACTATTTGATCAAACCGAGGTACCGAAAAGGCGATTATGACACAAGGAGAAAAATATCGAGAGGGCAAGCTCATCGATGCACGTCACAATTCCTAGTCTTGGTGGTACTCGGTGCCTCCCAAGACTGCTATGAAGAAAGTTGAAGTGGGTGACCAAGGTCTTGGAGGCTAAGGAGAGGAAGAAAGGGCGCGGAGGCTATAGCCGAGGCGTAAAGCCGCGTAAGCGCCAAGGCGGAGAAGGTGGTTACTGGCGGCCATGACGAAGAGAAAATTCCTACACCGGTTGTTAACTTGGATTCGACCACCAACCCTACGCCACTGAATACCGTTCCACACGAAGGTCAACAATTGAATGATCCTCCAACCGTTGAGAAGGAAAATCGGAGGGTCATTCTAGTAACCGGCCGGAGAATGTTGATGCTGCCGAGAACGCCGGGGCGGATCCCCAAGATCACGAAGCCAATCCTAAGGATCACGACGCCGAGGCTTCTTGTATCGTTGAGCAACCTGCTCCCCAGGAGAATGGTGAGTTGGTCATGATTGTACTCCCTTCATATCGCTGCTTTTGCATTGTGTGCTTATCATATCATGTATCTTTGCAGTGGTTTCTTCTCCTTTGCGCCGTGAAGGTGGGGGTGCCGATAGGGTTTAGAAAATAATTTTATTGAAGACATAATTAAATTAATGAAGTAAACAACTTATCTTGGTGTAAGATAGGGTTTAGAACCCTAAAATACGACCTTGGTTCGGTTTAGGTTTTACTCCAAAAGTTTACCAAAAAGACTACTCTCTAAAACGGAAAAATTCGGATTCTATATATAAGATTACATGTGCGACGGCGTCACCTTATGAGACGGCGTCACCTTATGATTTGTGACGTCGTGTCGCCGTCATTAGGGTTTCGTCTTGGCTAAGTTAATCTTGCGACGGCGTCACCTTATGCTTGTGGCGCCGTCCTCTTTAGCTTCGGACGCCGTGGATTGAATCTAGGCCGTCCGAGTTGCGACGGCCTACTCTTTTAAAGCCCGACACCGTCCTTCAAAACTAGCAATTTCTCTTACGAGTCATCACAAATTCCTCCGACGGCGTCATAGATTAAGATGGCCGTCCCCTTGTAATTTAGCAACTTGAGTGTCTCAATTCTTGACTTTGGCCATTTCTTCATATATCCGCTCCTTTTCGTCCAAATAAGTGCCATTCTGACAGTTTGCCTTCAAGAGACCTAAAAGTGAAAAGGAACGATATTAAGCAATAATGGATACAAAGTAATCAAATAAGGGCTTAAACGACCCTCAAAAGGTACATTTTAAAACCTTATCAAATATCCCTACACTTGGTATTTGCTTGTCCTCAAGCAAATGTGCTTTTAGCCAATTAATTTATAAGTTAGGGGTCATAAAACATTGGTTTAAAACAGTCCACAACACATATAAGCCCCGCAAAAGTCATAACAAGCACGGAAATTACATACTAGCGCCTCACATGGGGTGTTTGGATACTTACATCTCTCGGGTGTATATGAAATATAACAAATTGAAAATGGAAGATAAACACTCATTAACCGGTCCTAGTACATAGATTACCATAGGCTTGAGAATAGATCAAACCTCCATTGCTTTGGTGTAAGCACCTAGGAAAGACTATCAAAGAGGTCTTTAAAGGGTTGTAACGTTAGGCTTAAGGTAGGAAACAAATGGTTTGGTGGGATAGGCTTTTAGTGGTGGCAGTCAAAAATCTCAATGTTACATGCATACGAAGAATGGCGTTGCTAAGCCAAGACTCGACACTCTAAACTCTAGATAATGAAATAAACAAACATAAATTTAAAGATAGATGTAGGATGGTAGCCCGTATGTTCTTTTTTTTCTTTCTCTTTTTTTTTTTTACTTTTACTCTACCATTCTCTCGATAACATCAAAATGATAGGGGTTTATAGCACATCCCTACACTTGAGTTTTATTACTCTAACACTAATATGACCCGAATTGAAGAGATCAAAACACTTGGAGTGCGTTATTACGCAAATAAGGGAATTGGCGTTCCCTTTTAGTCATTTAAAACTTTAACTTTTCCCATGAGTCCCAATCGTCCCAAAATTGTGTACAAAGGATATGGCTCAACTTAGCAACTCATGCAAGCAACTAGATAATTGAACTAAGGGTTTTGGGTGATAACAATAATGCACTAAAATTGAGTGCATACAAGGTAGGCTAAGGCGATTTGGGTGTACATTTGGTGGTGGGGTGTAAACAATGCTCTTCATTGATATTCCGGAAAAACCGAAACATCACGAGAACCACGAAAAGGATAACTAGGGGTATCGTGTACTAAAGATGAGTACAACGCAAGGGTGTGGGGGAATTACTCAACCGATGTGGAAGGAGTAATTATATTACGGGTATCAAACAAGGGTTATCCTAATGCCTCTTATCATTTAGTTATTCCTAACTACATAAGTGTAGTCTTACTAGCGATCTCGGAATGCATCACAAAACAAGTTCTAGAATCTAATATACTACCGGTTCACACTCTAAGCATTAAAGATGAATGCTTTTAATTCCTACTAATCTAAGGGCGATCCTCACATTTTGGGTGGAATTTAGATTGTAAAGGGTTTTTGTGCTAGTCATGCAACTTCCTATCCGTGAGACACTTTTGTTAAGACTAATGGCCCACTCCTATATGTCATGAAAAATTTTAAATTTGGTGCCAAAATTACCCTAACCGACATTTTCTCATGGTTTATTACGCAAATGCAATTGGACAAAGCAAATAATCAAGGATAAGCATAGTTTCAAAGTTCTGTTTTATTTTCTCTCCTACACTTAAACCGAACATTGTCCCCAATGTTCCCGAAAGTATCAAAGTTATGATAAAGAAGGTAATCAAAAGCGAAAAAACTAATACTCCCCGATTAGCTTGGTAGGATCCGTGTGTGAAGTAGTGGTTAAATCCTTTCAAAGAAGAATGTATGCGTGAAAAGCTCCTTCCAACTTTATGTATCTTCTTCTTGATAAACAAAACCCGCACACTTGAAGAAAACAAACGAAACCTTCGCGTAAAATCGGTGGTAATAATATATATAAGACTTTCTGAACTAGGATATAATGCTTGTGGAATGGATGTTTCTGAATTTCTAAGAAAATTAAGACACGAAAATTCCAAAATTTTAAGTAGCTCGAGAAAACGAGAAAAGTAATATGATGTTTTACTCCTTCACGACGCCGTCAGTTACAATCTGACGCGTCAGGTTATCGACAAAAGCGGTATGCGATTTTACGGAAAAATTCGGAAAATTTACATCTTTAGAATCGGAAACATTTACGCAAAACATCCATTATGACTCGATACAAACATTTGACTCGAACAAACATGCAAATATATCTTTTAATTAATTGTTATTCTCATGTTCACGTTTCTTATGAAAACGTGTGTAATCCTCCCTACACTTATCCTTTATGTAAAATACCTTTATATGCAATTAAGACGAGGTTAAAAACAAAATAAAGCATTTTTACAAATTTAAACATGAGATTAAACAATCAATAAAAGATATATGACACAAACAAGCAAACAATTAAACATGGGTTGCCTCCCACGAAGCGCTTTTCTTTATTTAAGAGTCTTGTAGCTAGACTCGTAGTCGTGCTCCTACGTTACTTCATTACCACCACCTTGACGGTCTCTAATGGGGGATTCCATGTTGTAGAAGTGCCCTATAATGCACTTCTCTAAGAGTTCATCCTCTCCCAATCGGTCCTATATTACGGTTCTAGGCTCAAGAAATCCTTATAGAATCCGAAAATCTTAGCCATAACATAATCTACACCTTTCTCCCCATCCTCATCATTCCTATAATAGACCGAGCGGTTTAAGTTCCTTTTCATCATTAGAGTGATGAAAACTTCTCAATCTTAAGCGGCATTTGGTAAGCTATGTCATCGGTCTCATCCTTGAATCGCATTACTCTAACGAGGGATTATAGGTCATCCTGGTACTTTCTATGAAAGGTTTTACTAGAATAACATGGGGCAAACTAGGGTCTATGGCCGTGCTAATATCATCCACAATTATGAAGTCCGTAGGAAACGTGAAACTACCTACATAAACGGGCAATCCCTTAATTCTTCCGAGAAAATTGCAACTAACATTAGGATCATTGGGGTCTTGCCTAGTTGGAATAGGCTTCTTCAATATCCAATTGTAGTAGGTGCTAGTTATTATGTTGATTGGGGACTTGCGATCAATGTAGGCCTTTGCCACAAAAAGGTGTCCTATGCAACATGGTATGTTAAGATTCCAAGGGTTCCCAAACTTGATTCTAGGGCTCTTCCTAACATACATGTGATGGAGGTCACGCACTAAGTGAGGGTGGTGAGATAGTTCTTCTTCCGTAGGAAACTTATTGAAATAGTCATTGTCTACTTCATCAACTTCCTCGGTTGTTTCATTATTCTCAAGTGTATGATCCTCTTCGTCATTTGTTCCATTAGGTTTAACTAAGGCGATGGTATTGACGAATTGAGCGTGCTTAGCTAGCTTACTTGGGTCCTTAATCTCTACACGGAAGGCTCGGGAGTTGAGATAGCATTAACCTTCCTATTACTATTAGTTATGGCTTTCAAAAGGTTGTCTATCTTCCTATCCATTTCGACATGTTGTTGGTTAAAGCGGTCCGAGAGCTTAGCTATTTGGGATTCTTGGGATGCAACAAGGTTTTGAAACATCCTTCGATGTTTAGTTGGTTAGGACCGTTAGGTGGGGCCATGAAAAATCATTGGAAGTGAATTCCTTGGTTTGTCCCGGTGAAGTCGGGCTTGCCTTTCCATGCCTCTCGGGTTTCATTGAAGTTCCTAGGTCCGGGTGTTGCGGGAATCTTCCTCCGTTCCATTAACACGCGAGGATGCGTAGTCAGCGGAAGCATGTTCGGGATCGGTGTAAGTGGCGTGTTATGAGAATCACTACACGGCTCACGAGGAGGAAACTTTGTTCACATGGCGTGAAGACTTAGGATTTTCGTAAGAGCTCATAAGGAATTTTACTTGATCTTCAAGTTCAAGCATCCTACGGTCGAAGGTTGTGAGTCAATTTGAGGCAAGGAGATTGCCTTAACGGTTTTGGGCAACTCACGGGGTCATTCCAACTTTCGTTGTCATAGAGAGCAAGGTCCTCTATTATACCCCATGATTCTTCCGCGGTGAGATCACTAAGTTTTCCACCGGCCGCTTGGTCAATGGATCGCTTAGTGGGAAGTTGACATGATCATAAAAGATTTGGACTTGGAGCCAAAGATCAATGCCGTGATGAGGACTTTATGGAGTAAGTCCTTGAATCGAGTCCATGCTTCGTAGAGAGATTCACCTTGACGTTGTTGGAACATCAAGATGTAATTCCTAAGTTTTGTGGTTCTCCCCGGTGGGAAAAATTGAGCAAGGAAACGAGTGGTGAGATCAACCCAACTTGAGATGGAGCCGGCGGGAAGTCGCTTAAGCCAATTACTAGCTTGGTCCCGTAGAGAGAATTGGAAGAGACGCAGACGCGTGGTCTCCCGAGTAGTAGCATCAAGGTCAATAGAGTCGACAATTTTAAGGAAGTCCATGGAATGCACATCCGTTTTGCACCAACCGGATGGTGTCGGATCGCAGGCCGTAATTTGGGCTTGGTCGGAAGCTCAATGGTGTTCCTATAGCCTTGGTGGCTAGGTTTGAGTATTCACCAAGAGTACGGTCTCTTGGCGGGACAATGATTTGAGGGGTTTTCACCTTCCATGATGAAAAGTGATGGGGTTCTGAACAAAGGTCACGAAGAAGGGGATAGACTAAAAGGAAGCTAAAAATGAGAAAAAGTTTACTTGATAGGAATTAAGCAAAGAAACCTAAGCGAGGTGGACTACTAACTAGCTATTCTATTCCCGTGACGGCGCCTAAAACTTGATACGCTTACACAGTAGCGTTCGGGGTTAAAGGAACTTCCTTTTAAATCGAGCAAGTTTTTCAACACCCCAAGCGATGAACCTAATCGTTGTAGTGTAGTATTAGGGTAAGCCACGGAATTGATATCGTTCTCTGGGAATAGGAATGCTAGTGAGAAGTTACTACGCTAAGGTTGGGGTTGAGGAAGATTATTTTTATCTTTTATGTTTTTAGAAAAGGAAAAGTCTGAATCTCGAGTTTGGATTTGGGGCTTGGTATTTCTACCGATTACTCTACTTTTATCTAATTATCTAAACTAAGGTGGTGGTAGTCTATGTCTAATTATTGTGTGCTCGTATGATAGTTTAAAGATGTGTTTACTTAGGTTTTACTACTCCTTAATTATCTCCTATTGGTGGTTGAATTGTCACGTCCTTATTCCTAATTAGTTGTGTGTCTAAAGTTGTAGGGTGTCGTTTCTCCCTAACTCTTTGAAGTTACCAAAGGGTCTCGTCTACAAAACCCACTAGGGATGATAAACTCTAACTCTAAGTCCTCTTTGGATAGTTTAGCTTACAACAACTCAAAGTGCTATAACCTAAGGTTCACAAAGATTAATCAAGCATTAAGTACACAACGAATGACCTATCGCATTACTAGATCATTAATCAACTAAGATAAGAAACAACCAATAAATATTCAATAATTAAGTTTCATATTCCTAAGCAAACACACAAGTAAATTAATGGGACATGGAGAACATGCAAGCATACACACAAATAATTGAAGACATAATTAAACTAATGAAGTAAACAACTTATCTTGGTGTAAAATAGGGTTTAGAACCCTAAAATACGACCTTAGTTCGGTTTAGGTTTTACTCCAAAAGTTTACCCAAAAGACTACTCTCTAAATTGAAAAATTCGGATTCTATATATAAGATTACATGTGCGACGGCGTCACCTTATGATTTGTGGCCGTGTGTCGCCGCCCTTAGGGTTTCGTCTTGGCCAAGTTAATCTTGCGACGGCATCACCTTATGCTTGTGACGTCCTCTTTAGCTTCGACCGTCTGGATTGAATCTAGGCAAATGCGAGTTGCGACACCCTCTCTTTTAAAGCCCGACGCGTCCTTCAAAACTAGCAATTTCTCTTACGAGTCACAAATTCCTCCGATGGCGTCATGATTAGCGATGACGCCGTCCCTTGTAATTTAGCGACTTGAGTGTCTCGATTCTTGACTTTGGCCATTTTCTTCATATATCACGCCTTTTCGTCCAAATAAGTGCCATTCTGTAGTTTGCCTTCAAGAGACCTAAAAGTGAAAAGGAGCGATATTAAGCAATAACGGATACAAAAGTGATCAAATAAGGGCTTAAACGACCCCTCAAAAAGGTACATTTTAAAACCTTATCAATGTTGATGTGATCAGGTCATCCACTTTCAAAATAAGGAAAAAGAAGTATTAGTTAATGATTAGACAATTAGAAAAGATTATGATGTTTTGATTATGCATAAACCATGCATGTTGGTATTGCTGCTAATATGTGGTCTTCAAAATGCTAAACTATTAAATGGGGTGTCTGAAGTTGGATTTTGAAATTGATTATGCAATATGAGGTGTAAACAACGCAGCAGCCACTGTCAAACTTTCAATTACAAGCAATAATCATAATGGGATTGTCTCCAAATAATTTGACATAAGGATTAGCTAAGCTATTCCAAAATGCAATCTCGCACATGCTAAAGGACTATGTTCCAATTTTTTTATAATCATTGACAAGAAACGTGGCGAAAAAGAACAAATGACAATTATAGTAGGTGCATAATGACAATTATTCAATACTAGTACTAAACCCGAAGGTAAAACTAAATTGAATGTCCATATGGCTTCAACAGTTGCACGTATGCCATTCCCTACGTACAAGTATCTTTTTCATTAGGCCAACTTCCTTGCTCCTATAAGTCCCTGTGATGTATTACAAATATGAATACCGCATCCCGTGTCATACACCCAGGAATTATGCTTACGAGAAAAAGAAAATAATTTAATCATAAAAATACCTGAAGAGCTCGTGAATTTTCCAGCCCTCTTATTTTTATTTAGACGCAACTCGTCAAGGTACAGTGGACAATTCCGCTTCCAGTGTCCTGATGTGTTGCAATGGTGACAAGCAGCCAAATCCTTCTGAGGATTGTCCTTCTTCTTAGGAGGGTTCTTCTTAGTCATTGGTTGATGGGTCGCAACTTGTTTACCCTTTCCTTTGTCTTTACCCATCCTGTTCGCTTGTTGCGGTATGTTGGGCTTAGTAATCCTACCACCTTGTATTGCTAGTACCTGGGGTGTAGGTGCCTTTTTCGGTAATCCTTTCTCAAAATCAATGAGCATTGCATGTAACTAAGTGACTGTCTTCCCCGTGCAATGCATGTTATGGTTGCGCACAAAACCACCAAACAAATCCTAGTTAAAGGATCGGTTGATAAGGCCAACACATACATCCTAGGAATAACCATAGCCGAGTCATTCCAGTTGGTCCAAGTAACTTTTTATTTCAAGGACATGAGCACTTACGGATTTACCAGCCTCTTGCTTATAGCTGTGTAGAGAATCAAGCAAATCATATAACTCTACAGTAGTTGGTTTCTCAAACATACGTCCGAGTTCATTGAGCATGTTCATGGGACCAAAGTTCTCAAATTGCTTTTGCAATTGAGTGTTCATCCCAACAAGCATAAGACACACAACTTCATTGTGCTTATCATACTCAATGACATAAGCTTTATGGTCTACAGTAGGTGCAGTTCCAACATGAGCAACAGGAAGAGGCTTACTGACATATTCAAGTCTTTTGGCCATACGCAGGACAATACTCAGTGAACGACACCAATCGTTGAAATTTTCACCAGTCAACTTTTCTCTATCAAGCATTTGCTTGAAATAGAACTCATGTTGTTTATATTAGTGTTTTCGGGTTGAGTCATTCTAAAGAAAAATTTTCAAAAGTTAGTACTTTCGATAATTCAACCTTTCAAGAAAATTAAATACCCATGGTAATAAACATATAACCATTTAATTTTTCCTGAAAACTAGGATCCAAATTGACATAATTTCATCATATCGGCTGATCTGCTAGTAATGAAAGTATTCAACAAGGTATGAGTCGAACCTCAATTGCCAATCTAAAGATTGCAACTCCTAGAATATTATGGGATTTACATATTTGCCAACTCTAGTTGAAATGTAAGCATGTTTTATCTCCATCTTATGCCTTGAGTAACTAGTTCTCACTATCAATTCAATTAAGTTATCCAAATTAAGAAGCTGCAAATACATACACGCCCGTTCTCACGACAAGTGGAGATTTACCCTTTGATTACAATCTAGCTACGTGATAAGGATTTAAAACGTATACTTTTAGGGGGTCATTTAAGCCCTAAATCGACCAATTTTATATCCGTAAAACTGCTTAATTTCGTTCCTTTTCACTTTTTAGGTCTTTTGGAAGCAAAATGCTGGAATAAAGCACATTTGGACGAAAAGGAGCAAATACATGAAGAAAATGGCAAAGTCAAGATCGAAGCCACTTAAAAAGCTGATCAACAATACCTGACGGCGTCCCAACCAAAGGGCGATGTCGTCCCTCTATGAAGACTTGTTCAAATCATGCACGCGACGGCTCAGTGAAAATTCCGGTCTTATAACCTTACGGCGTCACGCTTTAAATAAGGAGGGCGTCACTCACAGTTTTCATCTCAGACGGCCCAGATCTAGAATCAAGACGACGTCCCAACTGAAGACCGACGACATCACAACTCTAAGGTGACACCATCCCATTGATGACTTGGCCCAGACGAAACCCTAATGATGGCGAGCTGACGGCGTCCCATTCAAAAGGTGACGCCGTCGCAATTGTAAATCTATATATAGAATTCGATTTTTCTGTATTGGAGGAGGTAGACTTTTGGAGAAAAAACCCTAAATCATTTGTAGTCCGAATTGGACAGTATCTTAGGGTCCCATACCCTATTATACACATCAAGATAAGTATTTTAATCCAAAGTATCATTATGTCTATCCCGTATTCGATTAATTGTGTGTATGCTTGCTTGTTTACTATGTCTAGCTAAATTTCTTGTGTGTTTGCTTAGATCTATGAAACCTAGTTATTGATTATTGTTAGGTTGTTTCTTATCTTAATTGAAATTGGCTTAGGAGTGCAACTAGGCATCTTCGTTGTATTTAATGCTTGAGTATGCTTTATGATGATATGGTCTATGGATGAAATAGCCTAGGCTTGTCGACTTCTTAGGTCATATACGAGAGATAACCTCAAAGAACTAGAGGGCACGCATACCCTACGACCTTTAGGAATACAACGCATTAAGATAAGGACGTGACAACTCAACCGACCAATAAAAGATAACTAGGGAGCAATAGTATCTAGGTGAACACATTTTTAATCATCATACGAGCACACCTCAATTAGACATAAGCTACCCGTAGTAACTAGATAATTAGATAATTAGATAAGTAGAGTAATCGGTAGAAGTACCACCCCCAAATCAATTACCCCGAGATTTTACCTTAGCTTTCTAAAAAACCATAAAAAGATAAAAATAGAATTATCCTCAACCCACACCTTCTCGTCCTACATTTCTTACTAGCATTCCTATTCCCCTAGAGAACGATATCAATCCCCGAGGCTTACCCAATACTACACTACAACGATTAGGTTCACTGCCTAGGAGGTTGAAAAACTTGCTCGACGAAAAGAAAGTTTCCTTCACCCCGAACGCGCCTTCCGCGCGGATCACTACGTCTAACATAATGTAAATGGCAACCTTAGGTGTTCCGTTTCATTGGATGGCATATAACTTAAAATTTTAAGGGTAGTAATTTTGATTTTGGTGTCAAATCAAATATGTACAAAGATGTCATGCATTCATCTTCGTATCATAGGTTTCAATAAAAACTTTTACTCATTAGTTTCTTTACTAAGATTAAATCAACAAAGTTTCAATCGAGGTATTGGGTAAACCAATCAAAGATTTATATTTAATTATCGTCTACTATATCGTACTACTATTTGAGTCATAAGACCCAAGTTATTCATATAATTACCACAAAAGTGGCATGTGGAATTAAGGTCAATTCACCCTTAAGATGTTTTTTTACATTCAAATAGTCGTAGGTAGCTCTAGTTTGACGCACAAAGAAGCGGAGAAGCGGGTCAGTGTGAAGCGTATTAAAAACCTTATTCTTTCAGGTCACAATTTAATGCATATCCTCATTATACATCTCTTTTAGTTTGTCAAAATGAGTGAGCCTTTATAACTATTTGGTACAAGAAACATCAATCGACTAAAAGTTTAAGATTTAATTCTTAAAAGCAAATCATTTTTCACCATTGTTTAGTCCGGTTTATTTTTCTATTAAAAAATTACCCTTTGCTGACAACTTGTCAAAAAGAAAATAAACAACCAAGTAAAATATATAAATAAATAAACAACTAAAGCAATGCGCACATAACTTAACACTTAATATGTGTAAACAAATAGTCACATGCAAGCATATTTGATAAAAACCTATTAATAATCAATTCTAGGTTTTAATAATGCGTATATTTATTTCAACTATGTACAAAGTGAGTCACATACATCGACGAATCGATTGCGTAAGTCATAGATAAATATATACCATATTGCACATAATTAATTCATTAATTGTATAATTGAGGTTTTCCCCAATTTAAGATTTATCAAAAATTACATGTGTACACACTTAACAATCAATGTATAATAAACAATAATCCATGACAAAAATTGCATGTTTTCATCATGGATATCATATAAAAGTTATTGCGTAGTCGCAAGATCGCATACAATTAATGACATAACATATATTCATTAATTAACACATAAGCATCGTATGCAATCCTAGGGTTTCTAATCCAATTACAAAAAAAACTTAATTTTTTAAATAAAACTAAGGCAATCGGCCCCCATAAAAAATTAAGGTTTTCAAATTTTATAAACCCTAGAATTCGACATACATGTAAACACAATACAATATTCATTTTTTTATGTGTTTCGGTAATTAATTACACAATATAACGGCTCGTGATGTCACTGTTGGAATTTTAATAGCATGACAATCATAATTTAAAACAAATAAACATCAAAGCACGCAACGGAAGACTTAAACATATATTTGTAATTAACTAACCGAATAATAAACATATGCATACCTTTTAGCAACTCCAAGCAATCACGTACAATCACCAAGGTAAATGATAAGGATTAAAAACGTACATTTTTAAGGGGTCATTTAAGCCTTTAATCGCCCACTTTTATATCCGTTACTGCTTAATTCTGTTCCTTTTCACTTTTTAGGTCTCTTGGAAGCAAAATACTCGAATGATGCATTTTTGGACGAAAAGGAGTGAATATATGAAGAAAATGGCTAAGTCAAGATCAAGACACTCAAGTCGTTGAATAACACTGACGTCCCCAACCGCAGGGCGACGCGTCCTTATTTTGTGACGACTCGGGAGCGAATTTGCTATTTTACACCGACGGCGGGGCTTTGAAGAGTAAGGCGTCATGAAGACTTTTCTTCTCGCATCGGCCTAGATCCAGATTCAGACGACGTCACGGTGAAGGCCGACGACGTCACAACCACAACGTGACACCGTCCCAGTGTTGACTTGGCCAAGACAAAACCCTAATGGCGGCGATCTGACGGCGTCCCAACTATAAGGTGACGCCGTCGCACATGTAAAATTATATATAGAAATCGAATTTTCAGACTTTTAGAGAGGTAGACTTGTGGAGTAAAAACCTAAAACGATTGTATTCCGGTTTGGACAGTATTTTAGGGTTCTCATACCCTATTTTACATCGAGATAAGTTATTTATTCCATTGATTTCATTATGTCTTCAATTGAATGTGTGTATGCTTGATTGTTTAACATGTCCGACTAATTTACTTGTGTATTTGCTTAGATCTATGAAACCTAGTTATTAATTATTGATTTGTTGTCTCTTATCTTAATTGTAATTAGCTTAGGAGTGCATGAAGCCATCGTTGTGTTTTTAATGCTTGATTAATCTATGTGAACATTAGTTTATAATTACTAGTGGAATTGTAGGCTAAACATCCGAAGATAACCTTAGTGTTAAGTTTATGAATCCTAGAGATTTCGTAGTCATTATACTTAAGGTAGTCTCAAAAAGTTAGGGATAAAAGCACACCCTACGACCTTAGAAAACACAACGCGTTAAGAATAAGGACGTGACAATTCAACCACCAATAAAAGATAACTAGTGAGTAATAGTATCTAGGTGGACACACCTTTAATCATCATACGAGCACACTTCAAAAAGACATAGACTACCCATTAGTTAGATAATTAGATAGTAGAAGTAATCGGTAGAAGTACCAAACCCCAAATCTAAACCCCGAGATTTTACCCTTAGCTTTATAAAAAAATATAAAAAGATAAAAAATAATCTTCCTCAACCTCAACCTTAGCGTAGTAATTTCTCACTAGCATTCCTATTCCCTTAGAGAACGATATCAATACCCGAGGCTTACCCAATACTACACTACAACGATTAGGTTCACTGCCTAGGGTGTTGAAAAACTTGTTCGACGAAAGGGAAGTTTCCTTTGACCCCGAACGCGCCTTGTATGCACATCACATATATGGGATAAATGATGCCTATATTAACTCCTTATTTGATATTATCGAATATCCCCCACTTAAACTGAAACGCTTTTTTTTTTTTTTTTTTTTAATTGTTTAATTGTCCTATGACTCCTATCAAGTAAGCTTTTTTTTTCTCATTTTTAGCTTCCTTGTAGTCTATCCTCCTTCATCATGACCTTTGTTAGTAATTCCATCACTTTTCGTCATGGAAGGTGATAACCCGCCACCACTCATCAATCCACCAATCAATGACCCGCCAAGAGCCCGTACTCGTAATGAATACTCTAGACCAAGCCACCAAGGCTATAGGAACACCATTGAGCTCCCCGATCAAGCTCAAACTACGGCCCTGCGATCCGACACCATCCGGTTGGTTCAATACGGATGTGCATTCCATGGACTTCGTTCCGAAAATCCTAATCAGCATCTTAAGAATTTCCTTAAAATAGTCGATTCCATCCATCTTAATGCTACTACTCGGGAGACCACGCACTTGCGTCTCTTCCAATTCTCTCTATGGGACCAAGCTAGTAATTGGCTTGAGCGACTTCCCGCCGGCTCCATCTCAAGTTGGGATGATCTCACTACTCGTTTCCTTACCCAATTTTTCCCACCGGGGAGAACTACTAAGCTTAGAAGGGACATCTTGACGTTCCAACAACTTCAAGGCGAATGAAGCCTTGTTCGTGTTCGTTCGTTTAATTTTAACATAAGAAATAAACGGACACGAATGCTTAAACAGACAAATTTTCTTGTGCATGTTCGTTTATTAAGAAAATGAGTTGTTCATGTTGGTTTATGTTCGTTCATTAAGACACTAAACAACGAACGCTAAATGAACATAAACAATCGAACACAAATGAACATAGACAAACAAATATAAACTTTATTAAATTATGCAAAATATATTGTTTTATATGTGTTGTTTTGTTTAAAAAAAATAACTTTAAAATTATACAATTCAAAGATATGATTTACCAATATAAATAAATAAATGAACATAAACGAACGCATAAACAGATGTTCACGAATATAAATGAACGGGCGCGACCTTTGTTCATGTTCGTTCATTTAACTAAACGAACATAAAATATTGTTCATGTTCGTTCATTTAATAAATAAACGAACATAAACGAACTTCTTACCGAATGATTCATTAAATATTCACTAAGCGTTCATTCGTTTTCAAAATATTTTTAAAAACTACATAAATGGAAATAAAGTTTTATAAAAACATTAAGTTGGTAAAAAAACTCATTTGTAGGTTTACAAAATATTTTTAAAAACTACATAAAATGGAAATAAAGTTTTATAAAAACATTAAGTTGGTAAAAAAAACTCCAATTGTAGGTTTAGTTTAGGCTTATTTATTAGGCACATGTATCATTTTTCATTCCAAATATAGTAGTCATAAAGTTTTCCATTTCTAGAAGGACGATTTTGACCAATCATTTATCCTTCCTATTTTGAGTCCCCTACTCACGAAATTAACCGGCCCCTCATTTAACAGATTAGTTAGCCAATTATAACCACAGATAAGGACAAAAGAGTTTAACAAAAATAATAAAATTCTGTCATTTTAAACATGTATAGTTACTATAAAAAGGTAATGATTGTTTGAGTGAGAAAATAAAGCTTTAACATCAGTTTCACAATTTTGGCTAAAAACAGTAGAGAATAATGCAAACTCAAGCTCATTACTCCTTAACAATGGCGGTGTCTCCACTCAAATCACTCCGCAACAACTCATTACCAATAAGGGTCAAATCACCATATGCAGTCCGCACCATCACTAGACGCCATGGGATATTTGCTTCTCACCTCTCTGCTAGTGCCCCGAAACGGGAGAAAGATGCAAAAAAACGAGTCGTTATTACTGGTATGGGTCTTGTTTCCGCGTTTGGAAATGACGTGGACACATTTTACACAAAACTGTTGGCTGGAGAGAGTGGAATCACATTAATAGATCGCTTTGATACTTCAGAACTTACTACAAAATTTGGTGGTCAAATTCATGGGTTTGAATCAAACGGGTATATTGATCGGAAAACTGACAAGAGACTTGATGATTGTCAACGGTATTGCATTGTTGCAGGGAAAAAAGCACTTGAAAATGCTGCACTTGGTGGACAAGAACAACGCTCCAAGGTTTGTAATTTATTCATAAATGACTCAGTTCGTTACATTACTTTCACTGTCTATGCATTTTTATCGGTCAAAATGCATGTGCAGATTGATAAGGAGCGAGCCGGCGTGCTTGTTGGCTCAGCCCTGGGAGGTGGTACTGTATTTACTAATGGTGTGGAGGCTTTGCTCAAGGGAGGTTATCGTAGTATCTCACCATTTTTAGCACCTTTTATGATAGCAAATATGGGGTCTGCCTTACTTGCCATTGATCTTGGCTTTTCGGGACCAAACTACTCAATTGCTGCTTCATGTGCAACATCCAATTATTGCTTATGTGCTGCAGCAAATCATATACGTCTAGGGAACGCTGATTTGATAATTGCTGGTGGAGTTGAATCTTCTGTTGTTCCCATTGGACTGGGTAGTTTTGCTGCTTGTAAAGCATTGTCTCGAAGAAACGATGATCCCAAAACTGCTTCTAGACCATGGGATAAAGATAGAGATGGCTTTGTTATGGGCGAAGGTGCTGGTGTTTTGGTAATTTTATAACCAACATTATACTCCCATTTAGACACAATATACCTTTTTGTAGTTGATATTGTATTATATGATAGAAAACTTTGTTTAATGCTTTATGTGAAAACTTTATCTGTTTTTTTTCTTTTGCAGGTAATGGAGAGTTTGGAACATGCAATGAAAAGGGATGCACCAATACTTGCGGAATACTTGGGAGGTTCCATAAATTGTGATGCTTATCATATAACTATTCCACGATCCGATGGGTTGAACCTCTCTGATTGCATTCAAAGCTGCCTGGTGGATGCTAATGTCTCAGCAGAGGAAGTACTACCCTTTTATCATTTAATTTTCTTTCACTCATGCTGAGGAAACTCATAGATTATCTCTCGCGTCTAAATTTTGTATGTTGCAAGGTAAATTACATCAATGCGCATGCAACTTCTACACGGATTGGGGATCTGGCAGAGGTAAAGGCTCTCAAGAAGGTATTCAAGAACACTGATGGGATCAAAATGAACGCCACCAAGGTGAACTTCACCATGATCAGCCAAAATCCACAAATTCTCTCTATGGTCTCAGTATTGACTCTATCTTCATTACTACTGTATATGTTTTAGTCTATGATAGGGCATTGTATGGGTGGATCTGGAGGTCTAGAAGCCATTGCTACTATTAAAGGGATTCAAACTGGATGGTTGCATCCAACCATTAATCAATTTGTACGTAATACCTACATTTGTGTCCATTCCTTCTTCCTCATAATAAATGATTCTATAAATCTCACTTTTTTCATTGCATCAAAACATAGAACCCTGAACCAGCTGTAGATTTCAACACTGTTGCAAATCAAAAGCAACAACATGAAGTCAACGTTGGTGAGTTTGCTACCCTTCCATTTCCCTCTTTTGGTACCCACACTTTGTTAAATTAATTAATATATCCAAATTTTCTTGGATGCAGCCATTTCAACTTCATTTGGTGTCGGTGGGCACAATTCTGTTGTTGCATTCTCGGCATACAAACCTTGATATGAACATTCGGAATTTATTCTCTATCAATAAAGCAACCTCATGTGGGTTTCAGATTTATAGATATGTTCGATATCTACACTTGTTTATTGATGAAATAACGAGAAATAGACTCACCTCAAGTGTTGAGCCCAGCCAAAATTTTCGAAAATAACCTTGTCTAATGCTACATTATTAAGGTAAGTTGTGTTATAGAAATTTTGAAACTTTGATAAGACTTCCCAATTTATGACTAGCTAAAAGACCAGTGAAATTCACGGGTATTTCAAAGAATAGCTAAAAAGTACTTGTTGATAGCTTGTGTAATAAGAGGGGGTACAAAACCTATGAACAACTGTGTTGGACACAGTAGATGCGGTTTGTATAGGCGATAGTTTATAGGCCTGCGGACAAACACAAGTGCCTAAAAAGGCAACCCGATAAACTAAAATACTCGTAAAGTAGCATTACGGTTTCAATCGACATGGGGTGTTATTTGATCGAATGTGTTTAATACTAAATCGAGATCGTGCTACGACAAAGTTAGCAAAATAGATGACATTGTAGATAATTTGTAGATGGTTTGTGTGCAACAAAAAAGAGTCCCACAAGATAGAACATTTATTCAAATGGTCATAGATATTAAACAAATAAAATATATTATCGAATTAAGTATAGATAAATCATAAACCATTCAAGTTGTTATAAACAAGAATTGAAGGAATGAAAATACTTTTCAATTGATTATAATGTAAAAAATTACGAAAAGTATATATATGATAAATATTATGGTAAAACACTAATATCTAATTGGGTTATTAGCCTCTTATAGGTTATATGGACATCCACTAATTATTATCCATAACACTCCCTTTTGGATGTCTATATTGTTAATACGCTTAGAAATTGTTGCCTCATTAAAAACCTTGTCAGGAAAACCCAGTGGGACAAAACCATGACTAAGGGAAAAAGAGTGCAGCACGTATTATCTCCCTCTGATGACTATATCACTTGAGCTCTTTGAGTCGACGCATCCCAATATTGTGATTTAGTTTCCTAAATGTTGAGGTAGGAAGTGCCTTGGTAAATAGATCCGCCAAATCATCGCTTGAATGAACTTGTTGAACAATAATATCACCATTCTTCTATAAGTCATGAGTGAAGAAGAATTTTGGTAAAATATATTTCGTCCTATCGCTCTTGATATAACCTTCTTTAAGTTGAGCAATACATGATGCATTATCTTCAAGCAAAACTGTTGGTGCCTCTTTCTCTGAAGAATTACCACATGATCTACGTATGTGTTGTATCACACTTCTTAGCCAAACACATTCTCGACTTGCCTTATGTATCGCTAGAATTTATGCATGGTTGGATGAAGTCGCTGAGATCGTCTGCTTAATCTAACGTCATGAAATTGCAGTTCCTCCACTTGTAAATATACATCGAGTTTGAGATCAACCATTGTAAGGGTCAGGCATTCTGTAAGATATGTAATCTCCAAATATAACTCAAATACCTCTAATCAATATCCTATAAGATATGGACATCCATATTATAATTATCCATAACACTCCCCCTTGGATATATACATTTGAGGATTATGCCTCGTTAAAACTTTACTAGACAAAACCCAGTAGGACAAAAATCTAGTGAATAAAAAAGCATAATTCCTTTATACGCTCAGAGATGTTGCCTCATTAAAAACCTTGCTTGAAAATCTTATGGGGACAAAACCATGGTCAAGAAAAAAGAGTGCAATGCGTATCTTCTCTCCCCTGATGATCACATCACTTAAATATCTTAGTTGGTGCAATCCAGTATAGTAAGTGTCTTGATAGAATATATGTTTGATTCTTATATAAACAAGTGTTCTCCACTTAACCTTCACATATCAAGAAGGATTAAACATATGTCATAGTTATCATTATATGAGTATATCCTCATACTTCACAAGTTATATAGTATCAACGAATGCAAAGTAAATGATACATTATATCATTTATGACCACTAGTGAGAACAATCAATGTTTTATATACATTTAACTATGACACCTATAAATTGATATTGTGATCATGATCTTTATAAGTAAAGGGGTCTTTCTTCATCAATTGACCTCATAAACATGAGCGTCGTTTATCCATATAAAGATATATAGCATATTTCTTTAGCTTTCATTATCCACAATGATTTCATCTTTAAGATGTTTAATTTATAAAACAAGACAAAACTTTGTATTTCATTTCAAAGTATTCAACCGTCTTGAAAATATCCTCATCAGTTTCATTCACATTTACCTCATCAAATCATATGTAACTTATACCATATTCAAATTCAAATCTCTTTAAAACTAACATAGGTAAATTTTGGTATTTCAATGGCTCATTTTAAACCAATACATACTGCCTTTCACTTATATAGTGATTTATTCAACTTGATCAAGTGTTATTCTTGAAAACTTTCTTATATGCTTTCAGCATTTTAAATCATGAGACATGCTTTATGCATTTTATATCCTTCATGGAATCTCAACTTCAAATGAGCTCTATTCATTTTCTTTTAGATGTATATCAATTATTTATCACATTGCTAGACTTATACAATATAAAATTATAATCCACCACATGTGAACATGTATCGTCATTATCATTTCAAAATCTTTGTGAAAATATGTGTGCCATCACTTGTGCTGATGCACAATTTAATATCGTTATCTCACAAAGTCATTTGCATTTCCAATAAGTTTTACACATTTATGTATATTAAATTTAAGTCCCAATGACATGTCTCATCACACGAGACTTCAATCGTTTATTATTTACATGCGTCATTATATTTGGCCATTCATTAATCCAAGATCCTCACATTCATTTTAGCGCTATATTATTTACTTGCATAATCATTCATATGTAATAGTACTATCGACGTCGATTAATTTCTTTTCGATTTCATAATCTACTAGACAGTATATATCATTGATTGAGATCTCATAGTTTTCATGTACCCGGGGTTTTTCAAGAACGTTCATGTCTAGTGTCTCTTTAGGAGACTATTATGGGGCCTTATGACCTCGATTTGACTGTAACACCCCCAATTTCGTGATACGCAGCGGAATTCAAGCTGGGTGTTACTTCATGGCTCAACAGTAATAATAATAGAAAACGAACTCTAATTGTGTCATTTTAAAAGATTTATCATTCGATTTATATAAATATCAGAGTTTACAAAATGAGGTCACAGTGGTTTTACAGTTTATTAAATAAGTTTTCGAATTGTAATAAATACCAATATCGATGAAATAAGTAGTGGGTTACGTTGTTATACACCCATAGTTCGTTTGTTTAGTAATCACTTGAACACAAGTTTCAAGGTTGGGCCATGTTGTTGCACCCATAAATTCAGTAGTTGCAGCATTTGTATCATTGCAACACAATATATATTGCCTTAAGTCTCATGAACGCAAACCTTAACACGAACGCGTCATCGTAAGTTACAAACATCATAATAATGATGTGAGCAACAATGCCCTATGGTAGGAGTTTGTCATTCTCCTAGTATTCTCAAATAAAGTGCATTTGGTTACCTATCCGGCTAACACAAATGGGGCGTCAACTGCCAATAGATCTATTAACTATATTCACGTTCACTTGTAAAGTGATTAATGGTTCATGATATGAGGGACTTTCAGTGGCAGGTGTAAGTAACTTAAGCAATAGTAATCAGGTGTAGGTGTAGCAAGAAAAATACTTGTGTTTGGGTTTGTAGCATGTATCTCCCCATGAGTTTGAAAAACAAGTAAAAAGTGGGACTATGAACTCACAACAGTTTGTAAAAGTTTAGAGTATTTGTGATAGTAAAAGAAAGTAGTTGAGCATGTATCTCCCCCAAAAGAGTTTGTTAATACAAATAAACCGTAAAAACGTTTATTAATATTTTGCGATCTCTTTGTGTTTTGTTGATAACAAATATAATGTTATCTTAAGTATAATTATAAGGATACATGTTACTTTTGTAAATCATTCACATATAGCCATTTAAATACAAAAATGTAGTAATTAAGCATTTGTTGTAATAGTTTATTAGGATGGGTAAAAACCATAACCCATGGACCATAACCCATGGATCTTAACCCATACCCAAGTAGACTAGATACAATGTATACTTAGATACATTGAATCTAAAGAAAACCCATGGACCAACCCATAACCAAAAAACCCATGGGCAAAGAGGAGCGTTCCACGGATCCCTAGGATTACACTACACGGATCCCAAGTGGAAGGGATCCGTGGGATCCGGGGAACAGTGAAGAATTTTGCCTATAAATAGAGAGCTATTTCTTCATTCTAAACCACCCATCTTCTTACTAAATATCTCATACACTCTCATTCTCTTCTAACATATAGATCACTTGATCTAGAGAGTTGTTCTTCTTTCTTTCTATTGTGATCCTCATATAGGTCCTTCTCTAAGGCGAGATCACGAGCATTCTACAAGTCATCCAAGCAGGGGTCCTTGATTGATTTGTCACTCATAGATTTACGTAGCGAAGATCTTGTATTTGATATTTCACATATTTGTTGTGTAATAGTTGTGTTAGTTTGGTCCATCGTGTTACGGACTCGGTATCTAGCTTTGTATCGGAAAAAGTGTAAGCAACGTTGTGAAGGCTTCTCCGCCAAGTGAAGGAGTTTTTGACATAGTGCTTGAACTCTCGAGTAGGTGACTCGGGGGTGGAGTAGGGCAAAGAAGGTGTCCTTGTAGCGAACCACTATACATCGGTTGTGTCTTTTCTTTCCTTCGCTTTACTTTATTTACTTGCTTTATCATTAGATCTATACTTTCTCTACATCCATAAGATCTCACATATTAACGAATCTAAAGTTTTTGAAACTAACGTAAAATCGGCAAAACTATTCAACCCCCTTCTAGTTTTCCACAATTGGCATCAAGAGCTAAGTTTATAAAAGTTTTAAAGTAAAATTGTATTTTAAAAACTTTTCGATCACTATGGGTTCTGAAAATTATAAGGAAGGGCAATCTATGCAACGGCCACCACTACTTGAAACTAATGGTTTTATATATTGGAAAAATAGATTCGAAACATATGTGAAATCTAAAGATATTGATCTTTGGTACATTATTGTTGAAGGCGACTTTGAGGCTACCTCAAAAGACGATAAAGGAATTTAGTTAACATACCTCATGATAAACTAAATGATGAAATGAAGAAAAAGCTTTCTAAAAATAGTGAAACAAAATGGTTTTATATAATGCTTTACGAAAAAGGATTTGAAAGAATTTCTATGCTTAAAACCTCTAAAGAAATTTGGACTTCTTTAGTTGTAACTCATCAAGGCAACCAACAAGTTAAGAATAATAAAATTGATTTATTTGTTCAACAATATGAACAATTTTCAATATCGGATGAGGAAACTATAGATCATTCTTTTGCTAACTTTAATACTATTATTACATCTTTACAAGCACTTGATGAATCTTTTTCTAGCCGTAACCATGTTAGGAGATATCTAAGGGCACTTCCATCGAAGTGGAGATCCAAGGTGACGGCGATCGAAGAGTCAAAAGATTTGACAATCCTCACCTCGATGAACTCATAGGCAACCTAAAAGTCTACGAGCTTGTCCTTGCCAAAGACTCAAGCCTCAAAGGTAAAGAGAAACACAAATCTCTTGCCCTTAAAGCCAAAAAGGGTTCAGCGATGAAGAGAACTCTTCTTCGAGTAGTGACGACGAGAGTACTCTATGGCGGTGAGGACTTTAAAAGTTCTTTAGAAGAAAGGAAGATCGTCAAACAACCATATGACGATAAGAAAGGCTTTCGGAAAAGCAAAGAGAACGAGAAGCCAAAAGATGATCGTACTTGCTTTAAATGTGGTGATCCTAACCACTTTATTAGTAAGTGTCCCAAACGGGATGATCAAAAGGCGTTCGTGAGCGGCACGTGGGGAATGAGCGACGAGGAGGATGAAGAAATTTGTCTCATGGCAAATGACGAGGTATGTCACCAATACTATAGTAGCTCATCACTTGATGACGACTCATTGCATAATGAATATGACAAACTATGCAATATTAGCTTAAAACTAATTAACAAAAACAAGCTTTTAAGAAGTCAAAACCAACGTTTAGATAAAGAAGTCATAGAATTAAAAGCAAAACTAAAACGTTTAGAAAAGGGTAAAATAGCAAGTGGTGAATGTGAACTTTGCGTTCAACTTCAAACACTAGTTGATCATCTAGATTCTAAAATTGCTAGAATGAGTACGAACACTTTAGATACGATATTAGATAGTGTTAAAACCGGTAACAACCAAAAAGGTTTAGGTATTCAACAACTTGATCCATCAACTAGTGAAAACAAAGAAACAAAATTTGTTAAAGCACTAGAAAAACCAGCCACTGTTGTGGCGGATCCCACGGATCCCTTGATAAGGGAACCGGCTAGTGTCTGACCGTGGATCCGTGGATCTGCTGTAGCAAACAAAGAGCAATAACGTAAATTCTTCATCTAGAACTAATTTTGTTATCATTAATAAGAAGAAACCAACTCACGTCACCACTAGACAACCACCTCCAAAATATAATCCTACTTTTGCAAGAAACAAAGCTCCATCTTTTCAAAACCTAATTCATTTAGGAGACCTAATAACGTTTATCCAAGAAGTAACCATCAAATGGGATGGAACCCAAATATGCAAAACGGTTTTCCTTTTCAAAACTTTGCTCCATGGAATGCATACTCATCTTATCCATACATGTCTAACATGAATGGAATGTTTAACACTAATGGACCCATGAACAAATGGGGACCAAACTTTTGAGTTTATTATTGTTTTAGGTGTGATTAAAGGTCGACCTAGACCCCGATGAATGGGTCAAGGATAGCGGGTGCACGAGGCACATGAACGACAATAGGGATCTATTCTCCACATATGAATCCATAAATGGAGGTAATGTGGTGTTTGGAAATAGCAAAAGTAGAATCATCGGTAAAGGTACGATTTCTAACAAATCTCTAACCATTAACGATGTGTGTCACGTAGAAAACCTAAACTTTAACCTCTTAAGTATAGGACAAATATGTGATAAAAGTGCAATGTACTTTTACGAAACCGTAGTAAGATACTAAAAATGGCATTACCATAGGAAGAGGAATTAGGAAACATGGAGTCTATGTCATTAAAATCGGTAATGAACCTAAAGACAAACTATGTCTTACCTCTATGGATGATACTTCGACCTTATGGCATCGAATATTGGGTCACGCCAACATGCGACTTCTTCAATCGCTATCATCCAAAGATCTAGTAAGAGATCTACCTAAGTTAAAATATGAACATCACTTTTGTGATGCTTGTAATGTAGGAAAACAAGCTCATTCTAGTCATAAAGCTAAAAACATGGTAGGTGTCTAGAATTACTACATATGGATTTATTTGGTCCATCCACTATCCAAAGTTATGGAGGCAACTACTACACTTTGGTCATAGTGGATGACTACTCTAGGTATACATGGACAAAACTTTTAAAGAACAAAACGGAAACCTTTAATTATTTTGAAATATTAAGCAAAAAGATCCAAAGACAACTAGGAAGTCCTATAGTGTACATTAGGACGGATCATGGTAGGGAATTCGATAATGAAGTGCAATTTGGAGCCTTTTGTGAAGCTAATGGTATTACTCACAACTTCTCAGCTCCACACACTCCACAATCGAATGGGGTAGTAGAAAGAAAGAATAGAACCCTACAAGAAATGAGTCGAACCATGCTTAATGAACAATCCATACCTCAAAAATTTTGGTGTAATGCCGTTGATACTTCAACGTACATACTCAATCGAGTCTTAATTAGACCAATCTTAGGTAAAACTCCATATGAGTTACTCCGAGGCAAAAAAGCCTACGTTAAATTACTTTAGAGTCTTTGGAAGCAAATGTTTTATTCATAATACTAAAGATTACCTTACAAAATTTGATCCTAAATCAACCGAAGGTATCTTTCTAGGTTATTCACCAAATAGCAAAGCTTACGTCATATTAAACAAAGAAACAATGAAGGTAGAAGAGTCATTAAATATAAAATTTGATGAAAGTCCACCCAAACCCTCTCCACCTCTTGTCGATGACGAGATCATAGAAAGTGATGCTATAGTAATAAAGAAAAGATAAATGAAGAAGAAGAACCTTTAAATGATGAAATCATAAACATTAAAGAGTCCAAAGATCACCCGTAGATAAAGTCATAGGAAAGCTAAGCGAGCGAACATTAAGGTCTCAAGTTCAAAACCAAAGTAGCTTGTTTTGTTTCGTTTCAACCATAGAACCTTGGAATACACAAGAAGCCATAAAAGATGAGAGTTGGGTAATGGCTATGCAAGAAGAACTAAATCAATTCGTTTCTAATGATGTTTGGACGCTTGTCCCTTCACCTAGTAATCAAACCATAATAGGAACCAAATGGGTTTATAAAAACAAATTAGATGCAAACGGAGTAGTGTCTAGGAATAAGGCTAGACTCGTTGCCCAAGAGTATAACCAATAAGAAGGAATAGACTTTGATGAGACCTATGCCCCCGTGGCTAGATTAGAGTCTATAAGAATACTTCTTGCGTAGGCTTGTGCTAATGATCTAAAGCTTTATCAAATGGATGTCAAAAGCGCTTTTCTAAATGGTTTCATTAATGAAGAAGTATACGTAGCTCAACCTCCGGGCTTCATCTATTTTGAAAAACCCAAACATGTATATAAGTTAAAGAAAGCCCTTTACGGTCTTAAACAAGCTCCAAAAGCTTGGTATGATAGACTCAAGTCATTTTTAATTAAACACAACTATACCATGGGGTTAGTTAACAACACACTTTTTACTAAGAAAAGAGAGTCACATATAATCATAGTGCAAATATATGTAGATGATATTATATTCGGATCCATTTGTCAAGACATGTGTGATGATTTCTCTAAAATTATGCATGACGAGTTCGAGATGAGTATGATGGGAGAACTTAGTTTCTTTCTTGGTCTACAAATTAAACAAATAGAAGATGGTATCTTCTTTAATCAATCTAAATACATAAAGGAGATGTTAAAGAAATTCGGTCTAGAAGAATCGAAACCAATTAGGACACCAATGTCATCCGACACCAAACTCACAAAAGATGAAGACGGCGAATCCGTAGATAATACTAAATATCGTGGCATGATAGGTAGTCTTCTCTACCTCACGGCAAGTAGGCCGGATATCATGTTTAGTGTTTGCTTATGTGCTAGATTTCAAGAAGACCCTAAAACATCACACCTAGAAGCCGTAAAAAGGATATTTAGATACATTAAGGGTACAACACAATTAGGATTATGGTATCCTAAGGGCATGGGAGTAGAAACAATTGTATATGCAGATTCTGACCATGCACGTGATTACGTTGATAGAAAAAGTACAAGTGGGGTGTGTGCTTTCATGGGATGTTGTTTAACGTCTTGATTTTCTAAGAAATAAACGGCACTAGCTATATCAACAACCGAAGCCGAGTACGTCTCCGCCGGCAAATCATGCCAACAAGCACTATGGATGAAACAAGCGTTAGTCGACTACGACATTCATCTAAGCGACATAGCCATCCTACGTGACAACAAAGGTGCCATCGACTTAAGCAAGAATCCGGTATTGCATTCTCGCACTAAGCATATAGAGATTCGACATCACTTCTTAAGAGACAATGTTCAAAAGGGGAACATCTCTATTGAGAAGGTAGCATCCGAAGACAACATAGCCGACGTCCTCACCAAACCGTTGAAGCGGGAACAATTCAACCTACTTCATCTTGGTCTTGGTCTAATGGAATAAACGTCGTAACTTATTTGACTCTACAAGGTATGTAAACACTAGCCTTCTTCTTTCTGAGTCTAGGATCTCTATTTCACGTACAACTCACAAACAATACGGGAATTTTCAAAACCCAAGATAAGTTTTCCACTTATAGCTTTTTTTTGGTTGCAAACACATAACTACATACACATTTTCAAAGAAAATCTATTTTCAAAATGTTTTCTAAAAGAATGATACCTTCCCGTATCAATTTCACAAAAGCAATTTCTCACGTCTAGGACAAATCATTTTTTTCATTATTAATACAAAGTAAAAACTCGTTTTCATTGCATCACATGTCTTTTGAATGCTAAAGGGGACACATAACTAATATGTGTTTTCGGGTACATTCATTTAAGCAACAATGAATTAGGAGCATTGATAACACTAAATTTCGTACTTATGTACTAAGTATATGTTTTCGGGTTATCTCAATAGGATGCTTTTTCTACTAATGGTTTACTTTTCTTTTTTCTTTTTAGAGGTTGAGATAACCGCAACTCCAAATAGTTTGCATATAGGCACAATAGGCAAAAATGTTTTCAAAAGAAATTTTTTGTCTTTGCTGAATCACGGACCCACGGATCCCAAATGCCGGACGGATCCCTCGAGGGAAGGATCCGTGGGATCCGTGAGACGAGTCTGTTTTACCTTCTATTTTCTCACTTTGGATGAAAAATCCACATTTATTTTATTTTTGGAGTATGCTCTTTAATGCTTGTGTTCTCATGATCACATGCCTTAAATTCATATCTAATTATTAGATTTTAATCCACATTTTGGGTCAAGCATTCATTACAATGCTTTGTTTTTCTATATAGAACTCCCAAAATGCTTGCATAATCCATCTCATCCTCACAAACACAATACACCATGTCATCCACAAACCCTTTAGATGAATCACCTACTACAAACAATCATCTTCATGATACCCAAACCTTTGTACTACCACCATCCAAAATACCACAATCAAACTCTAGGATATCCATGCGGATTAGTATCCGATCTTGTTGCTTAGCAAAACCAACCTCAAATGGTTCTTCCTCAACAAACACTCACCACAAGATGCTTCCTTTATAGCACCTCCTCATCACCAACAAGTACACCAACTTCATCACCACCTAAATTCACTCTTTTGGAACTCCTTAAGACTCCAACAAGATCTAAACAACCTAAACAAAAAGAAATAGTCTTTTCAACACCCCCCACATCTCCAAATACTATTTTTCAAGATCTTGAAACATCACCACCATTAGCTCCCATCACACTACAAGAACATCTAGGTTCTTTTCCACCACCATTTACAAACATTCCGGATGTTGATCCATATTTTCCTATTTTCCACCACATTTTCCACATAACTCAAATCAAAATAACCTGGAAAACTTCCGCACTCATTACCCACATCACTTACATTGTGAACATTGCCAATCCACTAGGGAAATCGCAATAGAAGTTAGGGAAGAAATGCGTTTCATACTCAACCTCATCCTTGATCGCATCAATACCATCACTCATCAAAACCTCCATCCATAACCTTATGCAAGCATGGAAGGAATCACTACTACTATTTTCTATTTTTTTTCTTTTAAAGTCATTTTCAAGAACAAGTCTTGTTCTTATGTTTACATGCTTGTACGTGGCATAAATACCACTACAATTTGTTGTTCTATTACAAGGCCTTGTTTACATACCTTGGCTCCCAATCTTGATTCTCGGCAATCACAAGATTTTTTAAGCATGTTACTAACCTTTCTTTTGTAGGATTTTATTTTTCTTCACTTGGCGCCCAAATAAGGGGAGCTACCGTCGAGGGAGTTAAAGTTTATTTCTTCCAAGGGTTAACTTTTGTTTCGACAAAAGGGGAGAAGAATTAAAACTTAGGGGCTTTCAAAAATTACATCTATTCTTAAGTTTTACTCATCATAACATTATGTTTTGTCATCAACAAAAAGGGGGAGATTGTTAATACAAATAAACCGTAAAAACGTTTATTAATATTTTGCGATCTCTTTGTGTTTTGTTGATAACAAATATAATGTTATCTTAAGTATAATTATAAGGATACATGTTACTTTTGTAAAGCATTTACATATAGCCATTTAAATACAAAAATGTAGAAATTAAGCATTTGTTGTAATAGTTTATTAGGATGGGTAAAAACCATAACCCATGGACCATAACACATGGATCTTAACCCATACCCAAGTTGACTAGATACAATGTATACTTAGATACATTTGATGTGCTACGTGTGTACAAGTTTTAAATTTATAAAAGGTGAATTACCAATATTACCAATAACACATACGAGCAAGTATACTCGTCTGTTATAGCAAGATTATGAAGGTAAGTCGGGATCGATTCGCGAGGATTTGAGTGAATCTAAACACAAGTTTGAATTAATGAGTCTATCCAAAACATATAACAAAGCAAATAGATATAATGAAATTCAGATGATTAAAAACTACACTTGCTTAAACTAGTTTCATATCATAGATTAATGTGATTGGGTTAACCTCTTAACATGTTGGTTATGATAATTAGTTGGAAGACTAATCTATTGTTCTTACAAGTTAAACCTTCGTCAAGATTTTAGTTCATAAAAACAAGCATTACGTTTAACCAATCAATTCAAGATCAATTCAAGTTTCATAAGTCTACATCCATAAACTTAAAAACAAAAACATCCATTTGTTTCATCAAATTGCTTAAGAAATGATCAATACAAAAGGTAACCGATCATAGACAAAAGGCTACAATTGATTCTCAACAACTAATATTACGACCTTTTAGATGTTTCCAACCAATTCAATTTGATAATCAAAAAGCGTTTCTATTACAACCACACCTTAGTTCCTTTGTATAATCAAGAATAATGGGTAAAAACAATCATCCATAGACAAAATGATTATGACTAGTTGAATAACAATAAGCTCTTTCGACCCCAACGATTACTATCAATTAGCCAAACTTGATTAACAAATGTCACTACGAAACTTTAGCACAATTGGATCTTAGAATCAACTTGAAATTGAATTAAAACATGTTAACACAATCACTAACTAATCATATGATAATCAACATCATTTAAGCAAGTGTATAAAGAAACTAGCCACTCATAGCAAACATGAACATAAACTCAGAACTTTGAACATTAGAAAACATGATTAAAAGTCTTACAATGCTTGGAACAAGATTACAAATGGTGAAGTAATGATTCCCAAAGTATTGGGATGGACTTCTTGGTGATTTGGCCTCCAAATGTGGAACTTCTGGAACTCCAAACTTCCCTGGACTTCTAAGGACGAATTTGAGAGCTTAAAGCTTTGTTTGATGAGTAGAGAGATTTGTATTTGAAGTGTGTGTCTCATATGCTCACAAATGGCCTCTATTTATACTAATTCCAAAGCCTAGGGTATTAATTGCTGAACTTGGCCTCCAAGGAGTAAGGAAGGGACTAGAATACACCAAGAGAAGGACCTAGAATCGTTTGGATGTAAAGGAGAAACTTAGTGATGAAGATTTGTCAGATGCAGCTTCTCCAACCGGATCGGTCATATGACTAACCGATCTGGTCGGTCTTCTACAAAAGGGGCCAACCGTTCCGGTTGCGGGTGCCGACCGAACGGTTGGTGATGGTCATATTGGTGTTTCTGGTCATATTCCAACCGATCCGATTCTGATTGTAACCGATCCGGTTGGATTTCTGGGTTAAAGAAACTTGATCTTTTCTTCTCTTTATCTTGTAGAACTTGGTTCTTCAATCACTATGGTCTTCAAAGGTTCTTGAGATACTGATTTAGGCTTACTATAATGGGAATCTTCTATTTGTTGAACATTTCTTTATTTTCCTTCCGTTTCCCTGCACTTGGTTATAAACACTAGACAAATATCTTTTGATGCGTTTAAGCACTATAATCACGCAAATATAACCAAATATCATATATAAAAGCACACATAACGCTACTAAAAACATGCACAATCTGAGCGTTATCAAATTCCCCCACACTTAAAGTTTGCTTGCCCTCAAGCAAATCTAGGAAAAACATCCACTGGTACAAGATCATGATTATGAAAAATGTGATGCAAATCAACCAAGTATAAATACGAGAGAAGATTCATCAATTATGCTTTATAAAGGTGAAACATCAAGATGTTTGACATCCAATGATTTTCTTGCATGATTAACATTTCAAAACACCTCACGAAAAAGGAATGAAATATAATTCACTCAATCACTCATTTTTAGTGGAGTAACAAGATAAATCACACTCATTGCTCAGTCATGATTAGATTATTACCATAAGCTGGTACAAGAAACAAAACTCCACCGACGTGGCGTGAGCACCAAGTAAAAACATCTAAAAAGGGCTTTTATTCGGGTTATAATGATATGGCTTAGGGTTAAGGGTATGGATAAGGCATGGAGGTGTTTATGAAATTGGTGTTAAAATAAAAATGAAATCAAGTCTAACACCCGTGTTGCTAGCTACCAAACATTCTACGAGCCAAATAAATGATTATAGCTTCAATTTCTTCTTTTCCGCTTTCCACAGCTTTTTGCTTTGCCATGACAATTGTTCTTTGATCATAGCACATTGGCTATTATTTCCATACTTTCTGTAAAACCCTAAAAATCGTAAACGTGTTAAATGACCATTTTGCCCCTCAAGCTAATATGTGTGAAATTCTTAAAACACGTCGAGCTCGATAACTACGTTTAACACTTAACTTACAAATGATTTATGCAAGATATTAATGACCAACTTACACTTATGTCTACAAAATAAATATAGCACATTATAAGTTATATGGACTAATTTCATGTACAAGTTAACAAAACATTTAAATGTAACTAAAACATTTGTAATCTTGGTAAATTAAATATCATTGATTTGGTCAATGTTCTCTTGTCCCCATTGTCGGCCACGCCTATGTCCCATTTGCTAGAACCAATTTTGTTTAATTGTTATTTTGTACACCTTTTGAATGAAGATAAGAACAAGTAATTTTGGAAGGGATTGAGAGAATAAGTCTCCCCCCTAATCGGCCTGAAGAAACCGCCATACTCCCCAATATTAGCTCCACAATTAACTCATTCCTATATTATTCATCTTTTTATCTCAAATTAAACCCAAAGAAACCCAAGTGAAAGTGTCGGCAAAAATCCTTTTTCCTCTTCCAGTTCCAGTCGACATCAAGGTAGTGCAAAAGGAGATTCGTGACCTCGTGGAGTGGGCGTGATCAAGGTTGGTTCAAGAGGTGTTGTCGTGGGTTTGGAATTTCTTCTTGGTCGTGGTTATAGCTAAGGCAAAAGGGTGTTACTTTGCTTCGTTCGACCTTGTTCTCTCCCTTTCTTTCACGCTACAAGTGGTTTGAGCATTTACCAAAGCGGAGCGCGGCACGATTCACGTTGGTTTGGTTCATGATTGGAGGTCCGCCGAGTTTTGATCCGTCGGTTCACATTTGGGTTTCTAGTTCTATTGCGTCTCGCGAAATCTTGTGCTTGTGCTTGTGTTTCAATCTATTTCCGTTAAGCCTTGGGGTATGTCACACCCCAAATTACCATTTTGCATGAATGGAATTCACGGGATTGATTGTCATAGCATCACAATCATAGTTATATTGAGCGACCTAAAGTGTCGTTTGAAAAGAACATCGTTTGATTTAATAAAACAATCGAGTTTACAAAGTATAGGTCCCAAATGAAAATCAACTTGTGCGGAAATAAGTTTGTTACAATTCAAACGATGTTTTAAAGTGCGTAAAACCCAAGTGAGACGAGTCGTCATCGTGACTCCATGATGTGTCCAAATGCATGCCATGAAGTGAATGTCTTAGTTACCTGAAAATACATTGCTAAAAGTGTCAACACAATGGTTGAGTGAGTTCATAGAGTTTATGTAAATGTTAATACGACTACCACAAGTATAAATTATGTATGACAATGATGTCACAAAATGATGTTACAATTGCTTAAGCGCATGACACCGAAGCTCTGACTGTTCATGATGTTTGCCCCAACAGAGTGTCTTGCCAAACAACTCAAATAATGTTTATGACATGAAATGCATCCGTATGACTAGTTGGGATCCACCAACCCGGATGGAGGCGTCACCCTCGATAGATCTATCCACTCACCCACGCTTCTAGGAAATTAACGGTTCATGCTTATGAAATGGGGACATTTAACTGGCAATGCGGTAACTTAAGCAATACAATGAATTTGACATACTTGGTAGCGTAATAAAATGGTGTGCAATGTATTCTCCCGTAGGTTTGAAATAAAGTAAAACTTGAATAAATCGGGCTATGAAAACTCACTGTTGCAATGATTATGATGACAAAAGTGGATACACTGAAATGTAACGTGAATCTCGAAACTGACCTATTATGAATGATATGATATGTAATAAGTCATGATGTAATGTTATGCATGCATTTCGTATGTTATTTATACCATTTGTGAGTTTTGAAAATAATACTTATCGTCGAAAAATACTCTTTTGACGTCTTGACCATTCTTAAATTACTTTGCAAGTATTTACGTCAAAATGTCATCCTACAATAGTTTCTCAATGATTTATTGTGAAATTATGACTTTTCGTCGCAAAATAATGTCGTTGGAAATTTCATGAAAGTGACTAAAATGGCCTCGAAAAGCTAGTCGTAAAATGGTGTACGTCGAACGTTAGGAAACGAACTCAACGGTTTTGGAAAGCTTGTATCATAATCTCAAAGTTTTGGCATTTAAGTTTTTATCCTAGAGGTCTCGTTCATAAAGAAAAATATAGGTTAAGTAGGGTGATTTTGTCCAAAATGTTGTTTAAAAGTGAATTTCGGCAAAGTTTAAGCAACCGCAGTTAATTCATTACAACTCCGCTATACAAACGGTTGGTCATTTTGAAAAATATGCTTGGTGATCTCACTTTTATTAGAAGACATCTCGTTACAAAAAGTTCTACGTCAACGTTAAAAATAGCCTTCAATATGGTCACTTGTTTACCGTAACACTTTGTCTAATAAAAATAATATAGTTTTTCTTAAATAATAAAGTTACGGCAATTTTGTGAAAACGTGTATATTTTAGTCGTTACAAATCCGTTTTCTCGTATTATCGTCCTTAGCTTCGTATCAAAGTATACTAATATATTTTTGATAAGTCGAAATAATTTATAACGCTTAAGGCTCGTTTTGACTCGTACAAAACAAAAATAGTTTGTGAAATTTTCGGGATATATATATTTAAATCGTCAAACTTGAAAAATTCATAACTTCTTCGTTATAGCTCCGTTTTAATCCGTTCAAGCGGCCACGGATTCGTTTTAAAGTATATTTTCTAAATATCTAGGCCAAAATTTTATGTCTACTGTCGGATTTTCCAGAATTACAAAATAAGATCAGACCCTTTTTAAGACTTGTCGAAAAGAGTTTTTCTCGCGCTAAACCTATTCCAATCCCTTCAAAACAACTCCGAAGCTATTCTAATCCTACCATACACCTTCTTAGGGTGTCATGGGTTCCTAGACATCACCAAAACTAATATATAACAAGGGATAGTTATAGGATGACTTATATATGTATAACTTCTAAAAACAATGTAAAAAATGGTATAAACATCCATAAGTCTTGCATGCTTTGCTCAAAAATGATGAAATAAATATGAAATGATAATGAAAGATGTAAAATGAAAATGATATGCTTACTAGTTACTTGATGAGGTGACTAGAACAAAGGATTAAACCTAAACACCCTAGGTTTTTATTTCAAAACCTTGATTAAGAGTGTAACTAGATTGTTTAGAACTTGATTTGGAAATTTTTTTGATGAACTCTTCTATCTCCTTAGGTGTGACCGGTTATGGAGGGGCAAAACAAGAGGAGAGAAACTTGACTAAAAGCTATGAATTATTTTGATTGAAATGAGTGATAGTAAGTTGGAGTGTAAGTAACTTGGAGTATATATCTCAACATGTAAGAAAATTTTCACCAACCAATTAATGAAGCACCCCCCTTGGTCGGCCAAGGGGGTTTGTATCTCCAAAATACATTTTTTTTTATTTTTTTATAATGTATGTAATGTAAAAGGTGTAAGTAAAATAACTTAAGTAAAGGTAACTTGTAAAATTGTATATACATTTGAGTATTTAGAGTAGTATTGTCTAAAAATAAACTTTAATGGATCAAAGTAAAGTATATTGAGATCATAAAAATTGTAAAAATACATTTCTTGCAAAATTTGAGTGAAGTAATAATTATCGTGTAGTTTTTAAGAAAAGCGTCGTAATAATATAAATTTAACGATTTATATACAAAATAAATTTAAAACACTAGGTAAACTCAAAATATTATTTTTATAAACTAAATGTAAGTATAAAAGTATATCGGGATAATTTTTGGAAGTATCGGATTAAATGTTCAAAATAATAACTTACGCGATAGCGTTTATTTAATATAAAATTTACGCGTTTAATGTGAAATGAAAAATCATGAATGAACTAACATGATGAAAATGATGTTAATGAAATGTAGACTAAACTTAGTCTATATGAAATGTCCGTGATGATATGATCATGAATTCGCAGCTAAACCTTTAAGGTTACGCGAATTTGGAACACGCAAACCTAGTTTACGATAATGATGAAATTGTGATGCATGAATTGTTTTGAGAAATGACCTGAAAGTACGAGTTGTCACAGGGTAATTCTTGATCTATCATTTTAATACAAAATCACACACTAATCATAAATATTATGTTATAAGAGATCTTAGTTATAGGATATAATATGTCACGTTAAAATCATAAGCTATATTGGAACATGTTGATTTTTGGTGAAATGGACACTATCTCTTATTGTACTCCGTAATATGCATGCTTGTTAACGTCAAGTTACAAAAATGTACTCGTACATCTTGAATAATGGAGTACAGGGTAATCTGAAAATGGTTTATGGCATAGTATATAAACTAAAGATTTTGGTGCAAACTGTTTCTAATAGTAACATAGTATATGCATGTAATGTAATGGGTCTTGTGGGGGGTAACTTCGAGGGTGATCGCGAGGCAAGTGGGTGAGCCGTTTTACATTTTTATGGGGCGTCGGAAAGATGAGCCGGGAGTTAGTCATTCGGTACATTTACTTGGTCGTAGATATGCATAATAAAAACCGCGAGCAAGCTCGAAGCTGGGCAAAATCTTGTGCATGAAAATATTAAGAATCATGTTCTTTTCTTTCAGGATAACATACGTGCAAATAAAAAAAAAAAACAATAAAATAAAATGAACATTTTCTTACTTTTATTATAAACCTTATACTTTAAGCTAATTTACAAAATAAACCCTATACTTTGAAGTATTATCTAATAAGGCCTTAAATATAGGATATTTGTCATATTAAACATTTAATTTTGTCATTTATCATTTGTAACCCTTAAGTTTGACTAATTAATGATTATTACCCTAAAGTATTTATTTTGGTCCATTACTAAAAATGAGAATACGCTTGCAACTCTAAAAATATTAATACGATAAATCCGTTATGACTTAAATGAGCTAATAAATATTATACGAACCGTAATCCGTGTAGATTCGTTGAAGAAAACGTGGCGTCGTATCTTTGTGTTCATTCATTTGTTTGCTTTCCTTTCATCGGCGTTAAGGTACATATATTCTATCCCTTTTCAGTAGGGGTTTCTCATGATTCGTTTACATATTTCGATATTAGCTTTGAACCGTTATATTTTACACTGAGCCTTCTTATTAGGGCTTCCCTTTAACTTTGCTTCGTTTATAATATTCCATTTTCTATGGTTCCTTATGCTATGACCCTTTGATATTGATCCTCTGTTATTGAACCTCTGTTACTGAACCATTGCTATTGACCTCTACATTATTGGACCTCGTTATTGAACTAATGTTACTAAACCTTTGATCTTGAATTTTGATATTGAACTGCTGCTCTTGAACTTTGATATTGAAATGTTGCTATGAACCTTTGAATGGTGAACTACGATATTGAACCTCGATTATTATGACCGATATATTGCTATCTTGTGGACCTTGTCGACCCTTGATTGATACCGAGCCAAATCGTTAACTAGTCATGGGGTTCCATGACCGTGTCATTGATGCACCAATGGCATGACTCCGGTGTGTCGGTGATGTTACACACCGTCCCTATCTTGTACTAATTATGCGCGCTTCACTTTGTTATTGTTATGGCCACTAATATTTCGCAGGGCGTATGGATGCATCCTAGATCATCTTGTCTCATTCTTGATATATATATTGTTACGGTGATGTGGTGCGTGTGCAATACACCCCTCACATCTTGGGAGCTAGCTACTCCACTGGTTACCGAGGTCTCCCTCCTATTGTCTTATTCCGAGGTCACCCTCCGAATCGATGGTTACTATTGATTCTTGGGTCGCTATTGCCACTTCACCGATATTCTTGTCTTGTCTTTGTTGGCTCGGGATAGATTTCTGACAACCCTTACACTGCTGATATATTTATATTGTACTGTATGTTTACCCCAATGCACCATATTCTGTATTGACTGCCCGTTACCCTGTACCCTTATGTGACTTATTCTTCTACCATTGCATTCACGTACCGGGTTATTATATGTTTATTGGATTTGTTTATGCTATTTATGTTTTATGTGACTACTGAGTATCCTGCTATGATGTAATTAATATGTGGTTATCTGAGTTACCTGTTTCGTCTGATGATATGTGATCTCACTGTTATGTGAACCTCTTAATTTGTTTGGTAACCATGCTATGGGTAATCGATAGTTTTGTATATTTATTATGTGTACTTCGTTAAGTTAATCTCGTGGACTGAGACTATTCGTTGCGTCCTTATCGGCTTGTTGTTGACCTGCCATGTTACATTTCTGTCTATGCTACGGTTTGACTGGGCAAATGGTTCAACTTGTGACGTCTGGACTGATAATTTGTTTAGTTGCTCTGCTATGTCTTTAATACATTTAATTATAATGTTCATCTTGTAATTCCCTCTTTGGTTATGTGTATTGCCATGTTTTGATTCTTTGCTAGTACTTCATTGTTATGATACTCGTTATGTTTTGACTGTGGGTTACTTGACTTTTGTGACTGCCATGCTCACTTTCTAATTACTTGCTTCCGCTAACTTTTATATTTCTGTTTGGCTTATATGTTGTCTGTTTTCCTGATTTTCTTGTATGCCTGTTGTATGTGCTTATTTACATGTCATCGATGCCTTGCTTTGCTTCGTTCTCCTTGTCATCTGTTCATTTTGGATATCTGTATAATAGTGTTCTGCAGGATCCTCATTGACTCATTGATCTAATTTCACTGCAACTTTGTTATCCGTTTCCTTTGTTTCATTTGGGATTTCAGATTTTATTCAGCTTTTCTTTTGTTATATATGTTCACTGGGCTTTTTAAGCTCAGCCGCATTTCTTTTCCTGCGGCAGGTTTTTAGGTTGAAGATGGGCTTTGATGGGCTGAGAGTTGGATTATCTGAGTGGACCAACCCTAGTTTTCCTTTATCATTTTGGATTTAATTTGAAGAGTTATTGTTTTCAGATTTTAGATCCGTTTTGGACATATTCGATTTTGTATTTTTCTTTGTAAGTCATCCGTTATATGACTTGGTAATTTATTTTAAAATGCTTTCGCTTGTAAAATTTTATTTGTATGTTCTGATATGACACCAGAATGTGACACTTCTACCCTTGTCGGGTTGGGGTGTTACACTTTCAATACATTTTTTTTAACATAACATAATGCATGGCTCAATCAATCTCACAGGATGTGGTACTCATAATCATTTGAACAATCTTCACTTTCCTGGCTACTAGCAACCAACCGTTTAGACATTGATAAGGGATAGACTAAGGTTTAAAGTGCAAAATCTATTTTTATTTCTGGGTGAAGCAAAAATGAAAAGGATGGCTCAGAGGGTGTAACTAGGGGTATCTAGTGCTAAAAATAAGCACTACAAATGGGTCCATGTGGGTGGTTAACTAACCGATGTGGTTAGCTAATATGTCATTAGATGTAAAATGGAACGCCATTTGGGTTAAATCCTAAGGTGCCTCTTTATTACACGAATTTACTTATATCGCACGAATGCAATCTCACTGCAGTCTGGTAATGATTTACAAGCACAAGTTCTAGAATAAATAATATCACCGGCACACTCATAGCAGAAGATCCAAGCATAAAAGATGTATGTTGTTTATGAATTAGGTTCAAATCCTCACAATTTAGTGGCAAGAGGTATAATATGTGCTAGCAAATGTTTATCGATCCCAGAATGGATTGCAATAGTAATCGGAACACATCTCGAAGTTTTAAATATTACCAGTTTTACTAGTGGTTTGATCCAGTTATTCTAATAGATAATCCTAAAAGTGTGAAAACAACTAGATCACAAGGGCAAACAAAATTTAAAATTTAAGCATGAAAACTCTAATTTTTCCTATTCACCCCCTCCCCCACTTAAGTTAGACATTGTCCTCAATGAAAATGAACTTCAAAGTATAGAAATAGGAAAATAGAGATGAAACCAGATATGTCAATGAGTTTATCGACTTAAAATTCTTTACGCATTCCTAGCGTCCCACCGGAGAAATCATTACACGCACACAATCTTATAAACAAACAAAGGTTTTATTAAAGGTGGAACCCCCACACTTAAGTTCAACCAAAGGTTTAAAATTTGGGAGTGACCACGAAAATTAAATCAAACACACGGTTGCCTCCCGAAGCGCTTGTTTTATTACCGAGTCATCACCGACTCGAATCTTCCCGGGTTAGGATACTTTGACCATACGGTTCAAATGGGGAATTTCACTCTTAAACGTTGAGGGTATGGGATCTTTGGTTTGTACTCCACAATGGATGGGAATACATTTGATTCTTTTGGTTTGACCATGTTATAGTCTCTTTTCGTTATTTCGAACGTTTGGTTAATTTCATTAGAAATGAGGACAGGTGGCGGATCTTTTTGATTTTTCAAAGGGTCGTTGGACTTTCCACTCCCAGTGAATATTGCATCCACATTCTCAAGGTGAGTTGTAGGAGGTGGCTTAGTCCTACCGTTTGGATTTTGTGGTTCAGACCATTTGTCTATCTTTCTTTCCAGTTCTCCATTCCAGTTGTCACCAGTTTTGTTGAACTTCTTATCACCAATATGATTTGGAAATACATTGTGTTCAGAACCTTTTAATTGAGTCATTGGGATATGCATGGTGCAATCCTCAAGAAAAGGTGATACGGTTGGTGAGTTAGACATGATTTGGTTTAGATTAGGCGTGGTTGGAATGTGCTCGGTCTCGTCCTCTTCGATAAATTCAACCTCACCCTTATCGTTCTCGTATTGAATTGAGGGTGGTTTGTAGACAAATTCATGTCTCGAGTTGGAATCTGTGGTGTAAGGAAGAGATTCAGCATGGTGGACTTCCTGTTCCTTATTTAATCTTTCTATCCTCCTCTCCAAGTCTTGGCTTATCGCTTGTTGGTTCCTTCTTCCTTGATCGACTTTATGTTCCAATTCAACCAACAGGTTCGTCATATTCTCATTGGCTTTCGTTTGACTGGCCATCCACTCTCTCATCATCTCCTCCGGTGAGGTTTTAGATGTATTGAAATGTGGTGATGGATGTGGTATTGTATTCCATGGCTGATATCGAGGATATGTATGGGTTGGGTTAGGGTATGGAAAGGAGTACGAATTTCTGGAATTTTGGTCATAATACCTGCCGTGATATCCTGGGTGATATCCTTCATGTTGGGCGTGGTTTGCTTCCATGGGATCACACATCGGCGTGTCATCCTCGGCATCGTGGTTTGAAGCGTGGTGATTATTTCGCAGTTCCATCATCTCTCTCCGTATGCTTATGAATTGGTCATCGATGTTTGTGGAAAGAGTTTCCAATTTCTCGATCAATAAGGCATGATCGGTATTGATGTTGCTTCCACCGGTGAAAACAACAATATTTGGATTGGAATCATTCGAGAAACCACTACTTGTGAAGATAGCGTTGACATACTCGTTTCTTGTTTGTCGTGGACAGTACGTTTTATAATTTGATGGTTTTGGGTTGGATTGGGTATTACTTGGTAATGAACCAGTTGGTCTAGAGGAATGTTGGTCAGAAAGTCTGCCAAACTTGTTTTCAAGATCTTGGATATATGCTTGATGATTTTTATGTCCTTGCTCAACTTTGGCTTTGAGATTGAAAAATTGATTTTTGATAAAATCATTTGCAGATTTTTGACTGGCTACGAATTCTCTCATGGTTTTTTCGAATTCGGTTTCTTCCATCTTTTTTTCGGGATTTTGTGGTGGTGGATTGTCAGTTCGTGGTTGAGAATCACGGTTGTCATCCCTTGGTCGGCGATCTTGCCAATTTTCAGAATTTTGACCGTAGTAATTACTACGATATCCTCCTTGAGCGTAACTCGCTTCTCCTTCCTTCGGTCCACCCATAGGTTTATCATCGCACTCGGACGATGGATGATTTCCTCCACAATTGTTGCATCCGTCTCGCATTTCCTTCATTTCATCTTTGATATCTTTGTCTTGAGTCGATTTTTGAGGTTAACGCCCATCTTCTCCATGAGTTTTGAAGTATCGGTGTTTTCGACAAAAGCAATAGTTTTTCGGAGAGGTTTAGTTTTGGAATCTTTGGACCAATCAAGTTTGAGAATTACTCGATCTTCGAGCAATTGATGTGCATCGTTCGGAGTTTTATAAAGAAAAATTCCTCCAGCATCAAGGATGCCTTGAGAGATTTCATCTAGTCCATGGTAAAATATTTGGATAATGGTTCCTTTTGATAGTCCATGTCCATGACAAATACGAAGCAAATCTTTCATTCGAAGCCAAGCTTCGACAAGTGATTCGTTTGGGTTTTGGTTGAAAGCACGAATTTCTTCCATTAATGGATCAAACATGGTAGGTGGAAAGAATCGGCTTACAAAAGCTTGCCTCATCTCCTCCTAAGTATTGATGATTCATGGGGTTAATTCATTGTACCATACTTTAGCATCTTGGTGATGATGATGGAAAAGTTTGAGTTTGATGGCATTGACATCGGTGTCGCCATAACGGAACATGCCGCAAATTTCGATGAATTCGACAATGTGCTTGTCGCGGATCGGCCCGCGCACGGCCATCGAATTAACGGTCTTTGATCATCGAAAGGTGATGTCCCTTCACGGTGAAGTTGTCACCAAGATTGACAGCAACAATAGCACTTTTGGGGGTTGGTTCTATGGCTCGGTTGGTTCCCCACATGGGTTGATCGTCCGCCATGGGAAAAGGTAAATTGGTGAAAGGGTTGTAAAAAACTTTGGCTTCTACGAGGTTATCAAATGGTGGGTTTGGTACTCTTGGTACACGATTTTCCAATGGTATGATAAGTGTTCTTCTTCTTATTCGAATCAAACGTTCGGGGTTGGTAAGAGGTGTAATTGGTTCTATTCCCGCTGCTCGAGTGTTCATACAATGTCAGAGAATCCAGGCAATATCTAAACACACGGACAAACAACGAAAACAATTTTTTTCTGTGTCAGAGTGGGTAACCGGATCGGTTGCGGGTTGCGACCGGTCGGTTAGACCAGTTAGGTTATGGGTAAAATCGTAACCGATTCGGTTGGAGGACAACCGGATCCGGTTAAGGTTTCTGAGAGAAAAATTTTGGTTGAATCGACTGAGGGAAATTCAAAAACTTGTTGAAACACAATCAAGTCCCCGGCAGCGGCGCCAAAAACTTGATGTGCTACGTGTGTACAAGTTTTAAATTTATAAAAGGTGAATTACCAATATTACCAATAACACATACGAGCAAGTATACTCGTCCGTTATAGCAAGATTATGAAGGTAAGTCAGGATCGTTCGCAGGATTTGAGTGAATCTAAACACAAGTTTGAATTAACAGAGTCTATCCAAAACATATAACAAAGCAAATAGATATAATGAAATTCAGATGATTAAAAACTACACTTGCTTAAACTAGTTTCATATCATAGATTAATGTGATTGTGGTAACCTCTTAACATGTTGGTTATGATAATTAGTTGGAAGACTAATCTATTGTTCTTACAAGTTAAACATTCGTCAAGATTTTAGTTCATAAAAACAAGCATTACGTTTAACCAACCAATTCAAGATCAATTCAAGTTTCATAAGTCTACATCCATAAACTTAAACACAAAAACATCCACTTGTTTCATCAAATTGCTTAAGAAATGGTCAATACAAAGGGTAACCGATCATAGACAAAAGGCTACAATTGATTCTCAACAAATAATATTACGAACTTTTAGATGTTTCCAACCAATCCAATTTGATAATCAAAAAGCGTTTCTATTACAACCACACCTTAGTTCCTTTGTATAATCAAGAATAATGGGTAAAAACAATCATCCATAGACAAAATGATTATGACTAGTTGAATAACAATAAGCTCTTTCGACCCCAACGATTACTATCAATTAGCCAAACTTGATTAACAAATGTCACTACAAAACTTTAGCACAATTGGATCTTAGAATCAACTTGAAATTGAATTAAAACATGTTAACACAATCACTAACTAATCATATGATAATCAACATCATTTAAACAAGTGTATAAAGAAACTAGCCACTCATAGCAAACATGAACATAAACTCAGAACTTTGAACATTAGAAAACATGATTAAAAGTCTTACAATGCTTGGAACAAGATTACAAATGGTGAAGTAATGATTCCCAAAGTATTGGGATGGACTTCTGGGTGATTTGGCCTCCAAATGTGGAACTTCTGGAACTCCAAACTTCCCTGGACTTCTAAGGACGAATTTGAGAGCTTAAAGCTTTGTTTGATGAGTAGAGAGATTTGTATTTGAAGTGTGTGTCTTATATGCTCACAAATGGCCTCTATTTATACTAATTCCAAAGCCTAGGGTATTAATTTATGAACTTGGCCACCAAGGAGTAAGGAAGGGACTAGAATACACCAAGAGAAGGACCTAGAAGCGTTTGGATGCAAAGGAGAAACTTAGTGATGAAGATTTGGCAGATGCAGCTTCTCCAACCGGATCAGTCATATGACCAACTGATCTGGTTGGTCTTCTACAAAAGGGGCCAACCGTTCCGGTTGTGGGTGGCGACGAGCGGTTGGTGATGGTCATATTGGTGTTTCGGTCATATTCCAACCGATCCGATTCTGATTGTAACCGATCCGGTTGATTTCTGAGTTAAGGAAACTTGATCTTTTCTTCTCTTTATCTTGTAGAACTTGGTTCTTCAATCACTATGGTCTTCAAATGTCCTTGAGATACTGATTTAGGCTTACTGAAACGGGAATCTTCTATTTGCTGAACATTTCTTTATTTTTCTTCCGTTTTCCTGCACTTGGTTATAAACACTAGACAAACATGTTTTGAAGCGTTTAAGCACTATAATCACACAAATATAACCAAATATCATATATAAAAGCACACATAACGCTACTAAAAACATGCACAATCTGAGCGTTATCAACATTGAATCTAAAGAAAACCCATGGACCAACCCATAACCCATAACCAAAAAACCCATGGGCAAAGAGGAGCGTTCCACGGATCCCTAGGATTACACTAGACGGATCCCAAGTGGAAGGGATCCGTGGGATCCGGGGAACAGTGAAGAATTTTGCCTATAAATAGAGAGCCATTTCTTCATTCTAAACCACCCATCTTCTTACTAAATCTCTCACACACTCTCATTCTCTTCTAAAATATAGATCACTTGATCCAGAGAGTTGCTCTTCTTTCTTTCTATTGTGATCCTCATATAGGTCCTTCTCTAAGGCGAGATCACGAGCATTCTACAAGTCATCCAAGCAAGGGGTCCTTGATTGTTTTGTCACTCCTCAAGATTTCTGTAGCGAATATCTTGTATTTTGTATTTCACATATTTGTTGTGTAATAGTCGTGTTGGTTTGGTCCACCGTGTTACGGACTCGGTATCTAGCTTTGTACCGGAAAAAGTGTAAGCAACATTGTAAAGGCTTCTCCGCCAAGTGAAGGAGTTTGTTGACATAGTGCTTGAACTCTCGAGTAGGTGACTCGGGGAGTGGAGTAGGGCAAGGAAGGTGTCCTTGTAGCCGAACCATTATACATCGGTTGTGTCTTTTCTTTCCCTTCGCTTTACTTTATTTATTTGCTTTATCATTAGATCTATACTTTCTCTACATCCATAAGATCTCACATATTAATGAATCTAAAGTTTTTGAAACTAACGTAAAATCGGCAAAACTATTTAACCCCCCCTTCTAGTTTTCCACAGAGTTTACAAAACTGATAAATGATAGAAAATGGGGCTACGAACTCACAGTAATGCGTAAAAGTTTGTAAAAGTGAAATGAGAATAGTTGAGCATGTATCTCCCCCAAAATATTCATAAACAAGTATAAAAATGAGGCTACGAACTCACAGTAATATGTAAAAGTATAGAGTACTTGTGAAAGTAAATGAAAATAGTTGACCATGTATCTCCCCCAAAAATAGTATAAAACAATTGAAAATGGGGCTATGAAACTCAAAGTAATATGTAAAAGTTTTGAGTACTTGTGAAAGTAAAAATAGGTAATTGAGCATGTATCTCCCTCAAAAATAGTATAAAACAATTGAAAATGGGGCTATGAAACTCACGGGAATCTTTAAAAGTTTAAAGTACTTATGAAAGCAAATGAAAATAGTTGAGCATGTATCTCCCCCAAAAGTAATTCAAAATGTATAAAAGTAGGGGCTATGAAACTCACCTCGATGTTACGGTAGTCTGGATGGAAAACAAATTAAGTAATGTGAATAAAGCTGCTCCGACTCGTGACACGAGTTAATATGTCATGTTTTAGTATTAAATTCAAGTTTATGCGATGATAATGCTTTATCGGTAATTGGGTAAACATGAAGTCTCTTCAAAAATTAGTAATACTTATCATACTTATTTTTATGGCTCGGATGATTGTTAATAAGTTTTATCGAAACCCAAGTTATTAAATATGATATGTTTCCAAAATGTTATATTTACAATTTTAAATATTTACGGTTTTTACCCTTGCACTTTCAAAAGTGACACTTTAAACCCTCAACTATGGGTTATTGACAAAATCAGCCCTTGTATAATTAACTTTGAAGAATTTACATTTTTAGCCCAAAAAAACTTTATCTTTCAAAAATTACAATTTTTATACTTGTAGTTTTATAAGAAAAGTTCACTTATTTTATCCCTAAATTGACAAAAGTGAGGGTAAATATAAGCGAGGCCTTAAGAAGTTTTTATTACGTTCTTGATACCTTCAAGAGTTTGTCGGGTGGTCTTTCTAATGGTTCAAACTAGAAGTCTTAAGCTCTTACGGTTTGGTCGCAATGATTTCCCAAAGTAGGGGGTTTGGTGCCTTATGTGAAAAGTGTTGGTTTTGGCGATAACAGGCCCAAATGAGGACAGATTTTACACGAGGCAAGCCAATGTTTTTACAACACAATTAATCCTTTAAACACTTTGCTGTAAGCTCTTTAAAATGGTTTAGGTATCAGATTCTAGTCATCTTTGGTTAGAGAGAAACAAGCCCGTGAACATGGCCACTTGGCCACGTCGCGGTTTGAGAAAAATTCATTTTTGACCCATTAACTTTTACGGTGTAATCTAGGGACATCATAATAGTTAATTAACTCATTTTAAGTCATTCTCTATCATCCTATAGCTCATAAGACTCAAATTTTAAAAAATGCATGCAAGAGTTATTTATGAAAATCTTTACGAGTCACCTTCTTTTTTATTGATTATAAAAGAGACCATAAGGGTTTTAAAAGACTTTCTTGGGGTTTTAAAATCCTTGCAGCGAGCTCTTTAAAACGGTGTAACTCTCATACTTTACAACTCTTTAATTAGCGAGATTTTAATTATTGAAAAGGGCTACTTAGGCTAGTTTTGACAAATTGAAAATCTTGTTTTCAAACAATAAAATTTTATAACCTTTTCATGCAACCTTGTGACATGTTGTTTAACTCATTTTCAATGTTTCTAGGATAGTTCAAAATCGAATTTATCAAAAATCCCAAGTTTTTCCCAAAGACATGGTGTATAGGACTTTTGGTTTTTAGGACATATGGCTCTAAAGGAGTGTCTTTTTTATGCAAGACACTAAGGCTTTTCAACTAGCTTATGGGGGCGTTTTTGAGTGTCCTAGGTGGTGATTACAAAGGTCCTTTAGTTGGCCCTAATACCTTCAACCCAATGTAGAAAAATGGGGCGCAAGTAGGGGCGTTTGGTTTTTTTAAAATCAATACAGCTGTTGGGATTTTTATTAACATATGACTTCGTTATGCGTTTTCTGGACCCGTGCGCCCGAGTTTTTGAAGAAAACGTTGTTCCGGACAACTTTAGTGTTTTAAATTTTTGATGAAACGGACCAGAAGTGCCTCGTTTCGCGTGCCCGACCCTTCTGTCTACAGAAAGTTTTGGACAGATTTTTAGTAACTTCGTTAGACCGTATCTTTTGACTCGTGTACTCGTTTTAAGTGATTCAAATTGCCACGTTTTCCTTGTAAAATCATTTTTAATAGTATGTACTTGATATTAAAAGTGTTCACAAAATTAAGTGGGTTTAAAAGACTTACAACTTTCTTGTTATTCGTTTATGAAAGAAAGTGATCAAAGGGTCTTCAAACTTGGAATTTGGCTAGCCAAAGCTTCATGCACTTGTTTCTACTTCGTTTCTACTTCTCTTAGGTTGTAATTTCAGTGAGTGAGAGTGTATTAGAGTGTGGTGAGATAGATTGTATGGAATGATGAAGATGTGTGTATGCATGGTCGTATATATATAGGCAAGAGGGATTTGGGTTTATGGAAGATAATTTGGCTACTTGTATTGGTTTATAACCATACGAAGGTGTAAGATAGAGAACAAGGTGAGGTGTGAAATTATGGACCATTTGGTCTTGTGTGATAATTGTTGTAGTTAAGTAGCTTGGTCTTAATTGTTTCCAACAAGACTATGTGTCACGTTTTTGACCTAGGTTTGAAGAAGAAGAGTGATGTGGCTCATGTGTACTCATATATGCTTAGTTAGAGTTTATTTTGTTATGGAACTAGATTAGGTTGCTTAGTTAAGTTTAGGTTAGTTTAACTTAGGTAAATGACATGTTTAACATATATGCATAAAATACTTGTACCACAAGCATTGGAGAGTTGTACTTTAGACTTGTAAATTATAAAAATGTCAATTTTAAGGGCTTGTGCATTATAGGTTTGTATCATGTGCTTTAAAATAGGTACATTGAGGTTTATAATATGATTTATATAAGTATTAAGCTTGTATGCATTAAAGACTTGTACATGTGCTTGAAAGACTTGTACATTTATATCATGCACATAAAATCATAGAGTTGTATATTAGGGCTTGTAACGGAAATTAAGTATAGCTAGGTTCCGTGCCTTAATGACTTGTACTCTAGGTATAAAATGTTGTACTTTAGTGTTGATGGGTTAGTTACGTGAAATCATAGTTATAATAAATTATGGTTTCATGAAAACTCCAATAGATAGGAAACGTTTAGTTTGAATGTTTAATAATCGTACATTTACGAAATAACGTAAAGTGGTAAATAAAAGTTGAAAACTTTTATACTTGACGTATAAGGAATGAACTTAAGACATTATGGTGTTGGTGTGTACATTTATTAAGAATGTGTGTTACGTCATATTAGTTAGTTGTTGTGATTAGATAAACTGATAACGTTTAAAAAAAATTTAGACGTGAAAAATGGATAAGTATTATTTAGTTAGAATATCATACAAGTGGAAATTTACCGGTGATTACATTGACCATCTTCATTTTCTTGCTCCATTCTATCACTTCAATCAAGGACTTTTATTTGGAATCGATTAGTCTGTCACGTTGCAGACGTGTCATAGACTTACTACCAATCATTGGTTTTACTGGTGGGACACACATTCTAATTGGAGCACTAGCAGCGTATATATGATTTACTCAATTTATTTAGGTCACTAAACATGTCTAGCAATTACTATATCTGGAATGTAAATTGTCCCTTGAACTTTATGTTTATATTAATTAGTGTGAGGATCAGCATTTATATCATAAATCATTCCATATCACTCACTGCTTATTCTCTCCCCTTGAATGAATTATCCATTTCAATATCCCATTGTTGTGCGTTATGGTGGATTTACTATAAAAAATGTCGCACACTAAAAAAAATCTCACTTGGGAAATATGGTTTGTGACCAAAAACCATTCTAATTTGGAGGATTCATTATAAATTGTTGGCAAGATGCGAATTCAGATATTATAACATGCCCCATAAACTAAGACTTTTGTTCACATAATTATTGGCTTTGCAATTAACTGAAGATGTATTATGATCGTTTCAACAAAAGCAATTCGTGTATGAACTTGGGCTAGATAAAGTTCAATACTTATTCCAATAATCGCCCAACATATGAAAGTATTTACCACCATTTCCAAAGATACAATATGGAAAATCATGCTCGCATTTTATAAGTTGAGCCGTTAATCACGCTAACCTTAAGTTGCGTCCTTGATGATCATTTTGACGATTTATCGATTTTAAAACTCAAAATGATTCGTATGATGGATGTATAGGCCTACATACATCCTCTTTAAATTCTTCCCAAAAATTTATAGGACAAAGTCCTTACTTATGGTGATATATGAACATGTAACTTCCATTGAGAACAATCAAATCTATTTTGGAATAAACTTATTGTTCTTCTATATGTTTCGTATCTTCATTGACCCAGAATGGTCTAACCGGTCATGCCACTTAAACTAATCTTGGCTCATAAACTTTTAGTTTATGACCACATGTGCTTCAATTGCACCTAACTTTATGTAAAAATCGGATAATATGAAAAGCTTAGGGCATGCTTGGTAGGGGGTTATGGGGTAAAGAATGAGAAAGATAATGAAAAAAGATGCTTGATAGAGTATAATGCAATGACTCATTACACAATAGTAGGTAATGGGCCATTATCAAATAAATTGAGGAAATGCTTTTCTTTCTTTTCCTTTTCCCCGCCATTAGCATTGACTTTCCAATTCTCTATCCCGAGTTTGAACCAAACACACCTTTAATACTACATCACGTTTAAACAAATACCTCTCCAATCATATATTTGAATACAATACATGTAAAAAAAAACTAAAATGACCTATAATGCAATCAAAGCCATAGCATGTGATGTTTTTGAAATATCAACAGGCCAAAAGATAAATAAACATACCCTAGAATCAAGTTAAGCATGCCTTCATGACTATACAAGCATTTATGGAACTAGTTAGATACCCGCGCACAATGGCGGCTATAAATATAGTAAATGAATTGCTAACCCAACTCTTCTCGCAATTCCCTACCAGCTTAGTGAATTCATTTCACAACACTCCAAATGTATATGTGTTAGTTGTATGTGTTTGTTTGAGTTTTTCGTATCTTTCCCGTGACATCATTATTCCGGATATAAAAAGACCTTCACAATCTCTTTCCCGTCAAACAATTTACCAAAAGTAAATGATTTTGATAAATAAAGTTTGTATTGATTGAAATAAAGGTTAAAGTTATAAAAATTTGAATCAAAATAAAATAAATCTACTAAAAATGTAAAACTAAAAACTCATAAAAATATATCAAAATGGATGTTGAATTAAATAACACAAAATTTTAAAAAATATGGTGAAATTAGATCATAAAAAAATTAAACGGATTAAAAGATATTTAAATTTAAAAATAATGGTGATTAATTAGTTAAGAAGTGGCGTATACCATTTATTATTAATTTCTTTATTTTAGTTTGTTATAAATTCATCCTTTTTGTTATTTTTAGTTAGAGAAGTGATACGTGTCATTCAATGATTTAATTTCCTTATTTTAATTTTTTGTGAAGCCCACAACTTAAATGCTTTATATAGTAGTATAGATAATACAGTCATTTGTAGTAACATTCAAATTTAACATAATCTTTATCGATATAAAAGTGTAGGCAACTTATATGTCAGTTTATGCAAGCAATATAGAGATTGCATATTTAGTATCCCAAAAAAAAAAAAAAAAAAAATTTTGACAACGCATGTATACATACGGATAGATCAAGTCCAAAAACATAAGTAACATTTTTGCAAATAGTATATCAAGATCATCGATACATAACATGCCCACAGTAAAACTTAACATATTCAAAGTAGATTATATAACAAATTGTATGAGGTATCAACTTAATGTATTCAAAACATAGTTCAAGTGTCACACAGAACATGGTTTTAACTAAGATAACCATTTGTTGTTTATTTCAGTAAATATCACAAAGATAAGAGGTGCAAAGTGACAATGCATGCCGTATGCTAACTCGTTAAAAATGCCATTGATTCGACTTGATTTTGGTTCAGATAAACACACACGGGTGTCAAAAATCCCTTTAAAATAAATAAAACGGACGAAAATGTATGAAAATTTACAAAAAATCAAGAGACTAAAGGTGAAAGTCAACGCAAACAGCAAAGACCATTACTGTAACTTTTATAACTAAAAAAAGTCAAGGGACAACGGGTGAAAGTCAACGCCTACCATAGGGACTATTACTATAAATTTTCTAAGTGATAACCGGTCAATATTGCGTATATTGATCAAAATTTGAAAATATTTTAGCGATACTTGTAATAGATTTAGTTGGTTACATATTTCGGTTTTTTTTAAAAAGTTTATTGTGTATCTTTAGACTTTACCCCACTTAACTAGCCATTTTGCCACCCCATGTAGTTGTCCAGTTTTAACATTGATAAGAAGTAGTTTATATACGATACAAAATTCTAATTCATATGTTTCTTAGATAATCTGGAATGAGTCGATACATGATAAAGTTGCACATTTAACTAGGTAGCAATTAGCACATAAGATCAAGAAGAAAAAAATCGACCAAAATTCATCATGTAGCTTATCTGTTTACATATTTCACAAAATCCGAGTCTTTATCGATCAGATTATCCACTTTCAACATACGAACAAATAGTCTGTCTGTGTAGAACAATATAGGCAAATATGGATGATTTTGATGTTCTACTTTTGCCGGCGTTATCAACGTTCGATTATACCCAAAATAAACCCGTAATCATGGTATTCTTTGAGGGTAGAATAGTCATTATGTGGTATACATAACTGTCTTGTCCAATTTCCATATATTGTACAATATAACAAAACCAGTACTCATTGCTCATCCCCAAACTTGTTTTGGAAGCCTACCAAAACCCAAAGCAATGTCTATCATAAAATCAAATAATCCGAGTAGTAAACAAACAACCACCTTGGATTTACTACGTGGCGGTAAGGAATATCCTTTATATGATGATCGTGAAGCGGAGGAAAGATCTGCGATCGGGAGATATTGTAAGTCTTTTTGGTTAGAGCCTATTACAATCATATGTTAGTGCGGTGATTAAGTTATTCCCTTTTAGTATATATCAAGGCAAGCAAAATGCCTTGTTGATCTTGTTGAAATAAAAGTGTCATTGATCAAACCAATTATTTACGCTTTCTTAAGCACATTAGGCGGCGGTTTGTTTTCTTTCCGTGAACATGCTAATCTAGACTTGTTGAAAGATGTTGTCATCTGACATAAGGCGATAGGCGTGTATGTTGAAATAGGAAGACTAGATTAGAATTTTGACCAATGATATTGGTGAAGCTAGCAATTTGCCAAACATTGAGCCCTCTCTTTTCCACCTAGGTTGCTCATTTGCTATCGACTGTTCAAAACGATGGCGTGCTTTAGTAGTTGTTGATGAGGACAATGCTCTAAGGAGCACGATAATGTTGAGGTTAATTTGTTTAGAGTGATTCGGGGAAGGACTTTGACAACGGTGGAGCAGCCTAGTTGATGTCAATAACACCTTTGAGGAGCCTTCAAAATTTTGAGGTTAATCTGTTTCCAATTGACCAGGGAACAAGCATTTACCAAGCGGGCGGAGACCACTACTTGATGTGAAACTCGGGATAACATGGAAGAGGATCCTATTGTTGATCTTAGTGCTGATGACACTAGTGAATTTGTGTGCAGATTGAACAAGATAACACTTGTCAATCGAGACTCTTGATTCGGTGAAGAAGGAACAACATGTTATATAAGTGATGAGGCGGTTGGTAAATGATTTACATGATGGTTGATGAAGTATTTTGCGGTGACCATGTTAGTTTCCAACACGCGCACTTTGCTAATGGCGTTTATACCACTTTTTCTATCTTTGGTCGGGAGTTTGCTACTGCGAGAGAAGTAAAAAGCTAGTAAGAGAGCATTCAATAGAAACTAGGAGGGAGTTGTTTTTGAAGAATGACAAAACAAGAATAAGAAGTCGGTGTATCAATATTGGCCCATCTAGAAGTCCATTAAGCGAGAAGGGTATAAGAGCATTGCTACGCCAAAAGGACCCTTGAAATACTACGCCCATGGCTATTGTTTGTCGGCGAGGAATGGTGGGGCAGTGTATCGGTGGTCGGGAACATATAATGAGCAACACACTTGTTTTGCAATCAAGAAGTTATCGCTATATCTCGCTGAAAAAACGGCAAGTTGAAACAAATCCGAGCTTCATGTCGGTCGGTTGCATAATCAACTTACCAACCAATACGACCTTCAAGTGTCCTGCGGAAGGTATTAAGGGCCAAAACCTAGCTATAAAAGCCATCGAGAAATTAATTCAAGCGATATGTTGAGAGATTATGTTCAAGAGTCTCTTCAACAGGAGAATTCAAGAGAGTGTATGTTTGTTTAGGTGCGAGCAAGGATTTAAAGATTGTGGGAGATTGTTGTTGAAATTGAAATGCTTTTCAATTCGTGGTCCTTTCAATGGTCAGATTAAAAGCCGGTAAGATCGACCAAAAATTCATCATGTAGCTTATCTGTTTACATATTTCACAAAATCCGAGTCTTTATCGATCAGATTATCCACTTTCAACATACGAACAAATAGTCTGTCTGTGTAGAACAATATATGCAAATATGGATGATTTTGATGTTCTACTTTTGTAAAACTTGAAATTAGCAAATAGATAGAACCAGATTTTCCATCCATTCAATCACTATTTGATGCAATTGGCAGCTAGCTAATGCGCCGTGTTCAGTTTACATTTTATTATAATTATTATAGTACAAGAACTAGAAAGGATATAACTACAACAACTTTTAATAATCTAAAAGACTGCAGGGGAAGCCAGATAAAGTATAATAGCAAGTGCAATTGATCTTATTGTGATCTTTAATGGCATTTTGCCACCATCACTCCTGATGAACATGGCTTTGTAAATGGGCCAACTGTTTACAACCCCAAAACCTGACAAAAAGAGTTGCACGAACAAATCTTCTAATCCTCCATACGTGATAATTTGCACAATCCCGTACGTAAATGCAAGCAGATTGACCAAAGCAGCAACAGCTAAAGGGTAAAATAAGGGTGATTCAACTCCAAATTCCATCATTCCTTGGTCATATCTCTTACTTGCTTCCTTGTCGAACACTTTACTTGTCACAATGAACGCTGAAGACGATATGTGTAACTTTGTGAGCGTATACTCAATCATGCCAAGCACGTAGCTTGATAGACCCCGTATAATCCATACTCTTTGGTTATTGAACCACCCTCGTGTAGTTCCTCCTCCTAGTTTGAACTCCAGAAAATCCTGAATATAGGCTCCGATGAAAGTAAAGGCGTACAACAAAAACGAAGGACTTGAAACCTGTATAATGAAACAAATTAATCCATATGCATGAAAAACTAGATGTCATAATTCTTGTGTAAAAAAGTTATTTATAACACCTTGGGAAAGATTGGAAAAGCGTAGATAAGGGCTAGTTGGGGCAAAATGGAATAAATGATAATCGGGATGCACCAAATGGGCCAAACAGCATAATGGATGTAACATAGGTTTTGCAATAAGCGTAAGAGCTTGAACCCATGGGTGAATGGGCTGTAATTAGAAAAGGCCATGTCTAAAACACCTATGGACCATCTTTGCGTTTGATTGAGCAAGTCGTAAAGGTTCATGGGTGCGCTTCCTAAAAATGCCGGCCTCTTTGGAGAAACAAAAATGGACCTCCATCCTAGGCAATGAAGACGGTACCCCGTGTAAAAGTCCTCTACCAGTGATCCATATCGATAGCCCAACTACACAGATAAAAACCAAAATAAGGTAGCATAAAACAATAAAAACTTACAGTATCATTAACACGACTATTTACCTCACTACCCCATTTCGTTCCGGTCTCAAAATTGCTGCTAGCTACCTCATGGGCTTGGGCCAACACTTCATTCGACTGAATTGATTGCCTTCGGCTTTGCTCAAAAGTATGCGATGATGGGCTACCATAAAAGGCCCACCTTTTGAAAAAGCAACCAGTGCCAACATGAGAAGGCCCCGCTAAACCATCGAACCCAGCCATGTTGATTTGGAATATAAACTTAAACTCTGCACCATATAAATCGTCTTGGCTGATCCCATGAAATATTTGAGGATATTGAACATAGGCTATGTTATTGGAATCTCGTGAACGGTCCAAGAAGTAGCACAATGCTTCTACTGGTGTTTTTGGGTCATTTGAGTACATATCACAATCTACAGCTAGGATTATTGGTGCATTTGTCATGACTGTAGACACACGAAGCTATAACAAACAAAAGAAATAAATCTATAAGGCACTTTATATTAACGTAATCTTTTTCTTCTAAAACTAGTGTAAATAGTTAATTATGTTACCAAAACATTAAGAGCACCACCCTTAAAATGGTGAGGTATGTCCTTGCATTTCTCCCGTGAGACATAAATAAGATTTGGCATGGAATGACCTAGAACATCATCGTCTATGGTACCATCTAACAACACCTGTATAATTGTACTAAACATAATAAACTCTATAGGGTTAATAACAGTATAAATCAACATACTTTAAACAAAATCAGTAATTTCATCATTTTATCGATTAGGTCTCTCAACCTTAGTTAGTAGTTTTATGATCGCTAAACTCTCATTGTGACCAAAAAGACTATCGAAAACGTCCCCAAACTCGAGTATTATTGTAACTATAAGTTTTAGTATCTGACTATTTGTTAATATACTGTATCAGTTATATCAAAACACTTAAGTGATGGTGCAGGATAAAAATGGACCTGGATAACCGAGGGGTGATCAGCACGATTGAATTTAGCGTCCCAAAGGTTGAATACGTGGGCCCACTTCTCATCAGGATAAACATTTCCACTGCCGACGACTTCCTCGACTTTGGCTTTCATTGTCTCGTATATTAACTATCAAACATGTTTTTATGTAGAAAACGACAAAATTAGTACCACAAAAGAGAATTGTGTATATGTTTTCAAAAGAATTTTGGACTATGTACTAACTCGTATTTAATAGAGGATAGGTTACCACTCAAGCACGTTTAAGCCGGGTCTACGTTCATTAAAGTTCATGTGTACTCTATAAATATCTTCTATAAATATCTTGACATATAATATAATTTCTCTTATGCGTTTTAATTATTTTAACATGATATTAGAGTTGGTTTGATTCTGAGACTCAGTCAGCCGTCATGAGCTGCTGACTCTACACCACCTCTTATACTCTCGCCATCGTTATCCCCTGCCTTAAAACCCTAAATCAATTTTTTTTTTTTTTTTTTTTTTTTTTTTGACACTATCAACATTTGTCCTGCCTATTGCTTTGGCAATTGACATTTGATCCTTAGGAATTGCTTTTGTGCTCGCTTACGTTGTGTTACTATAATTCATAGCTCCCATCATCCATCTCTATGCACTAAACTCGATCTCATGCAACCATAGATATCACGTCATACTGTATATGGTTCAATTATTCAAATTCAAATCTACCTGCTTTTCACTGCCTTCGAAGTTTTTAAAGCTTCTGTAAAAACAAATCCGGTCAAAGATGCCTTTGTTGTTGGCCTACGACCTTTAATATTTGCTCTGCTTGTTTTACTTTTGTTTTTGTAGTTGAAGATTTATCTCCACTTGCTATCGAATGTCTTCATCAACATATTTGTTATTTCTTTAATATTTTTCTTGTTTCTAATTCGAATATGTGCTATCGCAATTGGCGCTCAGATTGCAGGTGAGTATTAGAGGATAGATATGGCTCAAGCCCGTTTACGGGTTCGTGTGCACTAGAGTTTCAATATTGCACTTTATAAATACTTTGGCAAATAACATATCTCATATGGGGTTTCAATTATTCTGAAGTATTTAGTTCTTCATTTACGTCTTTACAAACAATGACGACATAAATAACAACAATGCCTAATCTCACGAAATCGAGGTATTAGAAAGATATGATGTAGACAGTTGTATCCTTTCTTGAAGGACCAATGATTGCTTCGAGAAAAACCTTTACCATTTACGTTTTTACAAAGATAGGGATACACATATTTGACAAAGGCCGGGAGAGGCGAAGTCTTCTTTGAAGTCTTCCAAGTGCCATCCAAATAAATATTTGGAATCAATTTTTTTTTCAAACGTCAACATTTCATAAATTTATTATTATTTAAAGTGTTATGATCAAATGAGAATAAAAAATAAAATAAGAATGGTGAGAAGAAATCACAATCACACATTTAAGATGCGTTTGCAAATATATATGCATCTCATCTAAAAATTCTCACTGTTATTTAAAATTATTGGCTAGAAATCATTCTTATTTTTCTCACTTTGATTTTTCTTCTCACTAAATCTTTTCACATAAAGATGTCTATTAGAACGATTATGAACATAATTACGCGTATTTAGCATTTTTTTAATGTAAAAATACACGATCAATTGAACACTTTGCTAAAATATGATTTGGGAGGTGATTTGCACATATATTATATTGATTGGTACACCGATATACAAACTAATAAAGCAAAATAAAAATATGGTACAACTGTCTGCTGCATAAATAAGTGTGTCTCAATAAATAATTGATGTTTGAAAATTAAGGGCGGAGCCACCTTGTATGTAGTGGGGGAAAGGCCCCCAATAAGGCTTCTCCGGAATAGCTAAATTAGTAGGAAAATAGCTAAATTAGTTGTAAAAATCGGTGGTGGCCTTAATAAAGAAAGTAAAGTTCCGTTCACAAGAAAGAAAATATCTTTAATTGGATCTTTAAATTCTTTTTGTGGAAATTGTATATTGGCACAGCAGGGAGACTGCACTGCTGAGGAAGTTTGGAGTTAGAAAAGAGAGGATGAAGACCAAAAAGATATTGGAAAGTGAGTAACATTAAATATATTATCTAATTAATTCATATTTTATTTTACTTTTGATGTAATAAATGCTTTACATTTAGTTTAGGAATAAGTGAAGAATAAACATATTTAGTTCTACAACGTAAAAACAGTAATTAAGGGTTTTGGTTAGGGAAAGAAACAATACCTTGATTTCATTGGTATCAGAGAAGCAATTGTATTGAGAGCTAAAATGAGCTTCTGGGCATCTGTCCATAATACTATTTTTCTTGCAATACGGTAACCAGTGTTTTGCAAACTTAGCCGCTTCAATGAAAGCAAACAGTGTCAAATGCGATCCTCCATCATCCGATAAATAAACCGACAACTTCTCGGTCGGGTAATCATATGCCAAGATGGACAAAGCCGTATTTACAGCCACCATTGGTGGTTCTTTGTACGGATCAGCTGTGCATATAAACACATCAATAGCCGGATATTTAGTCTCATCCTTAGGTAAATTTTCAGGGAAAGTTTTCCTCTGAACAGGGTTCATTCGGAATGCTTGGTGAGTGAACCACATAAAGGCTAGCACGATGTCGGCTAGTAGCATGAGCAAAGAGACTGTTATGTTGCTTGCATGGAAGAGGAGAGTGGTTTGGTGGTATAAAATGGTTACGATGGTGCATGTATAAATGAGTGCAAATATGCGGTTGGGCCACACACGACGGAGGACCAACCGACTGTGAAGTGGAGGAAGATGGCTCTGCATGGTGGTTCTTTGTTCTATGGGGACGCTTGAACTTCTCATATATATAATAAAAATTTTATATATAAAAACTTTTAGCAAATAACAAATAACTTGGATTTTAATTTTCGTGACTAAATTTTCATAAACATTTACTATGTAGATATACTCCATTATTGTGAGAAAGACATTAATGCATATACGTGTCGAACTGAGAGTCTTTCAATAAGTATAGGCGTATATATATACGTGTCGAAAGTCTTTCAGTTTTATATAGTAGTAAAAAATATACATGTACAAAAGAAATATTTATAGTTGTAGTTTTTCCGGGTAAAGGTCAAAAATTCGGTAAATATATTACTTCAAAAAATATTTAAATACAAAGGATATGGGTGAATCTCATATCTCAGCCCGTTATATAAGCGGAAAGCTTAAATAACAAGATAACTCTTATTCTCTATATAAGAAAATAAACAACTACTTAAAAGATAAAATTAGACTCTTATGGGAACAAAATTATATCCTACCAAGGCCTTGGAGCGATATCATCGATGTCGTAATAAGCGTCCAAATTCGCTTGTAAGATCGTGAGCGTGATCCGCATAGTCATCATAAACATCTTCACGATCATGACCACCACAAATAGGTTCGTTGACTCGTCAAAGTGTTCACAACCTCCTCTTCATCACTATCGGGTCAACAATCTCTCCCAGAGAATGGGTTAACCTCTTAGTAGAAGAAGTGAGCGGAAAATCATTTTATTACGGATAATCAACCTTTTAATAAGATTATCATCATCAACAACAAGTAGCTTTCCGTGATAAGAAGCTTTCAAACTCCCGATTTTCTCAACAATAGGGTGGGACCAACCTCTTTAGCTTCCATTTAATCACTCATAGGCGGTTCTTGTGATACATTACCGGTCTTAAGAGACCCAACCTCCTTTCCTTCCATTGTACTACACTACGACAATGACTAGAATCGTATGGGTCATTTTGAGACTTTTAGGGGACATGTCCCTCTGAAACCTTTTCAGGGGACATGTCCTGGCGAAAGTCTCCATGATACCTTCTGAATACTTTCCACAGGGACAAAAGTCCACTTCTCTCGGGGACACGTGGGTCCCGTAGCCATTTTGAGCCGGTCAAACATGTCCGACGTGACACTACTTTCATGGGGACATGTCCCGGCTCTGCATCTATATAACACTATTAATCAAAGGTTTTTTTTTCTAGGGACATGTCCTCGGAGAAAAGTATATAACACTGTTCAACAAAGGGTTTTCCCGGGGATATGTCCCCGGGGAAAGTTAGCAAATAAAATTATGGTTTAGACTTTCGCCAGGGACATGTCCCCGGGGAAAACTTGTGACCCATTTTGCAGCATATTGCTGCAAAATGGGTAATTTTCAAAAAAAATTCGAAATTTTTCCGGAAAAAATCTACAATGTAACAACCTGTTTTCAGAACCTGTTTTATGCTACAACAACACAAATTCGCTAAACATAATATCATATATAACCATCAATTGCTAACATAATCATATGTTTCCAAATTCGCCAAAACGGTTCAAAAACCGTGAACACATGATCATCTACAAAACTATACATAAGCTAGCTATCCGCAAATGGTCCAAAACTATACTTATAATCCATTTAGCGGGAATCCTAACACATAATGCACATAAACCACATAATAATCCATGTTATTCTCTACAAACATATCCATAACCTAAAAACAAACATAAACCGACATCCTACACCCCACTACCCCCACTCCCTTCTCCGGTATCTCGAGACTCACCCGATGGAGTAGCACCTGATCCCGACTCACCCGGTGGAGTAGCACCTGATCCCGACTCACCCTGTGGAGTAGCACGTGATCCCGAGGCGGGCGATAGTCGCTCGACCCAACCCGGGAATGACCTCAAAAACTTCATTATCTGATCCACCTGAGTCCCTCGTGCTGCAGTAAGATCCTCTGTTTGTTTTCGCACGGTTTCTTGAAGTGAGGACACGGTGGCTTTCTCACGAGCTCAAAAGGCGCCGAAGGTCTTCTTCACTCCACCTCCAGGTAACACTTGACCTACACCAGGAACATGACTGCGCTGCTTACCACCAATCACCTGGCGGAGAATCTCGCGGTCAGTCATAGTCGTCCCATTTGAGGTGCTCTCTTCCCGCATCCTTATCATTTGATTCTGTTTAGTTAAAAAAAACAAGAAAAGTAATATATAAGTTGTGATGTATTATATTTCATCAAAGTGGGTGACTTTCAAAATAAATTATACTTACATATCTAGCCTCAGACAACGGGGACTTTAAGACATCGCCCCTGGAATGGTTCCGCCTATATAACTCGATCAAGTCTTCAGCAACCGCGGCCTCGATGTTGCTACTAAACTGTTTAGAAATAAAATCAAGAACGACACACCCAACACCATGTATATATATAAATAAAATGATTAAATAGTTTCTTACGAAGTTATGGCGTATAGCAGCTAACGAACGGGATCCATGAAGGCTCGAACTCGTGTTCGCCAGCCGGTTTTGCCTGTTGACCTCCGTTATCTTCAACTTCTTCGGGTTTGTACAGAGCTTCACCTGCGTATTATAAATTATAAAAACTATTATATAAATGAAATATTATTATTATTATTATTATTATTATTATTATTATAATAATAATAATAATAATAATAATAATAATAATAATGATAATGATAATAATAATAATAATAATTATTATTATTATAAAGTGTCGATCCAGAAATTTACCAACTCATCCCAATCCTGTTGCGTCATGTTCGTTGGACGTTGTCTTCTGATCTCCTCTACATTCTCCACCCCACATTTCTTTGTAAATTGATCCTTTTTGAATCTATGTTTGTTGTCATCGTATCGCTTTTGGAGATAAAACTCGATATTGTCGACAATCTTGTCTCCATTCGGGCCAGTAATGTGTGGGTCAAGATCAAAGTAATGGTGCAATAAAATATAAATAAAACAAATAGCCCACATGCGAATAAAAACCCTCCTGGTTGACCCAAAATTCGATTGATACCGGACGACGATCCTGTGCCACCTTCGCCTTGAGTGTCGTGTTCTTTGTGGGACCACGCACCACCTTCCCGCCTTTCCCAATTTTGGCATTGGGGTCGGCATCTTTGGATTATGAGCCTACAAGTAATCAAATTCAAGTGATGATGACATAAAATAACAAGTTATCAATTTAAAATAACAAGTAATCAAATAAATTTTAGTTAAAATAATTAAATATTCTTACGCTGGCAATTGGTGCTTATCCTCCTCGAGAGACCACGAGGTGGCAAATTACCTCCATCGCCACCGCGAGACCTAGCTACAACATCTGCCATCTGTAAACGTACTAGTACAAGAACATAGAAATTAGTGAAGAAACATATATATATAAACACATTCACATAAATAACAGTATATACCAACAAGATAATAATAATTAAATAAATAAATAAATAAACACATTTAACCACTCGATAACAATTTCATTCAAATAATTAAGTGTCGTTCTACAAATTACAATTTGAGATTAATCTCCTACATCATCAAGATAAAATCCAACATTACTAGTACTGTCAGCTTCATCATCTTCATTCTCGTGGTCATCATCATCATCATCAGATGCTAAATCATGAGGAACGTGGTCATCATAATCAATATCATCTTCGTCTTCGACATTAGTGATAATTGGTAGTGGTGCCTCAACTTCCGCTGGTTGAACATCTATATTTATAGTGTTATAATCGAACTCAGCAGAGAGTGTGATATGTGATGAGTTGTGGTAATGTACAACATCCTGATTGTCTTCTACCACAATGATATCCGGGTTCCAAATCTTTCGATGATAAGAATCTTGGACGGCCTTCCAATTACCACGTTTACCCGGAAAATCAAGGTAAAAGACTTGTGTTGCTTGTTTTGCAAGAATGAATGGCTCATTTTGAAACTTTACATGATCTGTCATAATTTGCGTAATGTTGTTTCTATAGGTACAATGTTTTATTCGATGAATGTTATTAGTGTCGAACCATTTGACTTTGAACAACACAACAATGAATGAAATATATGAAAACTCAATAATTTCTTCAAGCTGGCCACAATGCATTCCTCCTTTAGGTTTAGGAGTTGAAATTCTGTTGTTTGAGTTGAACGACGTAAATCACGGTTGTGTACGATAAAATTCACACCGTTGACTACGAGAAGAGTTGACTGAAACTGCAGTACATGATGGTCCACAAGCCAAAGCGAATAACTCGGAAGTACAACTTGGGTCCTTCTTTACTTTTAATTCATGAATCTATGAAAAAGTTAAGAATAGATATAGATGAGTAACAGTCATTATTTTTATAGGGTAATACATACAATAAATGTACCTTCATCTTAAACCAGCGAGGAAATCCTTCTTGCAAGTCATTGCCAGGAAATGCCCTGTAAATGTTCATGATATTAGAATAAGTTATCGAATAACAACTTACGTAAAACAAATTTTGAAATAAAAGCAGCGTACCTCTGTACTCGTTCATATCTGGTCGATTTCATGATTGTTGTGTAGTACGTACCATATTACTTTACGCATTGTGTCTCCTTGAGCCCGAACTAATGATTTTTACCATTCTTTTTTGCGGTGATCGAAACACCTCAAATCGAATTGTTGGGCTTGGACCGTCCTCATTCCGATCGGGACGATTAAATCTCGTCTCAACACCCGAAAATAATGCGACGAAAGTTAATGCTTCATCAACAATATAACCCTCCGCTATTGAACCTTGAGCTTAGCTTTATTTCGACATAATTTTAAGCTTTTTCATGTATCTTTCAAATGGATACATCCACCTCATGTAAACAGGACCGCCTTCAATAGCCTCTTCCGGTAGATGATTAACCAAGTGAATCATAATGTCAAAAAAAGTAGGAGGATATATTTGCTCGAAACTGCACAAAATATTGATCAGTTGTTCTTTAGCTTTCAATATGTCATCCACCATCAAAGTTCGAGCGCTTATTTGTTTGAAGAATGAACAAAGCTCGAATAATGGTGTTGCGGTGGTTTGGTCCTTCAAGTAATTTTGAGTTCCAGCAGGAAGTAACCGTTGCGTCATTATATGACAATCATGAGCCTTCAAGCCTGTTATGTTGCTATCGTTTTCGGTCACTTTATGCTTGAAGTTAGATCCGAACCCATCAGGTAGTTTAACACCTTTGATGAACTAAAAAAAAATCATGATTTTAGAATAAGTAGTCGAAATGAATACGCGAATTAATTGGAACAAATAAATTTTCAAATAAAATGCGTACCTTTATTGAATTGACAAAAAAGTTTTCTTTCTTCGGTTGTGAAAGAGTATGTAGGATGAGGCTTAGAGCACTTCCCGTTTGCTTTGTTTACTAGCCACAAGTCATTATGAATATTCAAATTTTGTAACTCTTGTCTTGCCTTGTTGGTGTCTTTTGATTTGACATTCATTAACAAAGTACCCAACACACTCCCACACACATTATTTTTGATATGCATGACATCTAAATTGTGTTTTAGTGTAAGAAAAGACCAATACTCTAGCTCGTAGAAAATAAATTTTTTTGTCCAATTCAATTCGCGATCAGGATCACGTTTTTTCTTCGCACCCCCATATCGTGGATGTTTCCCCGGGAGACGTTTAGGCAATCTTCTTAGTTGATCCAATATGTCATCACTGGTAAATTTTCTAGGAGGATATGTATTATCTATCTCTGTATAGAATGCCCTTCTGTTCTTCCGCCATTTATTGGTAGTGCTTAAGAATCTTCTATGACCAACATAAGCGGTTTTGTTTAACACGCGCATAGCTGGAGTGTCTACTTTACAGGTCGGACATGCCCTGTAACCTTGCCCACTCCACCCAGACAAACTACTTCGAGCGAGAAAGTCATTGATAGTCCATAAAAGCGTTGCTTTCATACAGAATTCGGTGCCTGTAACAGCATCCGTATTCATGACTCCATCTTTCCATAAAGTCTTTAGCTGTTCAATCAAAGGCCTTAGGTAAATATCAATGTCGTTCCATGGTGATTTGGGGCCCGTAATTAAAAATGTCAACATAAGAGAAGTCTCTCTCATACATATCAAGGGTGGCGTATTGTATGTTGTTAATATGATTGGCCACATGTTGTAAGACTGACTAAGGTTGCCGTACAGATTGAAACCATCAGCAGCCAACCCTAATCGGATGTTTCTTTTTTCTTTAGCAAATTCGTTCGAATACTTGATGTCAAATTTCTTCCATGCTTGACCATCAACCGAGTGTTGCATCTTACCGTTCTCCCTAGACTGCCCAGAAGCATGACAAGTCATATGTTTTGCAGTGTGTTTATACTTGTACAAACGTTGCAGTCTAGGAATGATAGGAAAGTAACGCAACACCTTGTTAGGAACTTTCTTCCCCCATGTGTTCTTTTCTTTCCATCTACTAGCGCCGCAGATCGGACAAGTCTGCAAATCTTCGTTACCCGCCCCCTGATATAAAAAGAAATCAGTTACACAAGGATGTATAGATTCATATCCTAACCCGATAGTTTTAAATGTCTTCTTTATTTCATAGTATGGCGATGGCATTTTGTATCCTAGAACGGGCGGGAAAACTTCCTTGAATAAAGTTAGGAGCTCATTAAATGTGGTGTCACTCACTTTACCTTTGACCTTGATGTGCGTAATCTTTACCATAAAGTCCAATGAAGACATCCACTCACAGGCTGGGTATAGTTTTTCGTTTGCAGTGGCAAGTAACTCCTCATACTCATCACGTTGAGGAAGTATCGCGTTACTTGTCTCACCAATATTTCCTTGAGTTGGATCATTTGGTTCGTTATTCGGACCAATATCATGAAGGAACTCAGCCATGTCACTCATCCCAGGTTGTCTTTTGTTGTGTACGACTATTCGGGCATTCGGCTCACCATGATTATACCATTTCGTATAACTATGGTCCCAGCCATTTGCGTGTATGTGGTCAAACAAATTTTCGTGCTTTATTCAGGGTAGGTTTAAACAACGAGCACATGGACATTTTATATTCCCATCAATATTCACTAAGGGCTTGCAATACTCAAAGAAAGCTTTAAAACCAACTAAAAGTTCTTTACTGGTACGTGCTAGTGAGACCCAACTTTAATCAATTGGCATAACTGCGTTTTAATGAAGCAACAAATAATTATATAGAATTAAACATGTTCACAAAAAATCTACACGTAAACACATAAAGGTGGAATTACTAGTTGTGCGTTTTGTTCACCTAATCCAACTATGGAAGGCAATCCTAACCCACTATTTGAATGTTTCGTCTCATATATGAATGCGTATAATTGAATTTACTAATTGAGAAAATTTCGTGACATTTCCCTCAACTCCCCAAATATGTGCATTAAAGACATATTCGTAGAAGTAAAGGGAAACACCGCCGAATTTTCACAAATAAAATCAATTATCGCATTCATATCTAAATGAGACAAAACATTCAAAAAGCGATCTAAGCAGGGACTTTACGAAATTAATTTCTAATAAGCTAATTTCGGACGGGTTTTCTATGGGATGAATAACTTCGGATGGGGACTTTTCGAAATTAATCACTAAAGTCCTAAAATCATTTACAACAGTTCAATATAATCAAATACCATACAATACTATGAGCTTATTTGTTTAATCTTATTTGTAGCTTATGAGCTTCTTTGTTTTTCGGCTTGTATATCATAAGACTCAATTTTCTGGCTTATATAAGTTTATTATATCATAATATACCTATATAAGCCCACAAGTCTCAAATAATTTGGAAAATTGAAGCTTGTGAAACATAAGCGAAATCAAATAAGCTCATAAGCCCAATGTATAAGCAAACAAACACCCCTAAAATTACCCGTGCATATATATATATATATATATATATATATATATATATATATATATATATATATATATATATATATATATATATATATATATATATATATATATATATATATATATATAAACATCTTGTCGTCACTCATTTGTGGTCCACGGTTGGAATCTGCTCGGTCTCGGCTCGCAACTGGTCTCCACAACAACTGTACCAAAAAGCAAAATAGTTAGAATATCAAAATGGAGGTGAAATATGTATCAAGTCTTAAACACTCCAAATATATATTCTAATATAAAATTAGGCCCTGTAGGTATACATGTTCGTTATGGACAGAAACACTCAACTAGCATATTATATACTATGTTGAGAAATTAGAAATGACTTGTGTATGCGTTTAATTATTATATTTGCCCATTTGTGGTGCCTTTTGGTGCGTGTATTGGAGGAAAACATTTTTTTTACATATAATAAAAACGGAAATCGCGTTTAATTTGATTGTTTACCTAAAGAATTCTCCACAAATTGGATTTCAATTTCCTAACTTATCACAGAAAATTACAAAACACATTTCTAGCGTTTTCCTTGTTTCCTTTGTAACAAAAAATTCCGCACTTCTTTGAACACGCTTTCTGAATGTGACTCTTTTATCAAAATAAAACTCCCCTCGAAATGCCTCAGAATTATAGACAGAAAACTACAAAATGTTTCCTCCAACTAAACGCATCCTAACTATCTAATTATCAAACTAACCAACCATATTACCTAACTGATTAGTTATCAGTTTATCACACTTACTAATCGTGTATCACATAATTAAGAATCAATAAATACAAAACAAGTCCGTAAACATATATTCTTCAAAATTACGTTGGATCGTCCTTTATATACAAAGTTTTGCTTAAGTGACTAATTATCAAACTAGCTAACTAAGGGGGTGTTTGTTTCGGCTTATATAGCCGGATTATGCAATGCATTTTCTAGAAAAATATTTCAGTCTCGGTCTATGCAATGCATTTTCTAAAACCCCAAACCCAATCATATTTCAGTCTCGGTATCGGTTTCAACAGGAAGTTAAAAAAATACATATACATTCAATAGGGAGCTATAAACTTTTGGCGGCGACATGTCCCCGCTAACACATAAACACAATAAAAAAATAAATAGGGAGCTATATACCTTTTGGTCTCGGCTCACGGTTCTGGTCTCGGCTCGATCTCGGGTTGGTCTCACCACAGATACTGTACCCAAAAAATAAACATAAAAATTAAAAATTAAAATTTAAAGAATTAATAATTAACAAAAATTAACAATTAACAAATAACACCTGGGTTTTTTTAAACAAAAATTAGCAAAATTAAAAAAATAACAAAAATAAAAAATTAAGAATTATCAACTAACCTGGGTTTTTTTAAACGAGAGGGAGAAGAAACGAGATGAGGAGGAAGAATTAAATGATAAAGGGGAGAAAAGGAGATGTGCACAGTGGTGCGAGTGTGGGGAAGACAACGCACAGTGCTGGTGGTGGTGATGTGAGCGTAACATTGGTGTTGGTGGTGAAGTATTAGTGGTGGTGGTGAGAGTAGCACTGGTGGTGGTGGCCGAGGAAGATGAAGGATGAAGGAGTAGTAGCGCTGGTGATTTTTCTTTTTTTTTTTTTTTTTTTTTATTATTTTTATCTCAAAGTGAGACCAGATCTAGGTTAATAATTGAGGTCTTTTCTTACGCTTTACTTTTGGCGGGGACAAGTCCCCGGTGAAAGTTTTGTTTGTCTTTTAGTAAGACTTTTGCCGGGGACATGTCCCCGGGGAAAGGTTTGGCGGGATAAAGTAAATGAGAGGAGGGAAAAATAAAAAATTCGCTAAAACTTTCCTCGGGGACATGTCCCCGCCAAAAGGTGTATTTATTCAATTTTCCCTTAAAAAAAAAACTCTTTTTTTATCATTTTAAATAAATAAAATTAATAATAAATCAATTTAAATCTAACCTAAAAATTTTCTAAATCATATTTGAATAATTTAAGAACTTATAAAATTATTTTAATTACTTTTAACTAATTTAAATTATTTAAAATTATTGTTAAATCATTTTAATTAATTTAAATTGCTTTTGACGAGTCTATATACTATGATAATACGTAACATGTTAAACGACCGAGTCGAAGTGCTATGGTTATACGTAACATGTTAAATGACCGAGTCGAGGTGCTATGGTATACGTAACATGTTAAGCAACCGAGTCGAGGTGCTATGGTATACGTAACATGTTAAACGACCAAGTCGAGGTGCTATGATATACGTAACATGTTAAACGACCGAGTCGAGGTGCTATGGTTATACGTAACATGTTAAACGACCGATTCGAGGTGCTATGGTATACGTAACATGTTAAACGACCGATTCGTTAAGCGACCGAGTCGGTGCTATGGTATCGTAACATGTTAAGCGACCGAGTTGAGGTGCTATGGTATCGTAACATGTTAAGCGGCGGTCGAGGTGCTATGGTATACGTAACATGTTAAACGACCGAGTCGAGGTGCTATGATATACGTAACATGTTAAACGACCGAGTCGAGGTGCTATGGTTATACGTAACATGTTAAATGACAGAGTCGAGGTGCTATGATATACATAACATGTTAAACGACCGAGTCGAGGTGCTATGATATATGTAACATGTTAAACGACCGAGTCGAGGTGCTATGGTTATACATAACATGTTAAACGACCGAGTATAGGTGTTATGGTATACGTAACATGTTAAACGACCGAGTATAGGTGCTATGGTATATGCAACATGTTAAACAACCAAGTCGAGGTGCCATGGTATACGTAACATGTTAAACGACCGAGTATAGGTGCTATGGTATACGTATCATGTTAAACGACCAAGTCGAGATGCTATGGTATACGTAACATGTTAACGACCGAGTCGAGGTGCTATGGTATATGTAACATGTAAAACGGCCAAGTCGAGGTGCTATTGATAACGCTACACGCGTCGTTCGGGGTCAAGGAAACTTCCTTTTCTTCGAGCAAGTTTTATAACACCCTAGGCGATGAACCTAATCGTTGTAGTGTAGTAATTAGGGTAAGCCACGGTATTGATATCGTTCTCTAGGGAATAGGAATGCTAGTAAGGAGTTACTACGCTAAGGTTAAGGTTGAGGAAGATTATTTTTATCTTTTATGTTTTATGAAAATGGAAAGGTCTGAATCTCGGGTATTGGATTTGGGAGGGGGTTGGTATTTCTACCGATTACTCTACTATTATCTAATTATCTAAACTAAGGTTGTGGAGTCTATGTCTAATTAATGTGTGCTCGTATGATAGTTTAAAGATGTGTTTACTTAAGTTGTATTACTCCTTAATTATCTCCTATTGATGGTTGAGTGTCACGTCTTATTCCTAGTTGCGTTGTGAGTCTAAGTTGTAGGGTGTCGTTTCTCCCAACTCTTTGAACTTACCAAGGGTCTTGTCTACAAACCCGCTAGGGATTATAAACTCCTACTCTAAGGCGCTCTTTGGATGGTTTAGCCTACAATTACTCGGTAATTATATTCTAAGGTTCACAAAGATGAATCAAGCATTAAGTACACAACGAATGACCTATCGCATTACTAGATCATTAATCAACTAAGATAAGAAACAACCAATCAATATTTAATAATTAAGTTTCATACTTCCTAAGCAAACACACAAATAAATTAGCGGGACATGGAGAACATGCAAGCATACACACAAATAATCAAAGACATAATTGAATTAATGAAGTAAAGACTTATCTTGATGTAAGATAGGGTTTAAAACCCTAAAATCTTGTACAAGACACCTTAGGTTCGGTTTTAGGTTTTACTCCAAAGACTCTCCACACAAAGACCGAAAAATTCGGATTCTATATAAGATTACAATTGCGACGCGTCACCTTATGTTTAGTGGCCGTCGTGTCGCCGCCATTAGGGTTTCGTCTTGGCCACGTTAACCTTGCGACGGCGTCACCTTTTGTCCGTGACGCCGTCCTCTTGACTTCTAACGTCGTCGGATTGCATCTAGGCCGTGCGAGTAGCGACGGCCTCTCTTTCACAACTAGGCGTCGTCGGCTTGAAAATCGAGTTTTGGGTCTTGGATCGTCACAATAATTTTGGGACGGCGTCGCCAATAACTTTGGCCGCCGCCTTCTAAATTCGCCGACCGTGAGTGCCTCGATTTCGACTTTGGCCATTTTCTTCATATATTCGCGCTTTTCGTCCAAATAAGTGCCATTCCAAATTTTGCCTTCACGAGACCTAAAAGTGAAAAGGAACGATATTAAGCAATAACGGATACAAAAGTGATCAAATAAGGACTTAAACGACCCTCAAAATGGTACCTTTTAAAACCTTATCAAATATCCCTACACTTGTTATTTGCTTGTCCTCAAGCAAATGTGCTTTTAGCCATTAATTTATAAGTTAGGGGTCATGAAGCATTAATTCAAAGCGGTCCACAACACATATAAGCCCATAAAAGTCATAACAAGCACGGAATTACATACTAGCACCTCACATGGGGTGTTTGGATACTCACATCTCTCTCGGTGTATATATGAAATATAACAAAATAGGAAATGGAAGATAAACACTCATTAACCGGTCCTAGTACATAGATTACCATAAGCTTGAGAATAGATCAAACCTTCATCGCTTTGGCGTAATCACCTAGGAAAGACTATCAAAGAGGTCTTTTAAAGGGTTGTAATGTTAGGCTTACGGTAGGGAAATAAGGGTTTGGTGGGATAGGTTATTTAGTGGTGGTAAGTCAAAAATCTTTATGTTGACTGCATATGAAGAATGGCGTTGCTAAGCCAAGACTCGACACTCTAAACTCTAGATAACTGAAATAAACAAACATAAATTTAAAAGATAGATGTAGGATGGTAGCCGTATGTTGTTTTTTTTTTTTTTTTTTTTTTTTTTTTTTTCACTCTATTTTTTCTTTTCTTTTCTATTTTTTTTTTTTCGATTTTTTTTTTTTTTTTTTTTTTTTTTTTTCATACACTTTTACTCTACCATCCTCTACGATAACATCAAAATACTAGGGATTTATAGGCACATCCCTACACTTGAGTTTTATTACTCTAACACTAATTTGACCCGATTTGAAAAGATCAAAAGGTTGGGGTACATTATTAAGCAAACAAAGGGAATTTGAATTTAACGTTCCTTCCGTTATTTCATAAACTTTAACTTTTCCCATGAATCCCAATCATCCCAAAGCGTATACAAAGGATATGACTCGACTTAGCAACTTATGCAAGCAACTAGATAATTGAACTAAGGGTTTAGGGTGATAACAAACATTTGCACTAAAAGTGAGTGCATAAGGGGTAGGCTAAGGCGATTTGGGTGTATATTTGGGGTGGGGTGTAAACAATGCTCTTCATTGATATTCGGAAAAAGCGAAACATCACGAGAACCGCGAAAAGGATAGGCTCGAGGGGTTAACTAGGGTATCGTGTACTAAAGATGAGTACAACGCAGAGGGTGTGGGGAATTACTCAACCGATGTGGAAGAAGTAATTATATTACGGTATCAAACAAGGGTTATCCTAATGCCTCTTATCATTTAGTTATTCCTAACTACACAAGTGTAGCCTCACTTGCGATCTCGAATGCATCACAAAACAAGTTCTAGAATCTAATATACTACGGTTCACACTCTAAGCATTAAAGATGAATGCTTTAATTCCTACTAATCTAAGGGCGATCCTCACATTTTGGGTGGAATTTGGGTGGTAAAGGGTTTTTGTGCTAGTCATATAACTTCCTATCCATGAGACGCTTATGTTAAGACTAATGGCCCACTCCTATATGTCATGAAATTTTTTTAAATTTGGTGCCAAAATTACCCTAACCGACATTTTCTCATGGTTTATTACACAATCACAATTGGACAAAGCAAATAATCAAGGATAAGTATAGTTTCAAAGTTCCCGTTTTATTTTCCCTCCCTACACTTAAACTGAACATTGTCCCCAATGTTCCCCAAAGTATCAAAGTTATGATAAAGAAGGTAATTAAAAGCGAAGAAACTAATACTCCACGATTAGCTCGGTAGGATCCGTGTAAAGTGGTGGTTAAATTCTTTTCAAGAAGAATTATTGCGTGAAAAGCTCATTCCAATCTTATGTAACTTCTTCTTGACAAACTAAACTGCACACTTGAAGAAAACAAACGAAACCTTCGCGTAAAATCGTGGTAATAATATATATAAGACTCGATTTAAACTAGGATATAATGCTTGTGGAATGGATGTTTACTGAATTTCTAAGAAAATTAAGACCGGAAAATTCCAAAATTTATAAATAGCTCGAAAACGAGAAAAAATAATCGATGTTTTACTCCTTCACGGCGCCGTCGGTTGCGATCTGACGCCAAAGTTATCCCGACAAAAAGCGGTGCGATTTTACGAAAAAATTACGAAAAATTTACATCTTTAGAATCTGGAAAAAATTCTGCAAAACATTCATTATGACTCGATACAAGCATTTGACTCGAACAAACAAACATAAATATCTTTTAGTTAATTGTTATTCTCATGTTTACGTTTCTTTTGAAAACGTGTGTAATCCTCCCTACACTTATCCCTTATGTAAAATACCTTTATATGTAATTAAGACGAGGTTAAAAACAAAATAAAATATTTTTACAAATTTAAACATGAGGATAAACAATTAATAAAAGATATAAGACACTAACAAGCAAACAATTACACATGGGTTGCCTCCCACGAAGCGCTTTTCTTTATTTAAGAGTCTTGTAGCTAGACTCATAGTCGTGCTCCTACGTTTTCTCATTATCGCCCTCTTGACCCTTTGTTTTCCCTTCATCGAAAGGGTGTAGGCGCCATGCTCACCGTGGATTCCTTGCCAACGCTGCCAATTATGGCGACGGTTTTATCTTTTAAATTGGTCTCCTTAGCGTGAAAGGCCCAAACCATCTTGGTTTGTTTCTTCCTCGTAATGCCCTTATCCGAGATCTATACAAGAGCACTTTTTCTCCTTTTAGAAATTCCTTAGGGTCCTTTTGTACCTTAGGTATTGAGGTGGGATTGCTTCCTAACTTTTATCGGGTTTCCACAAGGTTGCATACAATCCTTGAACCATAAAGTCTCTAAGCCCTTTTTCCCAGTCATTCATCTTCTTCTTAACATTGTTGCCCGGGGCTTTTCGATTTCCACTCGTAATCATTTCCATGATCTTAAGAGGGTATCTTGGGACGATGGGTATCCTAGCGTACCCCTTTCCGCTTTTGAGTATCATGATGCCTTCTCCGCATTTAATGGTTGCCTTGGCGGTGGCCAGGAATGGTGTCCCAAGAATGAGGGGTACGTTTTTATCTTCCTCAACATCAATGATCACGAAATCCACCGGATAAACGATGTTAGCCACCTCAATTAGAACATTAACAGCGATTCCTACGGGGTGAACATAAGTATGATTAGCTAAGGAAAGTCTAAGGTCGGTTTTAGCTGGTTTCTCATTAGTTAACTTATTAAAGATTGACAATGGCATTATGTTCACATCGGTCCCTTGATCGGCCAAGGCATTTATATTGTCCATGTCACCGATACTAACCGGTATCACGAAATTCCACGTGGTGTCTTGTTTTCTTGTTAACGGTTTTTATAACCAACTCATCTGAGAGGTTCCATAGGTAAGGCGTCGTATTCTTCTTCCATCATTTTTCCTTCAAGAGCTTCCCTAAGAACTTCATTGTACCTAAAGTTGTTTACTTGGTTTGCAATGGTTTTCTTGTTGATTTCGTGCTTAAGGTAGTACTCAATGGTCTCGGGTTCATCATTAGACACGGACTCATCCTTCGTGCTTTCCTCGGTTTTCCACATCTCGCCCTTGCATTCTCGGGCATGATGGAAGCGGCGTTTACAAATGAAGTGGGAGGGCAATCATTGCTTCTTCGAGCACTTTTTGGGAGCCTTTGTTTTGGTAAATTCAATTACCAAATCCATCATTTCTTTCATTTTGCTTGCATTTCCTCTCTCGCCTATAAACCTCCTCTTCAAATCGGCTAATCTCTCTGTATGAGCTGCCATGTACTCCTCATTTGATCCTTGAAGCTTGGTGAAAGTGGTATTGGGAAGTAGAGCAGGCGCCTTGCGAACTCGGGTTTTGATCGCGACTTGGGGATTCCGAAAGAGGTGTGGAGCGGTTGGTGGAGTGGGCGGTTGGCGACCTCTCGAGGAATTTGTACGGGTGCTCTTTTCTGCCTTTCCATAAGATAATCGATTCATCTCTCGATGGCACTCAATTGCTCTTCGAGTGTATCGGAGGATTCAGGAGGAGTGGATATGGCATTGACCACGTTAATCGGAGTTTCGGTAGATTCACTCCAATCTTCGTAGCTTTGATTGGCGAGCTCCTCTATGATATCCCATGATTGCTCTGCATTAAAGTCGCTGAGTCTTCCACCGGCAGCTCGATCAATGGATCGTCGAGTGATGAAGTCAGCGGGAAGTCGCTCAAGCCAATTACTAGCTTGGTCCCGTAGAGAAAATTGGAAGAGACGCAGGCGCGTGGTCTCCCGAGTAGTAGCATCAAGGTCGATGGAATCGACGATTTTGAGAAATCCTCGATCTTGATTTGGATCTTGAACGAAGTCCATGGAATGCACATCCGTTTTGCACCAACCGGATGGTGTCGGATCGCAGGACCGTAGTTTGGGCTTGGTCGGGAAGCTCAATGGTGTTCCTATAGCCTAGGTGGCTTGGTCTTGAGTATTCACCAAGAGTACGGGCTCTTGGCGGGTCATTTGGTGGTGGGTTGATGAATGGTAGTGGGTTATTGATGAGTGCTTATTCACTCATCATTTTTGGTCAAATCTGAGCTGCAAAACATCTAAAAACACTCCGAAATGCATCAAAATACTTGAAAATATCTCAAAATTGTGTTTTATATGTTTCGGATGCAAAATTATCAAAACAAATGAAAAAGCGAGCAAAGTTTGCATAATTGGCGGTTCGGTCCCAGACTTTAAAAATTGATGAAATAGTCCCCGAGCACGTATTTTAAAAAGAAAAGTCACCAAAGGTCCTTTTGAAATCATAAGTTGTCATAATTAGTCCTTTGGTGAAAAATTTCAAAAGTTTGAGAAATTACATTTTTGATCCCTGGATTTTTAAAATTGTCAAGTTTAGTCCTTGGAATTTCACAATTGGCAAAAATGGTCCTCAACCTATTTGAGATTCACAAGTTTGACCCTTGGATCACTTTTCAGACTTTACGCGTTTGGTCCCTGGATTTTCAGTTTTGGCAACTATGGTCCTTAAATATTAAATGGATTCCATTTTTAATCCTAAGTCTAAACCATAACCCAAGCCCAATAAACCTGGTCCAAACTCAACCCAACCCGGTCAACTGATAACAACCCATCCCCTTCTTCTTCCCCTCTTTCCCGCCCAAACAAAGACCCTAGCTTTCTCTGCTCCCCACAAACCCGAACCCCTTTTTCCTTCTCCCCAAACACTCCACCTCCATATCATCCTTTTACCCAGCTACATCAAAACCAAAACCCACCTTCATCTCCTTTACCCAGGTTTACCCAAATCCCAAACCCACTACCAATTTCCCCCCTCCTCCCAATGTCCAAGTCAGCAATCCAAGCTCAAAAAGACACAAGGGATGGCTTGGATTCATTCTCACTTGTACCTACTTATTGAATGGCTAGGATCAACTCAAAGAAGCACAAGGATGGAACTTTGGCTGTTTGCACTCACACAGGAAACACAAGAGATGAAGAGTTGAAGACCAGTAGTTTAGTATAAATAGAACATGTAGCCAAAGTTATAAGGCACCCCTGGTACTTAGTTTAAAAATCAGTTTTTAAGTCTTTCCATTTCAATTGTAATGTTTTTATATATCAATGAAAGCAATTTTTCTTTACTGATATAGCTCTTGTTTTTAGTATTCATTAGTAAAATTTACACTTCTAAATCAGGGTTAATCAAGTTTCAAATTAGTTTTAAGCTAAAGAGTGCTCAAGTTCTAGTCTTGAAATAGACTTAGGGGGTGTTTGTTTTAAGCTATTTACTAGTCAAAAATCTTGCTTTTTACCCGTTTGACTGTTTAGTCAAATGGTTCTCAATGTTTGATTTAATTTCCAAAGCTTAGCAACTGAGTCTCAAACTTGGTATAGAGATTTGAGTATTAAAAAAAAAAAAAAAAAAAAAAAAAAGGAAAGTAGTCTGCATTTACGTATGCAAATACAATGCTTTTTTTTTTCATCCATGGTTCATATTCTCAGCTTATTTAAAGACCAAATTTCCCAAAAGTTGTTTCTTTTAAACCATCTTGTGCCAAACTCACTATAGTTTAAGTATCAAGGCTCAAAATTACCCTTTTCATTGTCAACCTTGAAGTTAAAAACTCAATCTGTCACTGTTTTGAGCTGCTGATCTTGTCAATCTTCCTCAGCTTAATTGATGTCCAAAAAGTGCAAAATTTGTTTTTATTGGTTCCTTGTTCACCCAACTCATTTCAGTTTGAGTTTTGTTCCTTAAACATAACTATAGTCTAGTCAAAATCTTGGTTAAATATGAGCTTTTGCAAGTTTTTTTATGCCCTGTCTCACCCAAAATGTGGCCAACACCAGTTTTTAATAGTTTGATTTTAAGCTGTCTGAAGCTTTCTTTTTGGTCCACATCAGTTTTCTACAAACTTGGCTTGGTTAACTCTCTTTGTTGCAGCTTTCTCTTCAATTTGGAGCTGATCTTCCAGCCTATAAGCAAGCTCTAAAAAGCCCTTGTGCCTGTTTTTCTATGGTTATACAGCAGCTAAGTGGTTTCCTTTTGTTTCAAGTGCTTATTTAGACTTAGTTTTGCTTATTCAGATTACTTAGATCCCATTTAGCATAATTAGTGTAATTAGAATAGGATTCCCCATTCTTGCAGCTTATTAGTGCTTATTGGTAGTTTGTGTGGCTTATTTTTCTTTAGCTTAAGGTTCCCTTAGATTAGTTTAGGATTCCATTTATAAGCCAAATGTTTTCCTTTTGTTTCTGCTTAGTTGTAGCTTATTCTTAAATGTCTTAGCTCATTTGTTCTTTTGTTCAAAAATCCAACAGCTTATTGCACTAGTTTTAAAAGAAAAGTTTTCACAAAAAAAAGTTCATCTTTGTTGTGTCTTTAAGTTCCAAAAGAAAAAGTTGAAAAAAAAATAGATTTTCAAAAAGTGAGGAGCCAGGATTCGAACCTTGGTCTCCCTACTCACAGCACACGACCACTTCACAACACCACACAACCAACTGCGCCCTTGGGACTTGTCTCACAAGTTCTACACAAACTATTCCTTTATAGACTTGTTGTCAGTTTTGTTTATAAGCTAAGTTTGGCTTATTTTGAGCTTATTTTCCAAAGCAGCCCCCATTTTTTTTTTCTTAGGTTCAGCAACCCTTAAAGTAGTTTTTGTGAAATTTTCAGATTTTTCTTAATTAGTTTAGTATTTTTAATAATTTAATTAGTGTTTAATGGTTTTTAATTCGTAGTAATTATTTTAAAAGTCAAAAAAATACCCGGTCTTTTTCTAAAATCATTTTTAGTCAATTAGAACGTAGGAAAATTGATTTCACACCGTAGTATAAATTGCAAAACTTTCACGTTTATGGCTCGGGAGGTTGCTTGATTTTACGTTTTTAGTTTTTGCACCCTAGGACTTAGTGTAGCTTCGTTTTATCATTCCTTAGGCTTAGTGATAGTTTATTTTAGTTTATTAGGGTTCCCTTGCCTTAATTACTTTCCCGTTAATTAATTTGTAGAATCGTAATTCAAATCAAACAAATCATTAAAAACCAATTCAAGTTCAAATCACGAAACTCAACGAATCCTTCCATTCACACCTCGTTGGGACACGACCCGGGAAATCACTTTTCCGGTATCACTTTTATCACACCCGTGAGGTTTGATACGTTGACCTTTTTCCTAAAGGGTTGATTTGTCGATTCTTGCGTTAATTTGATATATTGATATTGTGTTTGTTTTACCACTCACTTTTCACGAATCAGTTATCACCTTCCATGATGAAAAGTGATGGGGTTACGAACAAAAATCACGAAGAAGGGGGATAGACTAAAAGAAATCTAAAAAAATGAGAAAAATTTTACTTGATATGAATCAAGCAAATAAACCTAAACGAGGTGGACCACTAACTAGCTATTCTATTCCCCGGCAACGGTGCCAAAAACTTGATAACGCTACACGCGTCGTTCGGGGTCAAGGAAACTTCCTTTTCTTGAGCAAGTTTTATAACACCCCAGGCGATGAACCTAATCGTTGTAGTGTAGTAATTAGGGTAAGCCGGGTATTGATATCGTTCTCTGGGAATAGGAATGCTAGTAAGGAGTTACTACGCTAAGGTTAAGGTTGAGGAAGATTATTTTTATCTTTTATGTTTTATGAAAATGGAAAGGTACGAATCTCGGGTATTGGATTTGGGGGTTGGTATTTCACCGATTACTCTACTATTATCTAATTATCTAAACTAAGGTTGTGAGTCTATGTCTAATTAATGTGTGCTCGTATGATAGTTTAAAGATGTGTTTACTTAAGTTGTATTACTCCTTAATTATCTCCTATTGATGGTTGAGTGTCACGTCTTATTCCTAGTTGCGTTGTGAGTCTAAGTTGTAGGGTATGCGTTTCTCCCAACTCTTTGAACTTACCAAAGGGTCTTGTCTACAAACCCACTAGGATTATAAAATCCTACTCTAAGGCGCTCTTTGGATGGTTTAGCCTACAATTACTCGGTAATTATATTCTAAGGTTCACAAAGATGAATCAAGCATTAAGTACACAACGAATGACCTATCGCATTACTAGATCATTAATCAACTAAGATAAGAAACAACCAATCAATATTTAATAATTAAGTTTCATACTTCCTAAGCAAACACACAAATAAATTAGCGGACATGGAGAACATGCAAGCATACACACAAATAATCAAAGACATAATTGAATTAATGAAGTAAAGACTTATCTTGATGTAAGATAGGGTTTAAAACCCTAAAATCTTGTACAAGACACCTTAGGTTCGGTTTAGGTTTTACTCCAAAGACTCTCCACACAAAGACCGAAAAATTCGGATTCTATATAAGATTACAATTGCGACGGCGTCACCTTATGTTTAGTGGCCGCCGTGTCGCCGCCATTAGGGTTTCGTCTTGGCCACGTTAACCTTGCGACGGCGTCACCTTTTGTCCGTGGCGCCGTCCTCTTCGACTTCGGCGTCGTCTGGATTGCATCTAGGCCGTCCGAGTAGCGACGATCTACTCTTTCACAACTAGGCGTCGTCGACTTGAAAATCTGAGTTTTGGGTCTTGGATCGTCACAATAATTTTGGGACGGCGTCATGCTAGCTTTTGACGCGTCGCGCTTCTAAATTCAAATGACGTGAGTGCCTCGATTTGAATTTGGCCATTTTCTTCATATATTCGCCTTTTCGTCCAAATAAGTGTCATTCCAAGATTTTGCCTTCACGAGACCTAAAAGTGAAAAGGAACGATATTAAGCAATAACGGATACAAAAGTGATCAAATAAGGACTTAAACGACCCCTCAAAATGGTACCTTTTAAAACCTTATCAGCTATGATATACGTATCATGTTAAACGACCGAGTTGAGGTGCTATGGTTATACGTAACATGTTAAATGCCCGAGTCGAGGTGCTATGATATACGTAACATGTTAAACGACCGATTCGAGGTGCTATGATATACGTAACATGTTAAACGACCGAGTCGAGGTGCTATGGTTATACGTAACATGTTAAACGACCGAGTCGAGGTGCTATGATATACGTAATATGTTAAACGACCGAGTCGAGGTGCTATGATATACGTAACATGTTAAACGATCGAGTATAGGTGTTATGGTATACGTAACATGTTAAACGACCAATTCGAGGTGCTATGGTATATGTAACATGTTAAAATTGTGATAAAAACTGGTCTCAACTTCCTTCCAAAAATACTGGCGCCAAAACTTTCCACCAAAAAAATGGCGCCAAAACTTCCCACCAACCTGACAAACACATTTTATAGTCTTTTATCTTCACACGAATTTCATAACCTCTTATCCTCAAAACCACTCAACCTCACAACCTCTTATCTTCACATAAATTTTAAAACCTGAGATAGAGCCATTTAATCCTTTTATGTGTTCTTGTGGAGCAGGAAATATAAGAATAAAAACATCACATACAGAAAATTCATCTGGATGGCAATATTATGCATGTCCTATGTCGAAGGTGAACAATCATACATTTCTTATTTATGTAAATATACAAATAATTGGGTTGTAATCTCTTATAACTTTCTTATTATGTAACAGCCCAGACAAAAAGATCATGGGTGCGAATATTTTATGTGGAAGAGTCAATTTGACGAGTAGTTAAGAATAATCTCTTCTGCTTCAACATCTCAAGGTTCTGGATCTGTACTAACAGAGTGCTCAAGCTGTAATGCCAAAGATCTTAGGATAAATATGCTGGAATCACAAAAACAGTTGCTAGAGACAAGAGTAAGGATGCTAGAGGCAAGACTTGAAATGGCAAGGATTTCTGACGACCACGCATGTCAGTCGGATGCATTACTTCGTGAGCTGTTAGGTGGCATGGAAAATCTTCGTATGTAGTTCTTGTAGTTGTTATTGTTGTTGTTGATGTTGTTGCTGTTGGAATAATACGTATTTTTAACTAATTCGTATGTATCTTTAAAGTATTTTTATAAATCAAAGCACATGCTGGATTTGTAAAGCTGACCATGTTCTTAGTTAACCAGATTATGGTGTCCAAACACCTCTTTTCCAATACTAAATTACATATGCTTAGACAATGGAACTGAAGAAACAATATCACAATTAACAAACACGAATTAAGAACCATATTAATTCATCATAAATTTCGGCGCCATACTTATTAAGAACTTTATTAAAGAGATACATCATAAGTTAAAAATGTTGGATTTATGATAAATATTAAGAACTTCATTAAAGAGATACATCCGGAGGAAGTTACTTATGCAAACATTGGATAATCATTGCAAACTTGAGAATAACAAGAATGGTGACAATGATTTTGTTTCTTCATATGATTTTCTTTACTTGCCTATAGATTTCAGGTATATTAAATAGTTTTTTTTATACACTTGAAAGTAATGTGTGTGATTTTGGTGTAGCTAAACTTTTTTTTTTGTGCGTCTATTTTTTGGCATGATATGCAGTCGTCGGAGAAATGCTGGCTTTGCTTTTGTCAACTTTACAAACCCATAAGGTGCTTTAAGGTTTCGAGATGCGTTAGATGGGAAGCATTGGGAATTATTTGAGAGTGTTAAGATTGCTAAGATCACAAAGGCTAGAATCCAGGTATACTTTTTACTTACTGATTTTTGTCTATATAAAAAAGTAAATTTCATAAATATTTATTGTTTATGAAATTCAGGCCAAAATGGCTTTAGTAGACAACTGCAAGAATTTGGACTTTACTTGTGGGTCTGAGGAAGACATGCTTGTCTGGTTTGCACCTGCTAGAGATGAGTCGGATCAAGTTTGTTCAAAGATGTTTATGGTGGGAAAGTTTCTTTACTAGTTCAAATCAAATCAACACCTTGGAATTTCTAGCTTATTTGTGTAAGATATGTCGTTTTAATTTTAAAATAGTTTAGGGTTTTAGGTAATGAAAATACTATCCAAGCATCGGGGTTTTAGTTGTGTGATAAATATTAATAGTTGGACCAAGAAATACATAAGTTTGATATTTGTAAATATTACTTTTGCCGACGTTTTGGCGGGAATGAAGTCGGGAACAATTAGCAGGCTTTTGACTTTGGTCAAATTTTGTAATACACTTTGGCGGGGACATGTCCCCGGTAAAAGTTTTCATTGAATTTTAACTAACCAGTCACATTTTGGTAAAAATGCAACAGACTTTCGGCGGGGACATGTCCCCAGCGAAAATTTCCGTTGAATTTTTACTAGTCGGTCAGCGTATTCGTGTGCCACGTCAGGTCCATTTTGTCATTTAGTGACTTTCTCCGGAGACACAGCGTTCCTGGCGAAAGTCTCTTTGCCCATCCATCCGATTGTTGTAGTGCTACCCGAATCCACTACATCAATAGGAGTGTCACATTTATCAGTATCGATCATATTAAGTGCAGCAAAAAAATTAGATGTAGCAATCTTCGTCCCGCTCGTACTAGCCACTTCAGTGGCTTTCTTCTTTGTATTCTTTTTCTATTTATTTATTTGGATGTAGGTATGAATGTTTTATATTCTTTTTGTGGGAGAAAACTAGCAAGTAACTAATAAGACAGCCACGAAAAAATAAAACAAGAGTTGATGGGATCGTTAATCCGCTCTTCCAAACTGGATTTACTTTCTTATTATGATGTGAGATCCAAGAGTGTGATAGCGCCTTATCTCGCACATATCTTGTAATCTCTCTCACATATCTTGTAATCGGAAATTGAACTAATTGGATGTGCATGTAATATATGGAGTAGTTAGCAAGTACTAGTACTTAGTAAAGTAGGTTTTAACATTTAAATTAACTTGTGTTTTTCATAGGTCGTTCCTTATTCATGAGTAACTTCCTATATTCATATAGATCTCATTATATATATGTGCAAGTCATATTTATTGCATTCAACTGAATAAACCAAAAAATATCAGTAATTGATAACATGAACAGTAGTTAAATCTGATAGTTGTAGTCTAGCTAGACGTCTGGTACCAACTTGTATACCAAACAAGCTATGTTTGTTATTTGGTATCGGTGGTGTTAATAAAGGCCTTCAAGCCCGTATGGATGTATGGTCACCATCATTGGTAAATGTACTTGCAATACTTCCGTAAATAAATAACCGTAAACATGAACCAGTATATAGCAACAAAAAGTTAGTGAACCACATAGCCTTGTACGATGTTTGTCTATGACATGTGCATAGAGATTGTGGTGTTGGTTTTGTTGAAGAGGAGGATCGTGGTCTCATAGTGTATTAGGGTATATAATAATGGTGCACATGTGATCGAGTGATTGCCTGCACACACACGACTGGACCATGTACGTGTGACACAACAATATTTAACCTCGTTTCTATTTTGCAAAGAGATTTCCAACCTCTTTCTATTTTCAAGAGGCTTATGTGACATACTTGATACTAGCAAGATTTTCGGGAGACACACAGATAAGAAATTATACCATGCATGTGATAGCGGCCTAGCTCGGGTGCCTCCTCCCTCCTTACTTACTGGATGGACTGCCCATCCCTCGTACTGTTTTTATTAGTCTAGGCCATTTATATGAACTTATGAAGTATCAACAAACTCCAAACCTTACCGTTAGCAAATGTTTCTTTAAAAAGCTGACAACTTGTATATAATTTAAACAAAAGTATTGTAAAATCTATGGCGTAAATCACTCTAGCCACCAGGGATAGACCCACTTGGGAGCCCTGATTTTGAGTTACGAAAGGTAATTTGTTTTCAAAAAATGTCACGTTTTAGTACGTACAACCCTGATAATATTTTTTGCTACTTCATTTCTTTATAGTGCAGCTTGAGTTTAGCCCAAAAAGTCTGTATGATGCAAAATTTAGTACGTATGATGAAATTTTTTAAAAGATTTTGTGCAAGACCTTTCTGAAAAAATTTGTGCAACATCCACATAAAAATCCTAGGTCCGTCTTTGCTAGCCGCTGAAATCACAACTACATACAACACATCATTTGATTCGTATAAAAACTTTTCTAGAAATTATGGCATAAAAAAACCTAGCTTGTCGCTGAATAAAATTACGGATGTATACAACAAAATCATGACATTGTTTGGTTTATAATAGGTTATATACATTGTTCTACCATTTTAATATTAATTTTGAATTCAACAAATAAAAAATATCAACGTCATGATGAATAAAACAAAAAATAAAAGAAAAAGGGAATAAAGTGAATCTTATAGTGGAAAAAAATCGAAATAGCCCCCATTAACAAATGAAATGAGCTTTTTTCCTTTCCAATACTGTAAGTCTGTAATGCATAAATTATGGTGTATGTATAAAAAATGTGGTATGAGCATCACCTCCCTTAAATATATGGGTATCAACCAATGGTTTGATTCTTAAATGTAGCAACTAAACAGTTGTAATGGATATGATTGTGATTTCTTAATTCTGATAGTCATGTACCAAACACACTCTTAGTCAGTTATGGCTAAGTTAAGATTGGATCTGGCCAGTAATTGGCTAGGTAATCGCATTTCGTTTTCTAATTATAATACTCATGCTACCATTGAGTAAATGTGATTTGCAATGTTGTTAAAAATAACTAATTGAGAAAACTATTACATAAAAGAAATTTATTGTGAGCTCCATGCCTAAATCATTGCAATCTCATAACATTGATAAAAAAAAATTTTGGTAAAAGGTTTTTATACCCAGTAAATATTATTATTTCAAAAAATATTTCAGTATTTAAGATGTGAGTGAATCTCACATCTTAGGCGAAAAACAAACACATTATTTATGCTTCAAACCAAAACCTATCATAAGAATGACAAATCAAAATTACGAAAAACTATTCTATAAACCTACTAACATCAAGCATAAACACAAAAGCCTTATATTCCAAGCATCACAAAATGTTAATTGCTCTTCGTTTAAATCTTCGCACTCATCTGTTGGAATATACTAATCATAACAAATTATAAAAGCAAGTAAACATCATCAAAGCATGCAGCGGAAGTAAATAGGAATAATACATGTAAGTAATTAACCGAACAAGAAAGTGCGTACCTTTTAGCAATTCAAGTAAACCAAACGATGTTGTGATCAAGTAACAAAACCCAAAACCCTAACTTAGGGTTTCACCAAAATCGTCCCACCAAATAATCGACCACCAAGAATTTACAAGCACAAGTGCACTTGTTCTTCGTTCTTGTACACACGTACTAATAGCGATTTGATGTGAAAAGCTAGGTTCTTGAATCACAAATAAAACCAAATCCTTAATCTTGAGTTAAGCAAATAGAAACCCTTATGGTGAGGGGTGTACGACCGGCCACACAAGAAAGAGGAGAGGAGAAAAGAAATTAGGTCTATTGGTGATCCAAGGTTAGGAGAATAATGAATACAAGGGTTTGTATTTATAGTTTCTCAAAACTTGGTGACCAAGAAATCCCACCTCCTTGGGTTGGGTAGCCCACGACCGGCCATGCTCCCACAAAGGGATTCTAGGTCCTTCTTGTCCACTAATTTCATTCTTAGTCCTCGTAGTTTACATTAACGACCGTTAGTCAAACCCCGTTAAATATTAACTATCGTTATGTTTTATTTCGTGACTAATAATTAATAATAACATTTTATATATTAATTATTAACATCAACTCTCATACGTAATGTGTGCAATCCCGAAGTCTCGAGTTCGAATCCGTACATACTAATATTTAAATATCCATAAAACCTTTCAACCCCCACTTGGATATTACTAAATATAGTAATGACATTGGTTTAGTCTAGCCTAACACGCCAATGCCCCCAGATCAAATCGAGTATGGTTTCTGGAAAAACCATTTAATGATTCATCATTTTACTTATCCTTTTGTTGCTAATACTACATTAACTATGAATATGGATCAAGTCATTTCATAAGTTAATATTCATTTCTCGTTGTATTTGATTGAACAAGATTACCAAATCATCCGAGCGTATTCCGAGATAGATCTTGGGTATGGCCATACAAACATCCTGTCAACCCTACGAGGGGCCCAAAATAGTATTATGCTTTGAAACAAATTCAAAGGAACAAATTCTCTTGACTACAAACATAACTCATGAACTTTGTAACACTTCTGAAAATAGCCCTTATAACTACCAGTTACGGATAGCGTTAGACTATCTTACACAAATGCACTACATTCATATCAGTTATCGGGTATCTCAAGTCTGAGGATAAACACTTTATGATATACTTAATGACAAAGATCCATAAAGTATCATCATTTAAAGTTGGGATGAGTCATATATTCAATTCATTGAATATCATGTGAATCTGGTATGTCCTACGCATCAATATACTTTAAAAGTATATTCTACCAAAACTCATATTTGTATTAATTCAATGATATTCCCACATCATTGATCAACAACGGACTATTTAGAATAACATAAGTTATTCACGGATTAAACATGCAAATATAGGATATAATATTAAGAAAATGAAAAATAAACATAAATAACTATTTTATTTCATTAAAGTAATATTTGTTCATAACATCCTTTATCCAAATACTAATCACATATCTGCATGAAACTACTAGCTAAGCGAAGTCCTATCCCATCGACATGGTCGGTAAGTTTTTCTTTTGGCAAAGGCTTCGTAAAAGGATCGCCTAGATTATCATCTGTATGAACTTTGAGTAGATTGATTTCACCTACTTGACTTGTTCTCGAACATAGTGATATCGACGAGGAAAATGTCTGCGCCTTCATGACTCCGGGCTCATTGGCAAATGTTATTGCGTGAGTTGTCACAATACACATTTAAAGGTAATTCGATTGAGGGCATTACTCCGAGTCCCGAAATGAATTTCCTAATCAACGACTTCCATCGCAGACTTCGAGCGACTATGTACTCGACAGTAATAGACATCGCAACCGTTGTTTGCTTCTTGCTCTTCCAAATCAATCGCTCCTTCATTAATGACAAAGACATAACCCGTCTCGAGACTTCAGATCCTCTTTATCGGTTTGGAATGACGATCGCAAAAACACAGTAACATCAAGTTATGCATCTGGATTTCCTCCATACACTAGAAACATTTCTTTAGTAGCCCTTAGATACTTAAGAATGTTCTTATGACTGGCGATGTTTCACACAGGTTCTGTTGATACCGATTGGTAATATTCGTGCAAACGCCACATCGGGCCTTGTACATCTCACAAGATACATGATAGATCCTACGGTACCAAGCATAAGGAACCTTTTTCATGTGTGCCACCTCTTCAGTGTGTGGCGCATAGTTTATTACTTAAGCCATTCAACTTGCATCGGCAAATATCCCTTCTTGGAATCTTGCATATTGAATCTCTTCAATATTTTATCAATGTAAGCACTTTGGCTTAGTCCAATTAACCGCCTTGATCTATCTCGGTAGATCTTGATTCCCAGAATAAATGCTGCTTCCCCTAAATCCTTCATAGAAAAGCACTTTCCAAGATAAGACTTTACATCTTGCAAACTTGGAATGTCTTTTCCCATGATCAATATGTCATCGACATATAAGATAAAGAAAATAACATTACTCCCACTAGCTTTGTGATACACACATGGCTCATCAAGATTTTGAGTGAAACCAAATTTCTTGATTTCTTCATCAAACTTCTTGTTCCATTGCCTTGATGCTTACTTCAACCCATAAATGGATCTTTGAAGTTTGCATACACGCTCGAAACTTTGGATTCACAAACCCTTCAGTGCGCCATATAGATGTCCTCATCTAGGCGACCGTTTAAGAAGCGGTTTGACATCCATTTGCCATATCTCATAGTCATAGTACGCATCTATGGCTATCAGAATCCTAATAGCTTTAATGTCTGCTACAGGAGAAAATGTCTCCTCGTAGTATATCCCAAAGGTTTGAGTATACCCTTGAGCTACAAGACGAGCTTTATAGGTGTGTGCATTGCCATCCATGTCAGTCTTTATCTTATAGAGCCACTTACTTCCAACTACCTTAGCATTTGGAGTAAGTCAACCTCTATCCAAACTTCGTTATCTTTCATGGATTACATTTCCCCATTCATTGCAACTCGTCATTTTTCCTTTTCAGGACTCATCATGGAAGCCTTATAGTTAGCGAGTTCACCAAGATCCCCAACATATTTTCCTCGGCTTCGTTTAAGACATAAACGCTCGGTGCACGCGTAGCCTTGCGGATCTACGAATGGGAACCACTTCAACTCGTGGAGGAACACTCGGACTTTCGGGTTCTACTTGAGGTTGGCTATTGTTTTCGAAGGTGTTGTATCTTCTTGATCATATTCGGATCATAAACTCTCCCATCAATTCATGAGATATGAGATCCCTTTCAAGGAATTCTCCATACCTAGCAACAATTACTTTGTTTCGGTGGAAAGTAAAAGTAGTAACCCATAGTTTCCTTTGGGTATCCTACGAAGATACACTTAACAGATCTTTGTTGTAGCTTATCGGTGAGTCACGTTTAACAAACGCCTCACAACCCTGCACCTTTAAGTAAGACAAGTTGGGAGCTTTCCATACCACACTTCATGAGGAGTCTTATCAACCTTCTTAGTTGGAACCATATTCAATATGCGAACAACGGTTTCTAAAGCATAATCCCAAAAGGATAAGGGAAGAGTTGTAAGATTAAACATTGATCGTACCATGTCTAGCAATGTTCGATTTCTTCTCTCGAGATACACCATTTTGTTGTGGAGTATATGGAGATGTGAGTTCTTCGGACGATACCACACTCGACTAGATAATCTTTAAACTCTTGGCTTAAATATTCACCACCTCTATCGGATCGAAGAGCTTTAATCTTCTTTTCTAGTTGCGCCTACTTCATTCTTAAAACCTTAAATGTTTCAAAGACTTCATGTTTATGTTTAAGTAAATAAACATAACCATAACGATCGAAATCATCGAGAAGGTTAAGAAGTAGCTAGCACCCTTTCTTGACACATGTCTTAGTGGTCCACATACATCGAGATGTATTACACCAAGAAGATCAGAAGCCCTTTCTAAACTATTTGTAAAAGGTTTCTTGGTCATCTTCCCAGATATGCAAGATTCGCATTTATCAAATGATTTATCATTGATGTCTTGCAAAAGCCCATCGTGTTGCAGCTGTTGCATGCGTTTCTTGCCTATGTGGGCAAGTCTACAATGCCAAAGAAATGAAGAATCCAAATCACCTTTGATTCTTTTATTATTGATGCTAAAGACAGAATTAGTTTTATCAATCATATTATCATGCAAATCAATTTCAAACACACCATTTACTGGAATAACATTAAAGTAAAAAACACCATTTAAAGAAACCGAAATTCCATAATCAGTAAATGTATGAATAAAACCAATATCTTTTAACAAGAAAACAGAAACGACATCCCTAACAATAGAAGGTGCGTAATGACAATCGTTTAAAGACAAGATTAAACCCGAAGGTAAACTAAATCAAACGTGCCTATAGCTTCAACGATCGCATGTGCTCCATTACCCACGCGCGGTATTGTCGTCCACAGCAAGCTTCCTTGCTCCTCTAAGTCCTGCGCAGTGTATTACAAATGTGAATACCACATCCAAGATCATATACCCGAAATTTATTTTATGAGGAAAAGCAAATAATTCTATCATCAAAGAGTACACAAGTATGCGCCACGGTGCGGTATTTTATACCTCTTATTGCGCAACTCATCAAGGTAGAGCCGACAATTCCTCTTCCAAAGGTCCTACCTCGGTGCGGTGATTACAAGCCCGATGCTTCTTCAATTCTCACGCTTTTGGGAGGGTACTTGGGGTTCTTGTTGATAAGTGATAACTTGTTTTCCTTATCAACTTTACCCTTACCTTTCCTTTCTTGTTCATTTGGCGGCTTATTAGGCTTAGAAATCCTACCATTCGGATGGTCGAACCGCAGTGTAGGGGCCTTCTTGGGCAAACCTTTCTCATAATCAATAAGCATTGCATGTACCTCATCGACTGTCTTCCCGTGCAATGCATATTGTAATCACAAGACAAACCATCAAACTCCTTGTTAAGGGATCTCGCATTGATAAGGCCAATTTGAATGTCATTGGGGTAGACATAGTTAAGTCGCCTAGTGGTCCATGTAACTCATCATTTCCGTGAAGTGGCGCTATGGGTTTCCTTCTCCTTGCTTGCCACTATGAATAGCATCTATCGGATCATACTGACTCTGATTCTGAGCTTTTCAAACAACCTTTGCAATTCTTCAAGCATGAGGTTGGGAAGTAATTCTCAAACTGTTTTTGCAAGTTTTGAGTTCATACTACCAAGCATAATGCATGCGACCTCATTAAACTTATCATACTCGATTGCCATGCAACTCGTGCTTCAAAGCAGAGCACCGCCGCAGTTCGGGAGGACAAGGCGTGGTCAAATAATCTAGTCTTTTGGCAACCCTCAAGACAATTACGAGTTGCGATACCAATCATTGAAATTGCGCTACAGAAAATTTCTCTCGATCAAACATAGATTTGAACAGACGAGGCTAGTCAGATGATTCACTTGAGCCATTTCTACGAAAATAAAAGTTCAAAAGTTAGTACTTTCGATAAGTAAACATTCAAGAAAATAAAATACCCTTTGGTCAATATTCATATTAACCATAGTATTTTCCTTGAATTTTTGGATCTTCATTATCATAGTTTCACCACATCAGTTGATCTGCTAGTGGTGAAAGTATAGAATAGGTAATTGTTGAAAAACAATAATTGACAAACAAGTTTTCAATTCCAAAAGTTATGGGATTTACAATTTTGCCAAAACAATTAATGCAAAACGTAAGCATGTTTCATCCCATCTTATGCCTTAAGTTATAGGTCTCACTAACTAACTTAATTAAGTTGTCTAATTTAGAAACTGCAAATAATTAAGCTGAGATCTCACACAACAAAAAAATTCACCTTGTTATTGTAATCTAGATCAAGGTCTCACATAACTAAATTACAATTTCAAGTGTTTCGTATCATTAGATGGCATAAACTTAAATTTAAAGGGTACAATTTTTGACGTGTAATCAAAACTTATGTATAAAGAAGCATGCATACAACTTTATATCATAATATTTTCGAAAAAACTTACATATAAATTTTAATTGCTAAGATTAAATTCTACAAAGTTTTAATCGATGCGTTGAGAAACTTACAACTTTGCACTAAGATGCTTCATACATATAATGGTTATACTAGGTAGCTCAATCGAACTTACAGGCGGAGGACCGTGTAAGCAAAAGCATAACCTTAGACATCCTTTCGGTGACTGCATGCACTTCTTATTAACCCCTTTATAGTTTGTTCTAGTGGGTGAGCCGTTCTAACCATTTAGTACAGTCGCATCAATCGACTAAAAGTTCAAGATTTAATTCTTAGAAAAACAAATCAATTTTGCCATTATTTAGTCTATTTAATTTTCTATTCATAAAAAACCCTTTTTGCTTACTAACATGTCAAACAATATATAAACAAAAAAGCATTTTAATAAAAATTAAACACACTCAAATAATATAAACATATAACTAAACAATTTAACATATGTAAAAACAATTAGCCATATGCATAATTATTTCGATAAACGCTAATAAAAAATTCTAGGCGTAAATAAATGCATACATTAACTAGGGCTTTCAACTACAAGGTAGAAGAGCCACATACATCGACAAGTCGATTGCGTAAGCCAAAGTCAATAATATACCAATTAGCACATAACGAATTTTTATTAGTATAATTGAGGTCTTCCCCAAATCAATAATTATCAAATAAATAAAACATGTGTTTATCACTAAACAATTTATTACAAACAATACTCCATGGCAAAACATGCATGTTCCATCATGGATTCCGCATAATAATTATCACCCAAGATACGCATATTACATGACACATAACAATTATTCATTAATTAACCACATAAAATTAGCATGCTACCTAGGGTTTCTACAAGTTTTACTAAATTAAAACCTAATAAATATAAATTAGGGTAATCGACCCATAATAAATAAAATTAGGGTTTCGAATTCAAAACCCTAGAAACCAAAATAAGCATGCAATAATCATAAAGATCCAATTTTTATGTGTTTCGATAATTAATTACATCATATTAACGGCTCGTGATGCCACTGTTGGAATATACTAATCATAACAAATTATAAAAGCAAGTAAACATCATCAAAGCATGCAGCGGAAGTAAATAGGAATAATACATGTAAGTAATTAACCGAACAAGAAAGTGCGTACCTTTTAGCAATTTAAGTAAACCAAACGATGTTGTGATCAAGTAACAAAACCCAAAACCCTAACTTAGGGTTTCACCAAAATCGTCCCACCAAATAATCGACCACCAAGAATTTACAAGCACAAGTGCACTTGTTCTTCGTTCTTGTACACACGTACTAATAGCGATTTGATGTGAAAAGCTAGGTTCTTGAATCACAAATAAAACCAAATACTTAATCTTGAGTTAAACAAATCGAAACCCTTATGGTGAGGGGTGTACGACCGGCCACACAAGAAAGAGGAGAGGAAAAAAGAAATTAGGTCTATTGGTGATCAAAGGTTAGGAGAATAATGAATACAATGGTTTGTATTTATAGTTTCTCAAGACTTTGTGACCAAGAGATCCCACCTCCCTGGGTTGGGTAGCCCACGACCGGCCATGCTCCCACAAAGGGATTCTAGATCCTTCTTGTCCACTAATTTCATTCTTAGTCCTCGTAATTTACATTTAACGAACGTTAGTCAAACCCCGTTAAATATTAACTATCGTTATGTTTTATTTCGTGACTAATAATTAATAATAACATTTTATATATTAATTATTAACATCAACTTTCATACGTAATGTGTGCAATCCCGAAGTCTCGAGTTCGAATCCGGACATACTAATATTTAAATATCCATAAAACCTTTCATCATCATCATACGAGTTATCATCATAATTTTCTTTCTAATGCTCATATAGGCTTTTCCTCGCAATTCCACCTCCACTCTTAGATGCCATAAAAACCTTCCGTTTGTCTAAAACCTCCTCCGCTTTGTTATCACTATCCTATTCACATCACTTACCTTGTTCTTTCCATTATTCAAACCAATCACATTAGAAAAAGTAAGAGATGACTGCTCATTAATCAATTGAACCTCATTCACGGGAGTAGCATCATTAGGCATGAAATTGATATATTTGTCTCACGTAGTCTTGCTTGTTTCCGTGTTAAAAACTTTCTAATCATGACACTGATATATTTGTCTTAACTCTTTGACTAATTCATTAAATTAATCCAAAACAGACAACATCTGATGTTAAAATCTAAAGAAATACCAGCCACCACAAGCGACCGTCAGAAGCCTTGACATAGACCAGTTACAAATTTAAGAACTAAGATGGCAAGGTGGTAGCTTGTTGGGCCTGGCGCAGGCCCATCCGACATAGGCTTTCGGTTATCGGATTGTTTGGTTAGTTTGGTTAAATTTTTTCTGGGTAAAACCGAAAACTGAACCAAATTCAAATTGGATTCAAGTGAACAGAATTACTTAATTCTATGTTAGGAATTAGAAAATTCCAAACATCTTAAATGTGTTGAAAGAGTCGGTCACCCCAACTATTATCTAGCATAAGTTAGCTCGTAGATTGGTCATTAGTTACGGTCTATGTAGTTAGTTAGTAGCGTAAAATAGTATAGTGCAACACCGTGGAAGAAGGTCGGTCTTTACCCACCGTATCCCCGATCCACAGCCGTCGGAGGTCGCTTAGTTTGTAACCTATAAATACCCTCTACCTTGCAAGGTAGAGGGTTGGATGTTCTTTGGTAATCTAATATTCCACAAGTTTCTCTCACTAGAATGTCCCACTCTTTCTCTCTAAAACCATCTATGTGCTCATTGTGTTAATGTTATGATGTGTATGTGAAAGTTAATATCTTACAATTGGTATCAAGAGCCATGGTTAGATCATATCTTGCACATCTTTGGATTTATAGTGGTTTTAGGTGGTTTTGAGTTTGAAAAGTTTAGTGGTTTTTGCATCATTTGGTTGATCTCTTGTGTTAAAGTTTGAATTTTGTTGGTACTTTTATGTTTAGAATCATCAAAAGTGTTTAGGTTTTCATTTGGTAAGCTTGAATCATCTTGGTTGGGTTGTTTTGGATTGAAAAGTGAAGTTTATTTGGTTTTTCAAGCTAGCGACTTAGCTCTCGGAATAGTTTCTTGGTAGCGACTTGCTTCACGCTTTGTAGCGACTTACGTTGTTAAAACTAGCGAGTTAGATCTAGCGAGTTAAAGTACAAGTAGTGGACTCTCCACCACGGATAGCGACTTGTGGTAGCGACTTGGTCCAGAGCGAGTTGCTCTTTAGCGACTTGCATTGTTGGCGACTGAGTAGCGAATCATCACGAATTTTGCTAGCGACTTGAGCGTTAGCGAGTTACCACCTAGCGACTTACATCTAGCTAGCGAATTGGAATGCTAGCGACTTAGCATGGTGGCGAATTAGAGTTGGCGACTTGGTGTAGTATTTTCTAGCGACTTGGGATTAGTACTATTTAGTTGGTAGCAAATTGATTCTAAATTCTCTAGAGACTTGGGGAGTAATTCATAATAACACAATGTCAGTCATCACGGATTCTTTAATCACCAAAGTACTTGCTCTCTATGACACAAAGATGTAATAGTGAAACAGAATGCCCATCCAAGACCTCACACTTAATGACTCAAGATCGATCAATCGTAATAACTCAAATAAGTCACTCTTAATATCTTCGATGATACTAAGAATGTGGAATGCACCAAGGAGCCGCTTCAACATCTCACCACTTCTCAAATTACTCTTATCAACAACCATGGATCGAATAAGTTGTGCCATCCTTCGTCAGATTTTCCCACTTTAACAAGAACTGCTTTGCTCAACTTAGAACGATCGAGGTTTCAAATTAACAAAGAAAAGATCTCATCTCGATGATTCTCATGTCGCTCTCCAAACCATCATCAACCAATTTCAACCACTTATCCGGAAGAATACTCCTCGATTTTGATGATATCATGACCGGAATGTCTTTCAAGAAACACACGGAATGGAAATTCATGAGTTCGTAAACTCATTTATTCAACTTATGTGTAATATGGAAACATACATTGAGGAAGTCGCTAAAGAGAATAACAAGTCAAGGAATTGAACGAGTGTCAAGAGTGTCCATGGAACAATGATGACGTGTCATGCTTCATTCCAATTGAACCAAAGAAAAGACACCGCTTGCGTAATCTCACCGTGATGGAAAAGGATGAAGAGAACAACACCGATCTCAAATTCTCGTAGTCGAAAAGGTATCAATCGACAAGGTACACTTATCCGATCACACTAATTCTCACAAAAGGTACATGACTCTTACCCCGAACATAACAATGTGGAATCAATCTTTGTTTTGTCCGAATCTAATGCAAGTAACATGATTGAAAAAGGGTATATGATGAGCTTTCAAACAAATTTTCAATTCTTGAAAAGCATCGTATCTCTTTGCAAATTGAAATACAACATAAGGATGAAATGTTTTATGCAAAAAACAAGTAGTAACTGAACTTCCGAATTTAGAGAATTTTTGAAATTAATCGCTTAAAATCCCGATTCGTGACAAAGATTCAACCATAAGAAATCAAATCTCTTCTTCGTAAGCCCGAATTATGACCACATGAGATAAGTGATACACTAGAATCTAGGAATTCGAACTAGCTCTATGTGTGTCCAACCTTCTAAGAGAAAATGAGCATTTAAGAAAGAACCTTGAGGAAACAAACTCTAAATTAGTCAATCAATCTAATCTCTTGATGAAAGATATTGATGACCTCAAAGCACAAATTCGTGACAAGAGCTTCAATATTGTTGCCCTAAAAATGAGCTCAGAAGTATGTCGGAAATAGGATGAACACTAAGTTTGCAAAACCTTCAACTTTGGGAAAGTCAACGGTTCGTAACCACTTGAAACGAATAGCTATTAAACAACCTAATGCCTTTAGGTCCGAAAGAGCTAAACCATTGAAATCTAAGCTTACATCCCAAGTTGATAACAAGTCTGCTTTTGTCAAAACCACCACTTCATTGCCTAGTTCGATATGATGAATCCCAAGCATAGGACTAATGAACATCACCCACAAGTCAAAAATGCTATAAGTTTAACTAGGTATCATGCAAAACATAGTCCGACGATCAATCCCCAAGAAATTCTCCGATCACAAAAAGACAAATAGTCAAAACAAGGGTGTGCACTCATTTAGTTCATCTCATCGTGGCTTCAAATGGATTCCCACCGCGATTATTTAAGTATACAGACTTAAACGAACTTACATTCCCAAATCATGCCTCAAGTGGATTCCCACAGTAAACTTTTCAAGAATGAAGAACCTATTAGGATCCCCATTGATGATACGTCCGGATTATACCGTGTTGCATCTAAATGTGAGACTAAACATGTCACTAACCCTTCTATGTACAAGTCTACATGTGCTTCAAGTACAATGTGCTCTCGCCTTTTTCGTGTACAATGCTCAACTCAATCAGAACTTCATGACTTGGTTCCCCGATATGAACATGGCTCATTCAGAGCTATAGCTTGCCGAGTTGATGTACTTTTACTTTGACTCCTATTCATCTTGAATCGTGACTCGTTCTCCCATGTTTTTGTATAAATCAATTTAAAAAAAAAAAAAAAAAAAATATATATACTCCTTTCAAAATTTTATCATTTTATCATTTTTTTCTCTCAATCTAATAATGAATATACTCCTTGTTATCGATAACATCTACGGTCCTAGAAATGTCATTCAATAATGGCACGGATCATAGATGAAGTTCGAACAAAAGATATATTCTTGGTGGTTTAATGGGATTGGTAATATCAATCAATGTTCTTTGATGACATTGATTGAGGGGAGATTAGTTTTATACACCATTGGCTTCTTGTGTCGGTTATGATGCTTGTTTATTTGTATGATGTGGTGATTTCGCCAGTGACTAACTCGGTTATACTTTTGAAATATCCGGGAATGGGTTTCTCCTCATTATAGTCGTGATTGTATCTTGCTCATGAGATTTTCAAAGTGTGCCTTCGTTGTAATCGCCTATGTGTTGAAATGTTGAATTGATTCATGATGATCGTGTAATAATCAATGCTAGAGATGTTGTCCGTGTTAGCATATTATTACCACTCATTCATTTATACCATAGGGACCAAAATTGTCATATAGTGCAAGTTATATTACATTAGCGAATTACCTCACCTCGCTTTAGAACCACAAGGACCAATTGTGTCATTTTGCCTAAGTTAGTTTGCATACCCTAGCGAGTTACCCATTAGCGAGTTACCGCTTTACCCAAAAGTGTTTTTCTCTCTCTCGCTTTGTTCTTCTTCTCTTCGATCATTTTATTCCTACTAGCGACTTAACAAGAGGTTTGATTTGATTCCTTCTGATCGATGTTTTTCTTAAGTTTTAGTGTCCAGTCTCTAACTTTTCGTTATATTCAGATCCCTTCGTGCTCGTGAGGTGTGATTAGTTGACTCTCTCGCATAGGTTCGGATTTTCATGTAATCGTGTGTGTGCTTCTTATAAAATGATTGAACGTGTTAATTGTTTGGTATATATTGTTTGGATTATATTGGTTGGATACATTGATGTATGATTAAAATGGATTGGACTGATGGGTTGGTGTTAAGAAGTGTTCTTGGTGGCGAGTTAAAATGTTCTTGGTAGCGACTTAGTATGTATGTTCTTCATGGCGAGTTAGTGTTCTACTTAGCGAATACGCTCCCGTAGCTTAATTAGTTCACTAAATTCCAAATGACTTGGTTAGCGAGTTAGTAACTAGCGACTTGTATTTACAAGTTAGCTAATTAATAACCCAGCGACTTAGTTAACCACTTTGTAGCGACTTGGCTTAGTTACCGCATATGGCGACTTGACTTTACGAGCTAGCTAATTATCCTAGCGACTTGGTTAGCGAAGTTAGCAGATAGCGACTTGTATTTACAAGTTAGCTAATTTGTTACCCAGCGACTTAGTTGACCGCTTTGTAGCGACTTGGTTTAGGTTCTATTCATGGCAACTTGGTCTTACATGCTAGCGAATTAGCTTAGCGACTTAGAGTGCTAATCCTTTTGCGACTTGTCCGTAGCTCTAGATGACGACTTGTTTTACAAGTTTATAACAAGTTCACTTTCATGATTGAGAATTAGTCTTAGGGTCAAGGATTATTAAAATGTTCAAAGTTTTTGCTAAAGATGATTTCACCTCACTACACTTAGGATCTCCTAATTCGACTTGTTGAATCAACTTACTCTATGTAAACTGTTATGACATCTCTGCTTAGGCAAAAGGTACTGGGTTCTCTCACGATCGCCAAATGTTTCTTTTTGCCTCATACATATGTGTTATATCACTTTTACATGTGTATCTTGGTTCATGTCATGATCACTTTGAAATGCACTCTTTGCCCTTTAAATCCCTTATAAGCTCGCCATGTAATCACTTATTTATATGAATGTACCTCATTGATATATCTCAATTATGAATGTTATCATATATTTGAATGTTGTCATATATTTGTTATCTATGCCACTCTATCCTTCTCTCAGATGTGGTTTGGGGACTCTTCCGAGTTACTATCTCCATGTTAATGATGTCTCACTTACCATTTATCATCTAACCTGTTACCATCCATCATCGTTGATTGTATGATTACCGTAACATCAATGGCAAGTTCAATCCCGAAAGAGCGCTACCCCGTCGGGATCATCCGAATTCTCTCGACGATGAAATCCTTCCCAAAAGTCAATGGGTCGCTATTGGTAAAGCAATCATATGTGGACCTACAAAGGCTCCAACAAAATCCGATACTCAAAGTTTCAATTGACATCCTCAAAACACTAACTTCTTCGAGCTATTACCAAGCAATGCTCAATTCCTACCATCTACATTCAAGCATTTCGAACACCGCTCAATGGAATAAAATCACAAGACGATACTCTTGCAAGTCGGATAATATGGAGTTCACCATTGATTCGATATTCGAGCAAGGCTCTTGAATCACACCATGTAACCCCGACGCTCGCTCAATCTCCGCCTGTGCCGACGATCCGATCGTATTTCTAATTGGGTCACTATCGTAACAAGATTTCAAGAGCATCCGACATCATCACCGGACACATGTATCAACCCCGAGAGCTATTACAACCATTCGAACTTATGCTTATCCGGGAAAACTTGTGGTTTGATAAAGTGAGAATTCCTATCTTGCAAATCCTATGGGAATCGTTAATAGGGTTGATGTGAATGTCTCGATCGATTTGGGAAGAATTCTCGTTATCAATGAACACATTCATATCTCGATAGAACCTATTTCCTAACAATGTTCAAGGTCGAAAGAAGGTAACAAACTTGTAATTCCCAAAGATCGATTCTCCAAGCTTGTCATCCAGTATTTGCAACAAACTCACAACTTCACTCCTAGGTCTGAATCTACTTTACACAAAGCAGAAGATGAATTTGTTTTAGGAAACTTGAAATATGTTCCTAGAGGTTCGGACAAAGAAGTATTTGGATTGCCAATTCCTGATCGTCTTCTCACGATGATATCAAGAAGAAGGACTACTTCAAGCAATACATGAAAAGGGCAACCAAACTCTCTTGCTAATGTCACACCCTCTCCTTTACAACCAAATGCTCCCGTGATCAAGTCACCACACAGCATCCTATGCCTCTTCCTAAAAAGAGACGTGAAAGTTCTCTACAGTCTGACACCGCCTCCAAGAAGGAGAAAGCAAAAAGGAAGAAAGTGGAAAAGGAGATTGGTGAGAACACCGAGACACCAAGGAATGTTTCCAGGCTAACTGATGAAGATGATGCTGATCTGCAACTCGGAATTCAGCAAAGCCTTGAAAGTCAGAATGTGAAAGCTCCAGTAGGTGGAGTTGTGTTAAGAGAACCCGCTCAACTACCTCAACAAACAAACCCAATTTCACTTGACAAGGGTAAAGGAGTTGCAAGTGTTGAAACTGAACAAGCTGCTCACATGCTGTTAACTATCTCATCATCTCCATCAAGCACCACAAATCCATATGAGCTGAAGAGAAGAACAGATTCACCTCATGCAAAAGAACAATCTGGTGTGGTTAAGGTGCCTGAAACGTTTAAGGAATCTCTTTCACTTGGTGAGACACAATCGACTTGAATGTTGACACTCATTACAAAAGGGCTCACAGAGAACCTTGATACAAGATCCGACGAGACCTTGAAGATGGATGAACCAAATCGTCTACTAACTCTCTATCTTCACTTAAGAATCTTGATGAAGACTTCTTTTGGTGATCAATTCATTAATGACAAAACCTTAGATTCTCGCACAATCCATGTATAATGTCAAGATTCAAAGAAGATACGCCAACCATTCCTCCAATGACCGCATCTTCACTATCAACCGCACTTCCACCACCCACCTTACCCTCTCATTCAACTGCACCAAAACACCACCAACCCGTAACCCGCCTTCACAATTGCGTATGAAGTGGCTCCACCACCTTCCCTCCATGATTCTCACTTCGATCAACTATCGGATAAAGCCATTAAAAGGATAGAAGCACCGAAAGGCAACTTCCCAAATCTGCTGATTCTCCGTGGATCGTGTCTACAGATTGAGCACCTCAACTTCAATGAAGCGCCATCGATGCTATTGAAGGAGAAGTCAAGGATGCCGTGGAATGGGCAATGGAGGCTCCACTTCTCGACGATTCAAGGACCTCCCCATCTCCGATATGAGAGCAGCTCTGTGAAAGGATGTATGAGGTCAAGAGGACAAGCATGAGGTTCACAAGAACTTTATGAGGCACTTGAAGAATCCATCAAGTTCGACAATTATGAGCAATTTAAGATTGAAGTCGGAGAAAAGGAAGCTAAAAAGAAAAGGAGAACAAGTGTAATGGAAGCATTGATAAAGGATCGCAAAGATCCACCTCCTCCCCACCACCAACGGGAGCCGGAACTTCGGATCCGTAATCCTTCTACAACAACCAACACACCTCCATCACAACCACCATCATCACCGCCAAATCTTCCAACAATCGATCCAACAAAAGAGCGTAGTAATCGAAAAAATCACGCTCGGACGACGGTTGATTCAAGGTTCACATCCACGCCCACCTTCATTCCCGATGATCAAATGGTTAACGAAGAATCTCGTGTCATGGTCGACTCGTAACCGTATGAAGATGATGCATCGACAAAGCATATTCCAAAGCCATCAAGACCGGTTTGACTCTTACATGGCTGGAATCGCACTAGCACATCCGAGTTGCACCTTCAAGAGACACTATTCAAAGTCGCATTATGGAAGATAAACCTCCTTCCCGAACCCACATGGACCATCCCGTAGTCCGACTCTATGATTCCCGACAACAATTGGGCATCGCTATCACCAATAACTACGAAGTCCACCAAGACTCTCTTCTACACTACATCGGTGATATGGGAAGCTTCATAAGATGGTTTTGTGAACGGAAGAGCATCTCATCCATAACACCAAGAGATCTTGAAGGTCAAGCTTACGAGATTGTCAAAGTCTTCCACTCGATGCAAATCATCTTCAATATCGATGGAAGAATGCCATAAGATGCTAAATGACCAAGTCGTTGATCAAATCGCCGCTTCAATGTCAACAAATCTCTTCCTCTTGGTGGTGAACCGGTCGATGACCATTCAGCCGAATTCTTCTTCAATCACGACTTGACTATCTCGTGCTCGCTCTCACCGAAAGAAGACCCGCTTCTATCTATATCAAAATGAAAGTCGCAACCTACTCGATCGGGGGCTCGAGCAGATGGTTCCCGATCAATTCGGGCTAATGAAGAACAAAAGTATGATATTGCGCCTTCTTATGGTATTTCTCACCGGTGGTTCAAAAGAAGAAGTTCTACATTGAAAGACATGGTGTCGATAAAAGACGCAATGATGTCGATCAAACCGCAAATCTTAAGCGTTGTCGTAGTAGATCTTCCCGATCTATGGATATGAGTACTTGAAGAAGATTGTCCTTAAAAGAGTCGACCTCAAAGTGTATACCATTGAAGAGAACGACTTCAAACATCTCCTACCAAATGATTTCAAGATCTCTATCTCTTAAATCTTCAAGGACACCGAGCACTTACCCAGACGTGAGAAAAGGCCCTCTCGCAATTGCCACTCTTGGATAAGGGGCTTAGTCATTCGAAACGAGTTGAGGACTTTCACTTGGCATTGAAAGCTACCAAACCAGGTCAACCTCACAAGTCCTCAATGGAATGCACCGGGCATGAATTTCATCGAGAATACAAAGTTCTTGACACTCCTAGAGCCGCCATCTTCACCGACAGATATGGATCGCGATGCTTATGCGCCTATGTGAACTCTACAAGTTTAGTGATGGTACGCTCAAAATGGTCAAGAAGAACTTGACACCGAGTGAAAGAAGCCAAACTTGATATGAGATCTTGGGTTAAAACTACTTTCTGGACTGATGATGACGTGAAGAGATGTGAACATTTCATTGCTGCAATCCGACGAAGACTCAAGACACGAAGAATCTTCCGCAGCCTTGAAAGCTTTGTTGGTGGAAGGCTCCGTGATGGTCACTACAAACTTCTTCAGAGAACTGAATGAAGACTTCTTCGTAATACCGTTTATGTTTTTTTTGTTATCTTTGTGTAATATGTGGTGTAACAAATATGAACAACAGTAATTCATGTAATAGTGCTAGGATCTGTACTATGGTTTCCCCTTTTGAAAAGGGGAAACATCTGTGTTGTCCTTTTCCTTATCATATAAAATTGGACACATTTTTCTCCTACAAATATTTTACCTCATACTTATTTAATCACTTGAGATCCAAAATCTCAAAGGATTTAAGATTTTGATCGGGGAGAAAATGTGATATAAATATGAAAGATGGTAAAAGATAAGATGACCAATTTTGTGCAAACTTCTCCTTATATGTGCTAAACAATTTTTCGAATCTCAAGCATATATTAAGGGGAGAACTCTCTTTGTAAATTCAAGTCATCGTGGTACACTACACTTTAAATATTTTAAAGTACCTTGATCACATGGCTTCTAATCCTTTGATGATAAAGGTTCCTCTAGTATGTGCAAAACTCTTTTCAACCTCGAGGCACATATTGAGGGGAGCAAATTTATGGAAACCTCATCCTTCCCTAAATGCTATATCTACTTGATTTGATGAGGAAGTGATGTTGATATCTTTAGAAAATGGTAATCAAAGAAGTTAATTCTTTCTCTTGCCTCCGTGTGCAAAACATTTTCAAATACTTGATGCACATGTTGAGGGGAGTTCTCGTTTAAAATATCAAAACAATTCAGTACAAAATGCTTTGATAATATATCACAAGTATCCGAATTGATTTTCAAATGGTTTTCAATTGGATCCAATGGCGTATGAACAATACCAAATAGACCGACCAACTTTACTTTAATGTACGGTGATATAAGGATGATAAGGTTAGGTATTGGTTCCCATGATCCGCCGTAATCGAGGGATCTACCCAGGACAATCCACTAGTTAGTGTAGAAGTCCTTAGGTATGATGATAAAAGGAGAAAATGAGATAAGGGAAGAGTGCGGACTAAGACCGAGCTAGTACCGAATAAACCCAACAAGGTTCTAGCTATGAAGTCTCGGTAAGCAATCAAGGGGTTGAAGAATTAAAAGAATTGAATGAGAAAAGGGTGAAAACAAATAGCCTCCATTTATTCAACCTTAGGCGTAAACCGGTTCAATTCATATGCTACCGATGGTAACATCGGTATTGAAGACAAGACGTCATGGACCCAAAGGACGACCGCACTTCAACTTTCCAAACCACTCAAGTTCCTCTTAAAAGGACTTGTTTCATTCTCACGGGAACCGACATTATCTATCGACTTTCTCTAGAGATGGTTGATATTGAAGAAGGAGACCTCTCCCTAGTCTCCGTTATAGGATCCAAATATGCACAAATTGAGTCTAGAGCCACGAGATCATCAATAAATCTCATTAGGACACTTTCAATGAAGACTCTCTGCTTCACACAATGTGGAAAGAGAGATTATATCTTGAGTCCCACGATTATCCTTGTGGTATTGCCGTAACATCCGAGTGATGTGTTTACATATTCACAATGAAGATGGAAAGCCTTCGAGCCAACATCAAACAAGCTCCCGGTAGGTGGCATGTGAGATCTATTATATAGATCAACCATGTGACAACCGAATGAAAACAATGGGGCGATTCAATCTCTTGAATCAATCCTCGTTCAGTTATGGATTGACGGATACCTTTGAAAACCGGTCTTTGTGCTTAAAACTCTTTTCTTTAGCACATCGACCGTGTACTCATTTTTCAAACCAAAAGGTATTTTTATGATTGATAATTGATTTTCAATAAAACCTTCGTATTGCAAAACAATTTCTATTGAGCAATACACGATTGTTTTTCAAATCTCTTTTCATCAATCGCTGGACTTAAAATTACCGTTCACTCACTCCGTGTTGTCTTCTTTGAGATGTTCCGGTTTGAGAACAAATAGAACAAATGCGAAACCCCGTCAAGGAGATTCTTAGGAATCCTACCGATCACAGCAAGATTTGTAATCGATCAACGGGAACCGTGGGTCGTGTACTCAATTCAACGAAGTGATCAAAGACACTTTCGTGCGATTTGTTGCTAATCGTTGTATGCGTGTACGCCGACGCTTGCAAATGATCGTAATGAAGCGGTCAATCCACGCCGCATGCTCACTTAACACATTCATCTCAAAAGAAATCATGATTAGTGCATCAATGACTCGATATTTTCACTCCATGCTTCGCCACGCGCCGCCAATATCATGATTCAACAAATGCTTCCGCTACTCGATAAGAAGATTTCATGATCCGTAATGTGAGCATGTCGGTCCCAAAGTCACAATATCACATAATACCAACACCACAAAGGATGTGTCGAGATTGTTGATTGTCGATGATCTCAAAAGTCGGCTCATATTTACTATCTCGTGAATCGAAATGGACCTCCTATTTAAAGTACAAATCTTTGCAGACTTTGAAGTTGCACAACCTATGCACTAAGTTTACGATGTTGATGTATGAAAGTCTACGAGCTCAAGAACAAAGTCAAGACTAGAATGCTAGGATTTGAAATGTAAAATATGGGGTGACCTCCTTGGGGAGATTGTTAGGAATTAGAAAATTCCAGTGTTGAAAGAGTCGGTCACCCCAACTATTATCTAGCATAAGTTAGCTCGTAGATTGGTCATTAGTTACGGTCTATGTAGTTAGTTAGTAGCGTAAAATAGTATAGTGCAACACCGTGGAAGAAGGTCGGTCTTTACCCACCGTATCCCCGATCCACAGCCGTCAGAGGTCGCTTAGTTTGTAACCTATAAATACCCTCTACCTTGCAAGGTAGAGGGTTGGATGTTCTTTGGTAATCTAATATTCCACAAGTTTCTCTCACTAGAATGTCCCACTCTTTCTCTCTAAAACCATCTATGTGCTCATTGTGTTAATGTTATGATGTGTATGTGAAAGTTAATATCTTACATAAAGCTGCTAAAGACTCAAGAATGGAAATCGCTAAATGGTGGACAATGATATCGATAGTATTATGGACTTACAATACATGCTATCCATAACGTACTGTATCCAATAACTTTAACAACAAATGCAACACCTTATTTAGGTGTTACGGTTCAAATGACGTTACATATGGGTTTTGGGGCGTTATCAAAATGCAGTTACCCTAATAGGAAGAAGCCGAGGACCAAGAAAAGTTTGATCATGGTAAACTCCTCTATTTTATTTGGATTCCAATAGGAATAGACATATTAACAAAAGGTTATTTGGACTAACTGAATATAAAATGAATGCCCCTAGTTATAAGCTCGAGTTTAGGTTTACACATGTGTGATGTGTAAATAATTGCCCTTCTTGTACTCCATCCTTGACTCAGTAATTATTCGATTCCTCTAGTGACTTGCTAGTAGGCGCTTTTCAATTAGATTATGCAGTCTAATAAAAATCATAAGCCGGGTTATAAAAAAAAAACAACTTCATCCCAGAATACCAGATATGCTGCAAAAGAAAGTTTTGTAAGAATACAAGTGCTCTTATGACATATTGGTGTCATTAGGGTTGAGTTAACTCTAATTATTTCATTCCTCTAATCAGCATACCAACAGTTCTATCAACATTCAGCTTCGTCCGCCTTTCAAAAACCAAAGACAATCTGATGCCACACAAATCGCTATTGCGGTCGCCAATGATGCTACGCTAATCTTCAACGGCATCTTCCCTCTGTCCTTCCTTAAAAACATACCTTCATATATCGGCCAACTATTCAAAACTACAAATCCAGATATAAATATCTGAACAAACAACTCCTCTAATCTCCCATTCAATATAATATCGATCACTACTCCTTTTACAAACGATAATAAGTTGATCAACGATGCTACGGAGATTGGAAAAAACAAGACAGATTCAACTCCAAATTCAAACACCCCCTGTTCATATAATCTATTTTGTTCCTCATCGACCACTTTGCTTGTAACATTGAACCCGGATGTGGATAAGCCAAGGGATTTAAGTGACCACTCGAGCAAAGCAAATGGGTAGCTCGAAAGCCCCCACATTAACCACATTCTTTGGTGACTCCACCACCTTTGCGTTGTCCTTCCACCAAACACTACAAAATCAAGAAAATCTTTTCCATAAGCTCCAAGAAAGAGAAGTGCGTGCAACAAAAATCCATCCTCAGAAACCTGGAATAATCAAAAGTATATGTTATGAACGTGAAGTTGATCTCAGCACGCTAATTTCATGGGATTGTATGATTATTAAAGTCGAATTCTTACCTTTGGGAACACGCTAAAAGAGTTTATGAGCGAAACTTGAGGCAAGAATGCGTAGACAATGACTGGGATCGACCAAAATGAACGAAGAGTATAATGTGTGTAACATAAAGCCTGAAGGGGATTCATGGACTTAACACCATACGTCAATGGGCAATATTTGTTAAAGAATATTTCAAGGAACCCCATGTACCATCGTTTAAGTTGAGTAAGCATGTCATTTAAGTTCGATGGTGAACCACCAAGAAATGCAGCTCGTTTTGGATTGCAAAGAACAGACTTCCATCCTTCACAATGAAGTCGAAAACTTGTGTATGTGTCCTCTGTCAAGGTTCCATAACGAAATCCAATCTGCAATACATACCATGAGTTTTAGAAAAGACCTTCCGGAGACAGAAAACAAAAAAAGAGTAGCCGCCTATAGATGTCAACCGGAGTAAATCAAAACTCAAAAGGGCGTACATCAACTATTAATTTTCATGCAAATACTGAATTATGGTTACGCATCACAATTTTTTTTATCAAGTCTGCTGTGTTGATATAATAAACAGAAAATAACTTCTGTAGCTAAGATATGTCGCTAATAGTGTTTTTTTGTTGTAAATTGTTGTTGCGTCCAGGAGTTAAAAATGCGAACCTGCTGACCCCAATTGGTGTTATCCTCGTAGTTGCAACTTGCTGCTCCATGTGCTGAAACTAGCACATCTCTACTCGTTATCGATTTTGAGTGAATCCCATTGCTGAATGTATTGACACCAAATGAAGGTACGTCACCAATAACATGTCGTTTGAAAAAGCCGCCAGTGCCCATAAACTGAACGCCTAACAAGCCATCCATGCCAAGACTCAAGATTTGCGTCTCTGGCAAGAACTCGGAAGCATAAATGTCATTTTTATTGATGCAACTGAATCTTTGAGGAAATTGAACAAATGCAAGCTTCGGATCTGCTTTAGGATCCACAAAATAACATAATGCTCGAAGTGGTGTTTCAGGATCGTTTGAATACATGTCACAATCTAAGACTAGGACTATCTGTCCATTGGTCATCAAGCCAGATGCTCGAATCTAGAATGCAAAAAAGCATTAGTAATAACTAAATGGAAACTCAAATTGGTTTTTGTGACATGATATAGTGGTAAAGCTTTATTTGCATAAAGATGTATTGTATGAAAAAGATCATACCATGACGTTAAGTGCCCCGGCCTTAAAGTTATGTGGTTTGTCGTTGCTTTTCTCTCGGGAGATGTAGATGAGATTTGGCATGACAACACCATCGACATCTTTGTCGACACAATTGTCTAACAAAATCTGTATTTTACATAAACAAGTACAAAGTAAGTTTTTCTAAAACAAACAAATTAGTATCTCTTAGTGGTTGTTCTACAAAACAAGAGGAACCTCAATCACAGTCGGATGTTGTCGACGCGTGAAATCAGGGGTCCATTTTTTGAAAGCATTCCGGAAGTCTGATTCCATAATTTCATCCAAAGAGACATCACCACTCTGCACCACGGTCTCAATCCTTGATTTCATGTTTTCATACATCACCTGCCACAATATTCTAATAATTCACATGTATATAAAGCCAATCCTGTTTCATAACTTTGTTTATTTGAAAGGCAATTAATCATGTTTCATATTATCTTTAAACTTCTAAGTTTAATAGTTTTTACATACTTGATTTGATGTAAATGAAACGAAATGATGCTTAGTTGCGGTCTTTGTGACTGTTCATTTAATAATTAACTAAAGTATTGAATATAACATGATGACTATAACATGATAACTATAACTATGTTATCCAAAGAAAAGTATCTACTAGTTCAAGTTTCATTTGATGAGATGTACATCAGTTCTGCTCTAGATGTGAATAGAGAGCATATTCGATCGGACCAATACTTATAGATAAGACAAAGACAAGGGCAATATCTAACCGAGGGATAAGCCACTTGCACGCTTATTAATGTCTTTCTTGATAATCTAAAGATTTTGGCTTTACTTACTCATTTTCATTTTGTGATCAAAAAATAATACTGTCAACTAATTAAAAAATAGTAAACTGGTGAGTGATATTTAAGAGAAATGATAAGGACTAACTATGTGTCTAATTTCATGGTTAAATTTGTGTAGTAATATTTTGTTCGTTGCATTTAAAGGACCTACTATTTCATAAACCAATAAAATATTGACACACAAATTTCTAAACAAGCTGCATTCGGTAAGAACTAAGAAGTTACTTCTTTTAAACAAGTACTTTTTTTTTACAATAATAATTATATATGGCAAAACTTATGCATACAGCACACCCTTCAGTTCCATCAAGTCGTAAACCCTTCACTACTGCAAGTTGCTTCGTTTTGAAGGGTACTTTAAATACATGGTAACTAGCATGAAATTAGTCATATTATTTAGTCGCTAATCTAGATAACTCTCTATATCACTTAATTTAGATATCTCTCTACATCACTTAATCTAGACCCGCAAAAACTTCTCTCTATTAAATATAAGCGGCTAATCTTGATATCTCTCTACATCACTTAATTTAAAAAACACCCCCTAAGTGAACATGAAAATGTACAAAGTAGTATGGTAATAGATGGGAGATGGAAATGGTCTAGTGACTGGATTAAAAAAGAAAAGAAAAAGAAAAACGTGATGCTATAAATGAATAATGGTCTAGCTTTTTTAAATTTTTTTTTTTTTTTTTTTTTCTGTGGGATAATGATTTTGGATCGGAGCCACCGTATAAATTTGAAAATTAACGACTCTGTAACCTGTTATCTAACACGTGTGGTGGTTATTGTTTCTAGACGATTAAGAAACCATACCTAGAACAGACTAAACTAATGGTCCGTTTGGTTTGTAGGTGGGTTTAGTATTTTGATTTGAATTTAGATTTGATGCAAAAGAAAAAAATAATTTTATATGATATATATATAAAAATAAAGTAGATATTATTTGATATATATTAGGTTAATTACTTTAAAAAAATAAATGTTAAATCATTGTGTGGTTGACAGGCTTCCACAATCTTTATAAATGGAAAAGGGAAAATGGTCTAAAAAAGCATTCAACTTGACACTTTTTTCTTTTTGTAGACATCAAATTTTAATTTTCCTATTGTAGCATCCAATTTTCTTAATTTTTTTATTGTAACATCCAACTTTCTTAATCATTCTATTGTATGCATCCAACTTCCTTAATCTTTATATTCGTAAGCATCTAACATCCTTAATCTTTCTATTGTCACCTCAATTTTTGTGCGTTGGATGCTACAATAGGTAAATTAAGAAAATTTGATGCTATAATAAGAAAATTAAAAGTTTGATGCCTACAAAAAGAAAAAGTGGCAAATTAGATGCTTTTTTAGACTATTTTTCCAATAAAAAAAGTCAAACAAAATAAAAGAGATGTCAGAAATCCTTAGACATCACCTTTTTAGCATCCAATAAGAGTACCATCAATAAGTTAGATGGCTTTCGTAAATACCCATCAATAAAAGTACCAGGTATAATGACTTGAGGTTATGTCATAAGTCATAACTCAGCGTCACATCAGCTTTAACATTTCAACCTTAACTCACAAACACAACCATAATGTACACTATCTTTTGAGACCCACTTTTATTTAGATACTTACAAACTACACACACATAAACATCACCTTTTTGTCCACTAGCAACCATAACTCAACGTTACCATGATAACGCAAAATTATAATTCAACCATATCTTGAGGAGGGTGGTATCATAACTTGATCATAACTCACGTTAACTTACCTCTACTGCACGTAGGCTATAACGCAAGATTAAAGACATGATACCGTGTGCTCTAAGGGTATAAGTAACTGTTCCATAACCCAATAATTTATACCAAACAATTATTATTTCTTTGAGACCGTTCCCAAACACCAAATATCCTATACCAAACGGGCCCTAAGGCTTAGTGATCGGTTGAAGAACTTACGTAAAAATGAACTAATTACCATAAACAGAAACTAAAAACCATAGTAAATAATTAAGCAGGTACCTTAATTTCATCTGTCTCAGGAAACCAAGCAGTATCACATCCAAAATAAACTTCAGGTGACCTATCCACAATATTATGCTTCTTGCAATACGGTATCCAGTGCTTAGCAAACTTAGCACACTCCATAAACGCATAAAGCGTCAATTTCGACCCTCCATCGTCCGAAATATACACCGAAAGCTTATCCGTTGGATACTCATACGCCAACACAGATAAAGCCGTGTTCACAACTCCAACTGGAGGCTCTTTAATTGGATCAGCAGTGCATATAAATACATCTAGCGATGGATACTCACTTTCCTCCACAAGCTGAGGAAGGTTCTCGTGATAAGTTTTGCGTTCGATGGGATTCCAATGAAAACATTGGGCAGTTAACCACATGAAAGCTAGTACAAAATCTGCTATAAGTAGAGCAAAAGAGCTTGCACTTGGAGAGTAGATTAAGGTACGGCAGTGGCGAAAGAGATGAATAAAAACGATGGTGGCGTAGGTGAGTGTGAAGATACGGTTGAACCATGTTTTGGACAATGGTTTGCTTGAATGAAGAAGAGGAGGAGTTGACATGGTATCTCCTTTGTGACTGTTTGTTTTTCTTTGGAATTAACCCTATATAAATATCTTAAAGTTTAAGGTAAACTACAAATTTTGTCCCTAACGTTTCATGTATTTGTACACCGGCCATTTTCAAAAAGAATTTCTAAAAAATGTCCTTAAATTGAACTTTTTGTTATAGGCCAGCCATAAGCCATTATGGCTAATACTTGTTATTTTTGCTCATTAAATCACGCCATGGAGTGTCACGTGAAAAGTAAAATAGTCTTTTTAAGAGCATCTTCAATGCATGATATAATACAAAGTTCAATACATTGTCATGTCACTAACATATTAACAACTCAATATTTATACAAAACTCTTACAATACATTAAACTTTACACAGTTTAATGCATTTCCACATCATTATAAATTTAATCACTTTTTTAATATTACATTAATATTATAATAAACTTAGTCAATAATATAATATAATTTTATTGAAAGCTGAAGTATACTCCATATTCGAAATAAAAATAGTTATGTTTCCTTAAAAAATAATTATTAATTGTATTGAAACAACTAAATAGATAATTGTTTATAACTTTTTCTTTAATATTGTTGTCTGCAACTGTAATTAAAGGGCAGAATAGCAACTTTTGAATATAGGAAAATCATATGCCAATATTTTAATGCAGTACCTTTTAATTAAATAAGTTTTCTTTCTCTTTCCTTAGTGTTTATACGGAACTGATGACATGGACCCATTGCAATGCATTGATCGTTGAAAACAAACCCATTAAACGTTGCAAACATGGCCCATTGTGGATGGCCTAAGTCCATACTATGGACAATCTATGTATCTGACACATGTTTTTTTTTTTTCGTTTTTTTTAAATTAATTTTCTTTTTAACTAGCACGCAAGGACAATTTATGTAACGGACTCTTTAACTTTTTTTTTTAGTTTAACTCTTAACTAAACTAAACACGACAATATAAATAAATTATCATCTCATCCTCCACCACCTACTACCGCCACCACCACCTACCACCACCCACCACCATCTACCACCACCACCACCCACCTACCACCACCACCCGCCATGTCACACCCTCAAAATATCGCAATGGAAAAATAACCGGTAATGATTTCATAGCATAAGAACGCAAGATATTAAGAACGACCTCTGTGTGAGTCGTTTGGAAATACACGTTCTATTAAATAAATAAGTTTTTACAAAGACAAGTTTTAAAAGTACACATTACAAATGAAAGGAGTTTTAAGTTCACATCGAAAGTCATAACAATGCAAGAAATTTTCATGATGATGTGACCGCAAAATATGACTCCATAACTGACGCTTCAATGCAATATATGCAACAACGTCTAAGGACCTCATAAATACATGCTAAAATGTCAACATAAAGTTGGTGAATTCATAGCTTTAAGCAAGTATAAGTGTGAACCACAAGATTTCTGGGTGTTACTATTATAACAAATACAGTATCACAAAAAGTATTACTATTGCACTAAGTTCATGACCCTGAAGCCTTAACGTATTCAGTATGTATATATGTATGCCCCAGTAGGTGTCTTTCCAAACACCAAGTACTCTCCAAATGAAATGTGTCCGTTTGACCAGTACAGTCGGTCAAGTAAGCGCTACTTACCCGGACGAGGGTGTTAACCCAATAGATTTATTCAAAATATTTGTGCTTACAAGTAATTAAGGATTCATGATTGTGGGGACTTAACGACAGTAGTGTTAACTTAGGCAATTTGTGTCAATAAGTAAAAGCAAGCAATATATTTTCACCCCAAAGTATTTCAAACCGATTATAAAGCAAGTAAACGTGGGGGCTATGAAACTCACCTCAATAAATAGTATGATGGGAAAATAATACGTAAGTTTAACGAGCGAAAATCCTAACCGCGACCTAAATAAATAAGTCCTCTTAGGAATGATACGACATGTACTACTTGCATATGAGTTTTATAAAGTTTTATCATCCTTATTACTTGAAGTGAAGTTTTATAAAGATTCGCAAGTTAAATCGATTAAAAAAAAGCAAGTACACGCGTTTTTAGTTCCAAAAATTCTTTAAATAAGTTGCTGAATTAAAATAAATAACGAATTTAAATTGGCGTAACTTCTTCATTTCTTCTACTATTTTTGTCATTCAAAGTCCTAGACGTATGTAACATATATACTTTCAAAACATCATGGCCTCGGTTTGTGAAATTAGGTTTTAGGTATCCATAAATACTCAAATTGTGGTTGTTCCAAATTTACGGTTTTAGGCAGAAATTTTACTCAACTTCATGAGGCCATAACTTCTTCGTTATTTAACTTTTTTGAGTGATTCAATTTGCTGAGTTTAGGTCTATGTCTTAGATACAAAACCTATAACTACCATGGTTTTTGGTTTGGAGCCTAAAGTACTCAAATAAGTGCATCAAAATTCGAACTCAGATTTATGACTTTTCTGGCAACCAGTTTCTTGTAAAATATTAAAAATACTAAACAAATTCCCAAAATTATAAATTTTGGGTAGAATCTACCTAAAACATAGCATAAGACTGAGAGCAAAAATTTTGGCCATAATTTTTATCTAAAGTGGTGAAAACATGCACACAATTTGACCCATTTTTCTGGCAGATTTAAGGTTTTGTATATCTATGTTTAAAACAACTTTCGACGCAACAAGCATATAATGGTGATATAATATCAAGCCTGAAATGTTTATAATGAATGAAAATATGTAAAATGATATGTTTACACAAATTTGGGGTGGTGATGGTAAAGAAATGCACAAAGATCAACCCGAAACTGTAACGTATTGGATTTCACAAACACATCAAACCATGTTTTATTGGGTCGTACACTTTGGGTTTTAAAGAGAGAAAGTTTAGAGGTTTAGGGAACTTAGTGAGAGAAAGTAAAAGTATTATTATGAGCTCTAACACTCTACCTTGGGAGGTAGAGGGTATTTATAGTATCATACATAAACGCCACCCACGGTGTGGATCGTGCATACAGCTGGTAAAGACCGTCTGTCCTCCACGGTGTTACTAAACTAAATACTAACTAACATTAAATAACTACGACTACGAGCTTAACGATTACATACACTTGAGGTGACCGACACTTTAATAACCTGGATTTACTAAATCCTAACAATCTCCCCAAGGAGGTCACCTCAAATTTCAATGAATACAAAAGATATTACATTAAGTTTGTTCTTGGATTCTTGTTAAAGTTCTTTGCTCAGAGTCTGTAGTCTTTGATTCTTCATGTTTTACATGTTTGGTTAATCCGAGTGGAGGTCTTTAAGCGATCCACGTGATAATGAGTTTTGAGCCGACTTTGAGATCATCAGCTACCATAAATCTCTGACTCTTCCTTTGTAGTGTTGACATTATGTGATGTTGTGACTTTTGGACCGACATGCTCACATTCTGGATCATGATATCTTCTCATCAGAGTAGCGGAAGCTTTAGATGATTCATGATATTTGCAGCAGCGTAGCAGAAGCATGGAGTGAAAATATCAGAGTCGTTGATGCACTTATCATGATATCTTTATAAATGAATGTGTTGTGTGAGCATGCGGCTATGGATTGACCTTCTCCATTCTGATCAGCTGCAAACGTTGGGTGTACCTGCATACAACAGTTAGCAATAAAGCGCACGAAAGTGTCTTTGATCACTTTCGTTGAATTGAGGTACACGCCCACGGTTCCCGTTGATCGAGACAAGCATCGCTCGTGATCGGTATAATTCAAGAATCTCCTTGACAGATTTCGCAATGCTCTAATGTTCTCAAACCGAACGTCTCAAAGAAAACAATCGTGTCTCGCTTAATAAAGTGTTTTTGCAATACAACGAAGGTTTTAAGGAAAATCAATTATCAATCATAAATACCTTTTATTTTTGAAATATTAATACACGATCGATGTGCTAGAAAAGAATTTTAGCACAACGACCGGTTTTCAAAGGTATCCGTCAATCCATAACCGAACCAGATTGATTCATGATTTTGAATTGCCCCATTGTTTCGCTCGGTTATCACATGGTTGATCTATTGGATAGATCTCACATGCCACCTACCAAGAGCTTGGTTGATGTTGGCTCTGAAGGCTTTCCATCTTCATTATGAATATGTTTGCATATCACTCGGATATTCGCAATACCACAAAGGATAATGCGAGGGACTCTTAAGATATAATCTCTTTTCACATTGTGTGAAACAAAGAGTCTTCATTGGCGGTCCTAATGAGATTTATTAGATGATCTCGTGGCTCTAGACTCGATAGTGCACATTTGGTTCCTATGCCGAGACTAGGGAGAGGTCTCCTTCTTCAATATCAACTATCTCTAAGAGAAAGTCGATAGATAATGTAGGTTCCCGTGAGAATAAAACAAGTCCTTTTAAGAGAAACTTGAGTAGCTTGGGAAGTTGTAGTGCGGTCGTCCTTTGGGTCCATGACGCCTCGTCTTCAATACCAGTGTTACCTTGGTAACCACCAAGAGTATATGTATTGAACCCGGTTTACGCCTAAGGTTGAAATAATGGAGGCTATTTCTTTTCACCTTTTCTCATTCAATTATTTTTCATTCTTCAACCCCTTCATTGCTTACCGAGACTTCATAACTAGAACCTTGTTGGGTTTATTCCAAGACTAGCTCGGCCATAGTCCGCACACTTCCGCTTATCACTTTTCTCCTTTTTCATCATACCCAAGGACTTCTACACTATCTAGTGGATTCTCTCTGGGTAGATCCCTCCGGCTCTGGCGGGATCGTGGGAACGAATACCTAACCTAGCTATCCTTATATCACCATACATAAAGTAAATTTGGTCGGTCTTTTTGGTATTGTTCATCTGCCATTGGAACCAATTGAAAACCATTTGAAAAATCAATCCAGATACTTGTGATATATTATCAAATCATTTTGTACCTGAATTATTTTTGATATTTCAGAAAATGAGCTCCCCCTCAACATGTGCATCGTATCTTTGAAATCATTTTGGCACATGGAGGCAAGAGGAAGATTTTAATTCATTGACTATCATTTTCAAAAAATATCTACATCACCTTCCCGATCAAGATTCATATTTTTCATGCTTAGTTAAAGATATTTTTGGGAAAGAATGTGGTTTTCAAAACGTTGCCCCCCCTCAATATGTGCATCGAGATTCGAAAGTGTTTTGCACATATAAGGGAACACCTGCACATTGAAACAAATCAATCACGTTTCAATCCTTTTTGGTTTGATATAGATGTTCCCCCTTAACATGTGCATGGAAAATTTGAAATCGTTTGGCACATGTAGGGAGAGCTTGTAAATCACTATAAAAACATTTATCGAATAATCAGTTTAAATCCAATTTAAATCACAAATTCTCCCCCGATCACAATTTTCAAGTCATTTGAGATTTGTGATCTCTGTAGATTTAAATTGATTTTGAAAGCTTTTGAGGAGAATTGTGACTTGCTTATGAAAACATTTAACCGATAAGGATAAAATCTAAGACTTTAAACTCCAAAGATTAAACATGCTTGAGTATCTTTTGAAAATATGACATAAACCTTGGTCTGAACCAATTGTATGACAAATAACCTTTTTATTTAAATGAAATCATTCTCTCCTTTAATCAATGACTTAAGTGGTTGATTGAGAGAAAGAGATTTTCACAAATGTCAAGTCCAGATGATTTTCAAAAATTGAGTCCGAGTTATTTTTATTAGTTTTCATTTAGATAACAAATATTTTTCAGAATAATTTTTAGAAGGAAAAATACTTGTGAAGTAAACATTTGTCTTTTTAGTGACAAACATTTGTTTTTAGAATCAGAGCATGAGATTTGAAAAATAAGATAAAGTATGGCTCTGTTCTTTCTTTAAAAACGGGGAATAGTTTGAAATGACTATAAGCCTTGTGTTTTTCTTTCTTTCAAATTTTTTTTTTCTTTTTTTTTTGAAAATAAAATATGTGCATTCGAACTTCATCTAAAGACCCGTGTTACTCTTTGAATGACAACACAAATACCGTAGATGAAATCGAATAAAATAAAAAATGGAAAATAAAATTTTTAGCTTTTTCAAGGATTTTTTTATTTTTATGGATTTTTTTGTAATTTTCTATTTTTCTATTTTCTTTTGAGGGTTTTATAATTTTGTATTTTGCTTTTTGAATAAATATATACAAGAGATGGATGAGAAAAATCTTTTACTCCTCTTCTTCCTCTGGAAGACGTTTGAGTTTTTCCTGTTGTAGACTCTTTAGACCAAGTCGTGGAAGGATAAACTCAAAACGTTCTCTAGGAAGAGCTTTGGTGAAGATGTCTGCTAACTGGTATTCAGTCCTCACAAAATAAAGTTCCACCACACCGTTCTCCCCTTGCTCCCTGATAAAATGATGTCGAATGTCGATATGCTTTGCTCTTGAATGTTGAACGTTGTTGCGGGAGAGCAATGGCACTTTTGTTATCACAATCTGAGGGATTTTGTTGAATTCAAAGCCATAGTCGATAATTGGGATCTCATCCATAGGATTTGAGCACAACAAGATGACATGGCTATGTATTCACCTCTGTAGAGGATATAGAAGTACTCATTTGTTTCTATGAAGACCACTCACAAGCTTATCACCCAAAACCCGAGCACCTCCGGGCGTGCTTGACGTGTATCTTGACATCATGCATGGTCAAGATCTCGCATAAGTCGTTAGTGACATACCGGTGTCCTTCTGGTACCAAAGTCCCATGTTGATGGTTCCTTGAGATACCGAAGACCCGCTTAACCGCTTCAAGGTGCTTTTGGTAGGCTTAGCTCGGTATCTAGCACACATGCATACTGCGAACAAAATGTCCGGTCTCATCGCGAAGGTACATCGTGGACCCAATCATACTACGATATTTAGTCCGGTCTACCATGATCCATGAGAGGTCCTCATCCGCTTTAGTACTTTCTATCATGGGAGTGTCAATGGTCACAAGAATCAAATCCAAATTTCTTTAAAATCTCATTTGCATATTTAGATTGATTGATAAAATGCCTCCGGACTTTTTGAAATTTGTAATCCCAATAAAATGACATTTGTCCCATCATTGACATTTGAAATTTGGAGCCCATCTCCTTCAAAAATGGTTACATTCATTGGGGTCGGTCGAGGCAAAATAATATCATCAACATAGATTTGAACGTGCATTAAATGTTTGCTCGACTTTACGGTGAACAATGTCGGATCAATCGCTCCTTTCTTTGAATCCAAGAGATAGAAGAAACTTTGATAGCGTATCATACCATGCCCTTGGAGCTTGCTTCAAACCGTAAAGAGCCTTCTTCAAGCGTTAGACATGAGTAGGATGCTCGGATTCACAAAACCTTTAGGTTGGTCGACGATATGACTTCTTTAAGATCTCCGTTGAGAAAAGTCATCTTTACATCCATCCGATAGACTACCATATTCTTACTTGCAAAGATTAGTCGAAAGATTCCGATTGCCTCGATCGTGCAACCGGAGCAAATGATTCTTCAAAGTCAATACCCTCCTCTCGACGGTATCCTTTTGCAACCAATCGAGCCTTGTTGTTTAATACATCACCATGCTCATCAAGTTTTACTTTGAAGATCCACTTTAGAGCAATGATCATAGCACGTCGGGAGCATGCACTAATTCCCATACATCTAGTCGATCAAACTCATGAATTTCTTCTTGCGTGGCATTGAACCACCGCCTTCATTCATGGCGCTTTAAAGTTTTTGGTTTGATCTTAGAGAGTACGGAGTTGAAGAAGCACCATAAGGCATCGGTTGCAAGTTGTTTATGAGTGGATACCGGACGAGAGGGTTTCAATGATGTTGTCCAATGGATGATCATGTGTCCATTTTCTAAGGTGTTCGTGTGGTTGTTGTTGGGGAACTTAAGTAGCGTAGTCGCTTTCTCCGGATGAAGATGGTTCGATGATGGTTCGTGAGCAAATATGTTCTCAATGGGAGCATCTTCGGGAGTAGCAAAGGGATTATCTCCATCATAGGTGCGAAACAAGTCCATGATGTACACTCGATGATTGAGGATTTGATGATGAGACAGAGTGATCGCAGCAGCGCTTGACTCAATGACATAGAAACGAAGGGTTATCTACGTTGACATGGATAAAGCGACCTCATTGATGGATTTGACAGATCATTAGCAATTGGCTCATAGTGCTCATAAAACATTGGATCAAACAATTTCTTCAAATCATCTTCTGAAGGAGATACATAAGGAGTTGCTGGTGAGGGATTTTGTACAAGAGAATAACTAATGGGACTACTTGATGAAGGTTGTGATACGGGTCCATAACTTGATTGTCCTGAAGCCATTTGCCCAGACAGCTCATCGAACGTGACATGAATAGTTTCCATGATATCTCGGGTTCTTTTGTTGTAGATTCGGTAATCCTTCTTGTTTGAACCATAACCCACAAAAGCTCCAATGTCCGCCTTAGCTCTTAATTTTCCTAAATCTTGACCGTCATTCGTTGGATAGCACAAAGCACCAAATACACGAAGGTAGGAGAGATCAGGTTTTCGTTTATGAACAAGTTCGTATGGAGTTTTTGCATGAGTGGTGTGTATGAGGGAACAATTTTGGGTGTAGCAAGAAGTGGCAATGGCTTCAGCCCAAAGAAACATTGGAACCTTTGAATAAATTAGCATAGTTCTTGCACATTCAACAAGGGTCCGATTTCGTCTTTTAACTACACCATTTTGTTGAGGCGTGCGTGGAACACTTCTTTGATGACTGATTCCAATGCTTTCATAAAATTGACTTAGGTATTTGTTAACAAACTCAGTGCCATTGTCTGTTCGAATAATTCTAACAGTCTTGTTAAGTCGAACTCGAAGTCGCTTGATAAGTTTGATGATGACATCTGGAGTTTCATCCTTTGTCCTCAAAAACTTTACCCAAGTAAATCGATAGTAGTCATCAACAACGACTAAAATATATTTCTTCCCATTTATCGTTTGCACTCTCATTGGTCCGCATAAATCCATATGAAGGGTATGAAGAACTTCCATAACTGAGTTTGCAGGTTTGGGTTTGTGGGCATATTTCCTGCTTTTTCCCAATTGGCATGTTGAACAAAGATAATTTTTTTCATACTTTAATCTAGGTAAGCCTCTTACAAGGTCCTTTCTGTAAAGATCATTAATGGTGCCAAAGTTCAAGTGATTGAGACGACGATGCCATAACCATGACTTTGTTTTCGAAGCCTTTGACAACAAGCAGATTGGAGAAGACTTCATCATGTCTTCGATAGAGATGGTGTATAGATTTGAACCCCGTGTTCCTCTTAAAAGTTTCATACCATCAAGTTCTCTAACGAAACAAGTATGTTTTCTAAAAGCCACCTCTAGATCGGAATCACAGAATTGACCAACAGAAAACAAGTTTTGACCAAGACCTTCAACATAGTATACCCTGGAGATTACACTATCACCAACAACATAGTCTCCATAACCCATAATTGTACCAAAATGGTCGTTCCCGAATTTAACATCCCCGATGAATTTACTCACGAAGTTCATGAGCCGCGAGCGATCTCCAAATATATGCTTGGAACACTGAGTCCGGTACCACGTAATCGATTTGAACGATCCGCAGCTGAACATGACAAGAATAGATAATCGATAATTGGGAACCCCATCCAATAATGGGTTCCACTTGGTTAGACAAAGAGATTGGAACAACCACATCGTAAACGAGTCAATAAAATCATTAGTGGTAGATGCCGGCTAGTAGAAACGATTAGATCTATTCAAAGCATGTTCACTTCTTAAAGGTATAGTTCTACCGGTGGACATCCATTTCCTAATGGGCATTGACTTAGAAAATTTAGGGCACAACTCATTAAGATTAAATTTATGTCTGTAGGTATCCATTGATAACCTATATTACTAAATTTTCTTCATGTGGGTTTCCAATGTTTTCTAACCTTCTTTCGCTTTTGCTTTCTAGCCTTCTTAGTTTGATTTTGGCATTAACAATTTTAACTGGTATTTAACAAAGATTAATCAAATCATTCACACCACATACATGATTAGTAATGTAAACCAAGCAATCATCATTACATGTTTTGTCAAAAGTATCGAATTGCATTAATTACAAAGACGCTTAGAGCTAACACTAGAATCAACACGATTCGCTTTATTCAAATTCTTCCTAACGTGATCTTCTACTCTCTTCCACCGAACATTCCTAGCTTGCAATGTCCTATCATTCTTTGTGTTGCCTTGAGGCTTTGAACCGCTCGCTTTGGTGTCATTTTCACTCCTATAGAGGAATGGGAACATTAGTTGGTTTTGCTACTTTTGCAATTCGTTTAGAAGTCTCGATCCGAGCTACTTGAAGGCACATTAAAGTTCACTTTCTTAATACTGGGCATCGGATGGGTTGCATACTTAGCACTAGGCATGGAACAAGGCATCACAGCTTTATCTTTCTCACATAAGGATTTAGGACATGTTGCTCTTAAACATTCTAACAGCTCCTGAGATCGTTTGGCCTGAATGCACGCAAACCTAATTTCACCATCAAGGGGCTTATTTATGAAATCCTCTTCTACAATCTCACGGAGACATTCTAGACTATCCTTAAGGTGAAAGAAATAGTTATGAAACACAAGTTTGTTATTTCTAAGACGAGGAGGAATGTATTTAACAGTCACAGTATATTTAGAGTCTGCAGATGAATTTGATGCAACATTCTCATTAAAGACAAGTGGCGTTTTCCCTTTTACCTGACTCCTCAGATTCTCAATTTCTTTTTGTAACGAAGTTATTTTTTCATTATTTTTGTCACTAGTGACTTTCGTTGAATCATATAACTCTTTGAAGTGTCGTTTGACCTTTTCATTTTCTTCTAGAAAACTCCCATTTTCTTGTTGTAATACGTTAATGATGTTTTGAAGATGAAAGTTTTGAGAAAACTGAGAATCTAAAAGAGTAGGCATTTGGGAGCCAGTCACAATGTTCTTTTCACCCTTTAATTGTGAAATTTGGGCTTTCAACTTTCTGATCGTGTTACAGTTAGCTTGAATCAGTTCGTCACGTTTGTTTATTTCAAAAACCGCATCAAACTCTGGAACATTTGAGGATGTCTTGATGTTTGAGGTTTTGACATTTTCTTTAAGATGTTGATATTTTAGTTGCAAATCAAAATATTCAACTTCTAGCTTAGAAAGATGTTTTACCAAATTATCGTGATCATCCTGGTCAATTTTCTCATTTAGTTTTGAGTTTTTGTTTCAAGCTCAATGACACGATCATGGGAAACTTTCAAAGCAACAGATAATTCATGAAATTGAGAAGCAGTAATAGAATGCTTAGTAACAGTATAAGACACATCTTGAGCCACACAACTCAATACTAAGTTCTCATTTAAGATATGCAGATTCTTCCTTTCAATTTCATTATATTTGAGTTCCCGTTCATAATCATTGACCTCAACTATCATTGCATCAAATTAAGTTTCCATTTCTTTAATATCTGAGTTAATCCCTTTTTGGAGACTCTCAAATTGACCTTTTAATTGTCTAAAGAAAGGTATGACCTCAGTTAAATAGCATTCTTTAGTTTGCTCAAAACCCCTTTCCTCTTCATTATCCCTGTAGGTGTGATTCTCTTCTTACACGCCTTCTCAAAATCAACGAATAGTTGATAAACAACATATAGGCTGATTAAGGTCTTGCTATTAGTGGAAATAGTTCTAGGAACTAAATGCATTGGTGTATTCGGAGGATACACGTGTAGTCAGCAGCACTTTCCTAAGGGGAGTGTTTGTTTCAACAAGTACATTTGCTTTTTGCTTATCCATGTCTTTCTTCCAAAAAATTTGTTCTGGGGTTAATTGAGTTTGAGGCTTAAACATGTTCAGGGAGATCCAATTTTCTTTTGTGTAATCATAGGGTTTGATCATTATGTTTTTCTTTTTACACTCAGGATCTTTTAGCTTCTTATCCATTTTCTCCCTAGAGGCATCTTCTAATTTTCTATCCTCTTTCGTGCTTCCAATACATGATAGTTTTTGCCTAGGCTTGCGGATCTCATTACCATCATACACAATTGTATGGAAGGCTTTAGCGTTTTTACAATACTCAGGATTTGGCTCCTCTACAAGGGGAACACTATGTTTATCGCTTAATACTATGTGCTTAGTGATCATGTGAGCAGTCTGAATGGTATTTCCTTGTACGTACAACTTATTTTCAAGCTTGTTTTTCAAAGTTTTTAGATTGGAAAAGTCATTCAAAAGTTTTGATTCCTTAACATTAAATTCTTGTTTAAGCACTTTAACATTATCTTGGAGTTCTTGCTTTTGCTTGACAGTTTTAGAAAGCTTTTCTTGTAAGGAGTTTAAATCTTGTTTTAACACTTCTTCTCTAAAATTACTTTTTCTAATAATTGTACGCATTTGGTCATCCATTTCCTGCTCACGGGTAGTTAACTCTAATTTAGCCCGTTGTTCAAAAATAGCAACTTGTTCTTTATAGGCATTCAGTTCAGAGATAACAGAATCATCAGGGGGTACATGCAGTGTATTCATCAAAAACATAGTCATCATTGACTGCAAAAGATGCATCACTTGGTACAATTTCACTTTCACTTTGTATCAAATATTGATCATATGTGACAATATTACTATTACCCACATTATCAATATCTGATTCATAAGTTTCATGAGATTGTACTTCGTTATGTATCTTTTGCTCATCAACTTCATCGTATAGTTTCAATACCTCATAAATGATTGAATCTTTGGATGGACCAGCCTGTTGTGGTGACGAGACCTTTGGAGAGACCATTGGTGAAATGCTAGCCATGAAGATTGTTTGGGCAGTAGGTTCATCATCGACATCAGAGTCAAATGCATCACAGTCAACAACTTGAAAAGCATTTTGATGATTGTGACCCATTTCCTGAATTGGCTGCTCATCCACATCTGCATCATAGGTTTTGGCATTTCCCTCAGCAAGAAACAACAACTCTTCTTCATCCAAAACCGCTCCACTGTCCTGAGCTTGTACCAGCAGTGTAGGACCTTACTTTTATCAACCTTATCACAAACCCAACACTTAAACCACGTTAACACAAACAAAGCTTAGAAATAAGATGAGAAAGATGGGATGATTGGTGACTTGATGATATAAAATCCGTGTATGATGTGAGACAAGATAAACACAAGATGTTGTATATTCAATAAAGAAAAACACACACACACACACTTTCAAGCACACCTCTCAAATGACCATTTGAGGGGTATTTATAGTACAAGACACATGTTGCCCTAAAGGCTTTCCATGGGCTTGGCTTGGGCTTCGTGGACTTGGATTGGATTACACATAATAAAAGGCTAGCTTAACATAACTATTAGCCATTTAGCTTAGCCCAATCCACGAGCCCGTTGACTATTCTATCACGATATCTAACACACGTTACAAAGTTCCTAATCGTGAATGACCATCACTTTTAATAAAACTATTAAGGCTAACAATCTCCCCCTAAGGGGTGGTCATTCAAATGATGTTCCACTTGATTTGGTCTCTACTTTTCTTGAGCTAGGACTTTGTGTATAGATATTTAATAGTCTTGATTCTTTGTTCCTTCATGCTTTGTGATCAGATAATGTGGTTGTCTGCCATTGTCAACTTCGTTGGTTAGGTGTCTCCACGTCATTTTCCATTTCTTTCTCCACCATGCTCACACTTCTATTTTTCTTTTGGTTACCAATGATGTAGTTCTGGAGTCTTTAAACTTTGTAGATTCTTTAACATTGACGAAGAATCATCTCCTTTGATTATGATGAGAACTTTCATGTGTTGTTGGTATGAGCATGTGGCAAGTCTGCACGATCCATCTGCTCCGGAGCTTCCATAAGAAGAAAACATAAAACATTGTTAGTAATAAGCGGATTCCGGAACTTACAAGTTTGAATTTCGAGGGTATTAACAGCATAGTGTGAAAACACGCCTCTAATTCTCACAGAGGCCGCTCTCGAACCGGAGTCCCACAAGTGAGATAACGCGATATACCAAGTACATCTACAGCTCGGATGAGTCGAGGTACACCAAGCATCACCCCACGATCGTAGACCGCTTTGAGACACACTAAGCGTAATCCACGGAGAATTACCGAAGTAACTCATTGCCGTCGTGGTCGCTGATGTTGACCACAGCAGAGTTTCCATTCAATCATCAAGATCATAGATGTGAAACCTCTCATAAATGTTCTGGCAGATTGCTAAGATCTGCGTAGGACTCTATAATATATCACTTTTGTCCTTATTGATGAACAACAATCGATGTCATGTCAAGTGTTCCTATGAGATCTTTTGATGAATCTCGTGGCTCTAGACTCAATAGTGTATTTTGGTTTTCCTGAGCGGAGACTAGGGAGAGGGTCTCCTTCTTCAATACCAACAATCTCTAAGAGAAAGTTGATAGATTATGTAGGGTTCCCAGTGAGAATGAAACAAATCCCTTTTAAGAGGAATTGAGTGGCTAGAAGGTTAGGTGCGGTCGCCACCGGGTCCATGACGTCTTTGTCTTCAATACCGGTGTCATCTAGAGACAACCAAGAGCATATGAATTGAACCCGGTTTCGCCTAAGGTTGAATATAGAGGGCTATTTCTTTTCACCCTTTTCATTATATTTCTTTTAATTCTTCAACCCTTCTTTCTCCTTTCTCACATTACTCATTTTTCAATCATACCTAAGGACTTCTAATACTAACTATGGGTATTGTACTTGGGTAGATCCTCCGCTCTGGCGGATCATAGGACTAATTTCCTATCCTTAGTCACCTTATAACTCCATGATCGTCCTATTGTTGCCATAAAACCATTTTTCTTGAAAATCTCTCGAGTGTTTATGATAGAAAACATGTTTGCGACACCACTGAGTTTTATATTTTCGAAACACTCCCCTTCACATGTGCTTATATGTTTTGATAGAAATCGCACATAGAGGGTAGAGTTCGCACTTTTGAATTGATCGACTTTAAATGAACAAGACCGATTCGAGACACGTTTACATCACTAGAGAACTAGCTTGAAATTATTACCCGTCCCGGTCAAGTCCATAGAAAGTTTCTCGAGATGGTACATGATTCCTCGTCAATTCATTGGTTCCGTCTGAGTCGAGCTCATTATGAGATTCAAACAACGATTTTGATCACATTTTAATCACGTCTCCTCCCCCTCAAAAATAGCATATTCATGATATTTTTGATATCAACGGATTAAACAACATTTTGGAATCTTTTGGGAGACAAACGGATTTGATTTAAGCATGAATTTGGAACATTTTGGTTTTATACTCCCCCTTTAATAAAGCATAATCAATTAAAGGGTTTTAGAGGGAGTTATCTTGAGCACAAAATATTTTGAAAGATTTTGAAAATCTTTTGAACAATCTTGAAAAGGTGCTCAAGATGATGATGATTTCTCACCATTTTTAAATGTAGTGCATCAAGCGTACACCTAATTTTTCGATCAAAGCACGAGTTTTGATTTGAAAATAATCAAAAGTCATCATTTCGATCCGGGTTTCGTCATCGATGTATACGAAAGCCATTATTGAAGAAATTTTGGGAAACGACATGTTTTAGAAAACATATAAAGAACTCTCGCTCAAGCATCTGTACATGCCCGTATCATTGTTGAATGACATTTCTAGATACGCATGTAATATCGATTATACAAGAGACATGTCGTGAGAAGAATATTTTGGATTTTTGATTTTATATTGTTTTTGTATTTTGAAAGTTTTATATTTTTATATTTTGCTTTTGTTTGTTTTTCAAATTTTGTATTTTGTTTTTCAAAAATATTTACAATGAAGCGTTTTGGAAAATCATTTTCAAGAAGATTCGAGAAGACGTTCTAACTCCTCGTGGGTTAGGCTTCAGATTCCAATTCGTCGAACTAAATACTCAAACCTTTCTTTTGGAAGGGCTTTAGTTAATAGATCGGCTAGTTGGTAATCGCCTTCACGAAGAATAATTCAACAAGACCATTTTCGACGCACTTTTGATGAAGTGATAGCGGACTCGATATGCTTAGTCTTTGAGTGATGAACAGATTGCATGATATGGCTATGGCACTTTTCGATTCACAATACATAGGTATTTTATCGAAAGTAAAGCCATAATCTGTGAGTTGTGTTCTCATCCATAGAACTTGAGCACAACACGCAGATAGAGACACATACTCGCCTTCACGGTTGATAGTGCAAAGGCAATCTTGTTTCTTTGAAGACCACCACTAACTTTTCACCCAAAATTGTGCTCCTCCGGATGTACTTTTTGTCAGAACTTGATCACCGCGTGGTCCGTGATCCGAAAAGGCAATTAGATCAACCGGATTCCTTCGGATACCAAAGTCCCATGTGAATGGATGTCTTCGTGTACCGAAGATCCGCTTAACCTCTTTGAGGTGCGCTCGTAGGCTTAGCTCGAAACCGTGCTAATAAGCAAACAACAAAATGAATATCCGTCGACTAGCAAGAAGATACATGAGAGAACCAATCATGCTCGATATTTCTTCGGATCAATAGGTTTCCCAAACAAATCGGCTCCAATTTTTGGTGAAGTTACCATTGGTGTTCCGACCGAGTCACGCTTATCCATACCATGATTTTTCAAAATCTCGCTTGTGTATTTAGCTTGATTTATAAAAATTCCATGAGGGACCGATGTATTTGTAAACCAAGAAAGAATTTTAGTTCCCCATCATGGACATTTCAAATTTGCTTTTCATGAGATTTTCAAAATGTTTTGAAAGATTCGGATTAGTGGACCCAAAATGATGTCGCTCACGTAAATCGAACAATCAAAATGTCGTTTTGCATTTTGTGTAAACAAGGTAGGATCAACTGTTCCTTTGGTGAAATTTTTTGGATAAGGAAAGAGGACGAAGTCATATACCACGCCATGAGCTTGTTTTAAACCATAGATTGCCTTTTTGAGTTTGTAGACGTAGTCCGGATGTTCCAAGTCGATGAAGCCTTCCGGCCGACTCACGACACTTCTTCTTTCGTAGTTCCATTCAAGAACGCGGTCTTAATGTCCATCCGATAAACCGTGATGTTTTTGTGAGTCGATAGGCAAAGAATATCCCGATCGCTTCAAGTCTAGCTACCGCGCGAATGACTCTTCAAAGTCTATTCCTCTTCCCGTCAGTATCCTTTGGCCACAAGACGAGCTTTGTTGCAATTACGCCATTTCTTCATCCCGCTTGTTCTTCCATAACCATTTAAGATCAATGACTCGAACGTCAATGGGTCTTGGAACCTTTTCCCACGAGTCATGTAGACGGTATTGAAGAAGTTCCTCCCGCATTGCTTCTATCCATGCGGGATCCGCCATTGCCTCACGAATGTTCTTTGGTTCTAGATTGCTAATTGAGCAAAGGTAAATGCACAAGTCGCAATCGGTGGCAAGTTGACGCCTCGTCCGAATTGCCTTGAAGGTTCACCAATAACTTGTTCAATTGGGTGGTCTTTTGTCCACTTCGAGTAGAAGGATACCGCTGGTTATACGATGCGATTTAGATGGTTCTCGAAAGCATGAAGATGATTCACCGATTCCGTAGCAAACGGGTTTTCAAATAAGTCTTCATCTAACGTTGCATCGTTCGGTTTTGGTTTTGCTCATCAACCGCTGGTAGAACGGGTTCAAGAACTTGAGTAGATGTAGATGATGTTGATGGAGTTGGTGCATTGGTTTCGACCGTTGTAGATGCATCTTCCGTTGGTGGTGGAGGATGATTTTGAGCGGGTGCGGCGGAATGATGGTTTGATGCATTTGTCGAAGTTCCACCATAGTATTCATCGAACATTAACTCAAGAAATTTTCCCATTCTTGTTCTTTAGGATTGTCAAACGGTTGATTGAGCTCTTTGAGGTATGAGTCCCGAACCGATGTGTCCGTAAGTCATCGGTTTAGTGCGGGTTCTAGAGCGAGTCTCTCGAAGCCATTTGTGAAAGTTCGTCAAACTTCACATTCATTGTCTCCATGATTTTCTTTAGCCTTCATTATACACCCCGAATGCCCTCGAGTTATCCGAATATCCAATGAAGATTTCAATATCACCTTTGCTTTCGCTTTTCCAAGATCTTCTCTCGTAGGATAGCACAAAGCGCCAAACACGTGAAAGTAAGAGATATCCGGTTTTCGTTGTTCACTATTTCATATGGGGTTTTATTGAATCTTGGATGGATAAGGGATCGGTTCGAGTGAAACAAGCAAAGGGCAACAACATCGACCAAAAGAAATAACGGTGCACAAGAATAAATTAGCATTGTGCGAGCGAGCCCACAAGAGTTCGATTTCTTCTTTCAACTACCCCATTATCTTTGTGGAGTCCTAACAACCGATGTCTTATGAGTAATTCCAACATCTTCAAAATAAGCTCTTAACTCCCGATTAGTGAATTATGTGCCGTTGTCTATTCTTACAACCCCACCGGAGTTTGAAGAAGTACTTGAATTCGCTTGTAAAGGTAATGATGATGCTCGGTGCTTCGTATTTTGATCTCAGAAACTTAACCCATGTATATCTCGAATAATCATCGACGATAACAAGAATATACTTTTTCCCGTTAATGCTTTCAACTCTCATTGGGCCACATAAGTCCATGTGCAACATATGCAACTTAGCTTCCGAACTAGGTACGGATTTGGGTTTATATGATGCTCTTTTGCTTTTTCCTTGTTCACATGATGGACATAAGTGATCCTTGGTGTATTTGAACTTTGGAAGTCCATTGACGATGTTATCTTTGGCAAGATTGTTGATGGTGTCGAAATTGAGATGGGATAACCTTCTGTGCCACAACCAGGACTGTGTTCCAGATGCTCGTGTCATAAGACATATTGGTGATGAAGAGGCCATTTTGTTGAGGTCGATAGCATACAAGTTTGTATCACGATTCCCGCTAAGAGATCGCCATCCAAGTTTCTAACGAAGCAAGCATTTTCCTAAAAGCAACCTCTAAATCGCATCACGTAACCGCCTGATCGAAAACAAATTGTGTCCCAACCCTTCGACATAGTAAACCCGAGTGATCAAATAATTTCAAAAGGTAGATCTCCAAAACCCATGATAGTGCTACATGATCATTTCCAAACGTCACGGTTCCCATGAATTTCAGACGAAATTGATCGCCAGCTTCAGATTCCGGTCATGTGCTTGGAGCAACCCGAGTCGACGATCCAAAGACAAATTTCGATAACCCGCCAAAGGATGTAAAAAGAATATTATGGAAACCGTTTTGATTTAGGTTCCTTTGGGTTAGAGGTAAAATCCTTATCACACTCGTGAGAGGTTTTCTGGGGATTCGGTTTATCACTCATTGTACCATTCTCGAGTGTGAAAGTTCTACCTGGGTTTCCAAATATCATCCCTAAAGTATACACGTTGGTTCCTGTCAAGAGTGTAAAGCCTAAGTTTTGCAACTAGTCTTCCTACTGCTTTAGTGTAATTACTTTTGGGACGTTCTTCTTAACAGCTTATCATTCACATTCTTAGAAACACAATCATCTTGAACATTTAAAGATTTCTTGCAAGTTAAACAAAGAGATTCAACACATTCATTAGACTTAGCAAGTTTCATAGGTTCAAGACATTCGGATGAAATGTCTTTCTTATTCAAAAGTCAGAAATTCCTAGGGTGTTCTTCTACTTTCTTCTCTTTATTCAAGCTACTACTCCTAGAGGCAATCGAGACTTTAGTGTTCCTTGTATTGCTCTTAGGCTTTAGTCTCGCTGCTCCTAGAGGTGCTTTCTAGTCCTGTAGAAGGTGAGGCACACGCATTAGGATTCAAATTTTCATGAAGGAGGTGGTTTCAATTATCCTAATCTCTTTAGATGTGGAGGCGTATGCATTAGTGGTACTCATCTTAAAAAGGCCAAAGCTAAAACTTTAGGATTCTCGATAACCGCTTTCCCTTTATCAATATTTTGTTTAGGCACGACGGTGGAGTGACCGGTTTTGATGAAACATTTTCTCATTGACTTTTGGAGGAGGCAAAGAAATGACATTTTGGTTTTGAAACCGGTTTGAGAACATTTGTTGTCTCCGCAGTCAATGGTTTTGTAATCACAGCTTCCATCGCCTTTCCTTTTGACTTTCCATTGAGCCCTCAAAAGATCATTTTAGCTTTCATGTCATTGTAGGCACGCTCATACGACAATTTGTCATACTTGCATTCCTCGCTTTTTCGATCAAGTTGTTTAAAATATGAGATATTTTCTTTTCAAGTTTCATAAGAGCTTTTTCATATTTTGAAACAATTTCGAGGTCTCATCCTCGAGTTTTTCATGATCTTCAATGTAATATGTTTGCAAAATGATGGACATAATATCGAGAGTCGTAACATCTTCAAGAGAGAATCATTTAACTTTTCCAAAATTTGATGTGTTCAACACTTTCATTAGCTTGCTTTACTGTGGATTTATGGTCCTTGACAAAGTCACTGTTTCTTTCAAAAGGCTTGTTCAAAATGAATTACCCTTGAGTTGATGTTATTCAAATTGAGGGCAATTTGAGTTTCAAAAACTTTTTCTGCTCATTATCAAAACTATTAAACTAGATGTTTGTTGTAATGTTGGTTTTAGTTTTAACAGTCTCTTGAAGATCCGCAATTCTAGTTTTCACATTTTCCAAAATACTTCTCGCATCACTTATGTTAAAAGGATTGTTTGAAGACATTTGTTCAATGTTCGAAAGAGATTTGGAGACAACAACTGGTTTTGAAACTGATTTTGAAACTGGTGTTGACACTTTGTTTGAAACACTTGGTGTGGTGGAAAACGTTGATTTTTCTTTTTGAGAAACAAAAGGAAGAACATTAATTTTGTTCCATTTGTTATAATCAATCGGTTTGATTTCCGGATGTTTTTTTTTCATTTTAGATCTACTCTCTTCAGATAGTTCCAACGTTTCAAGAGAATCATGCTCATGCAAAGGTTTTCCATTGTTCAACACATTCCGTTCTTTCTGAGCTTTCTTGAGGAAACAAGGAGGTGAGTTACCAAGAGCCATTTTTTGCGAAGTATGAAAAATCGGATTTACTTGATTAGAAAGCATCTTGATTGTCTTAGCAGAATGACCCGTTGTAAGAAGTAAATTGTCCAATTTTTTGATCGTTTCAGTTTTATCCAGAATCTCATCAAGAAGAGAATCTTCTCGCTTTTGCAAAGTCGATTATCAACTTCGCTTCTCTTTTCAAGATCGTAATATGTTGCTTTTTGTTTTGAAAGTTGGTCATTTAGTTCGAAATTTCCTTGTTTAAAGATTTGATTTTCAAATTCGATTCACATCAAGTGTGTCATACTTGAGTTGCAAATCTTTTCTCTTAAAATGTAATCTCGATAACCAATTTCTAATTCGACATTTTGTTTGTATAAAATTCATAGGCTTTGGCATGCTCCTTGTAACTCTCAAGCTCGGTCAATTTAGCATTCGCGCCTTAACTTCACGATTGACCGCTCTAACTTTCTCAACTTCAATGCCACATTGATTGATTAATGATTCAACATAAGCACGTGTTTCCTCATCAATCTCAAGATTTTGTGCCACACGCCTCCACTAGGATCCACATATGGAGTTTCGAGTTCGTATTGCTACAACTCGGATTGTCCATATATGTATCATAAGTAGGTGCTGGCGTTCTGATAATTCGTTTGTCATGAGTAAACACATCAAATATGACATTGTTATAGCATGGATCAATGATTGGTACCTCAAATCGGCGTTGGCGTCATAGATGTGAGGTGCGTCCGAGTCGGTGTCGTACTTAGTCTCCTCAAGATTTGCCATGAAGATGCAGCTCGCATTGATTTCCTCGAGGTCTTCCAAATCATCCATAATAGCCATAAAGTCTTGTTCCTCAAGACTCAACCGAATCCAACAAGCGTTCCTTTTGTACCAACAGATGCTTTTCAAGATACTCAAGATCGTTCTTGTGCGGCTTAGTAGGACAATTCCTTGCCATGTGACCCATTCCTTGACAGTTATAACACTTAACTGACACCCCGATTCACATTTCCATGATTCCCAACGATCGGAGTCGCAACATTCCGATTCGATTACCCATCGCTTATTCCCAACATTATGTCTCATCGATTACCAACATTCGAACCGCTGATTACCCATGCGAAATCCAAGAGCATATCCTCGCCGATTCCCAATAACTCCAACCATTTGTCCTTGATTACCCATATTCACACCCTACTGTGCAATTTGCTGCTATGAGTGTTTGATGATATCCTTTGGTTGTTGTTAGTAGGTGTGGAATAGCGACCTTTGATTACTTGACCCAAGAGAGAAATTATTTGGGACATAGGGTCTTCTTGATCGATTCTAGATCGGTGATTCCTTGTTCCCGGTATTGTGGATCCGGATAGAATTGTTGTTGTGGTTGTGGAATGTATTGTTGCAAGTTGTTGTTGTTGGAAGATGATGAAGCTTGTTGTTGTGTATTCACCGGAGTTTGAGTCTTTGCAATAAGTGCCAATGGATCATGATTCTTTGCCAATCTTTCTTTCCTTACTTCATTCGCTTGACTTGGTTTTGTTTCGTAAAATTATTCGGTTGATCAAAGTTCACCGATGAAGGTCTTTTGTTTGGTTGACAATAGTGACATATCGTCCCCATTCTTCCGGTAGATTATTCAGAACTTGATGTTTTGAACGATAGTTCGGGTGTCGACTTGTTTCGATTAGCTCATTCATCAAAGTGCAAACCTTCCATAGTAGGATTCAATGGATTCTCCCGGTGTAGATGTGAACTTTTCTCATTCGATTAGCAACTTGTTCTCCATGTCTTGATGACCAATTTACATTCCATGACAAAGTCGCCTAACACGCTCCCACATATCGAAGCAGCTTCAAAACCGCTCACCGCAGTCGAAGATGTCTATTGGTAAACCCGTTGGATAATATGAATTGCCATGTCATCTCGCTTCGACTTGTTTTCGATCCTCTGCAATGTATTCGATTTGTATTGAAGACGAGAAAATGGTGTGGTGGGAGGTGTTGCATCGAGTTTCCGTGTACATTAACTTGTCGAGGCTTGAAGGGTCCATCCCGAATGGATTTAATCATGAGTTTGCCATTAGGTTTGGTCTTTATGTAATGGAGCATTCGACTTGTCCATTGAAGATAACCACCTTTTGCCAACATAGAGGTCGGTTTTCGCACCTACCGCATGAATGTCTTGTTGAGTTGCCATTGATGAAGGTATGATCCGATAAAGTTGATGTAGGATCGATTCAACGATAAAGGAGTTGTGGTTGATGAAGATTAAGCTCGGTTGAGGTGTTTCGAAAGTCGCATCAGAACTCGGTTCTTAAAAATTTTCTCCCAAAATTTGAAATTCACTATAAAAATCAATTCTAAGGTCGTATGAAAATTTTGAGTTATGACAATTTTGACGCCAAATTTGACCGAAAAATTTGAATTTAGGCCCAAAATTTGAATTTTGACCAAAATTTTCACAGCTTAAACCAAAATTTGAATCTCGCGTAAAAATTGAACGTTTAGTCTCCTCAAAAATTTAAATTTTACTCAAATTTTCCCGCCAAAAAACTTTTTTTTTTTTTTTTTTAATGAAAATGAATAGCTTAGGCGTAGAAACACGAAGCTACGAGTAGACAAGGCTTAGGCGTAGGATCTGGTGCTTATGCGTAGGATCTTATACGTAGGAAGCTTATGCGTAGAAACCTTAAGCGTAGGAACCTTAGGCGTAAAAACCTTATGCGTAGAAACCTTATGCGTAGAAAGTATCTTACGCGTAACCTTAGGCTTATGCGTAGACAAAAAGTTACTCGTAAACCTTACGCGTAATTTTGAAGTTATGCGTAGAGTTACTCGTAAGCTTTTAGCTTATGCGTAAACTATGGTTAAGAACCAAAAATCCTTTACACCACGACAAAGGTAAGAGATATCCACAAGTCAAGTGTTCCACAAACTTATCCAAGTGAGGAAGCACCGATTAATCGATTATAGCACGAAGATTCTTCACCAAAAGTTACGAGTAGAAAACTAGGGTTTTGACTTTTGACTTCTACCGTAAGAAATTTCCAACGATTCAAATGATTTCTTTTGCACGTAAAGCCTTAAAAACACTCGAATAACCCAAAATGGTGACCTTTTTCACCCAAAGTGCCTAGAAAAGTTACTAGTAGAAATGACCAATAAACCAAATACGAGCTTAAAATGAAGAAGAACACGTAAAGCTTCGAACTTTTGCAAAAACTCAAACTTTAGCACCAAATAAACCTTAAACCACAAGAATCTTGAATTTTAAAGTGCAAAAATTAAAGCTTTAAGCTTGACAAAAACGTATAACGAGAGCTTATTACGCGTAACCCTTCAAAACAAACACAAACACTCCTAAACCATTGTTAGGCGATTGATACCAATTGTAGGACCTTAGTTTTATCAACCTTATCACAAACCCAACACAAATACCACGTTAACACAAACAACACAAACAAAGCTTAGAAATAAGATGAGAAAGATGGTGACTTGATGATATATAATCCGTGTATGATGTGAGAAAAGATAAACACAAGATGTTGTATATTCAATAAAGAAAAACACACACACACACTTTCAAGCACACCCCTCAAATGACCATTTGAGGGGTATTTATAGTACAAGACACATGTTGCCCTAAAGGCTTTCCATGGGCTTGGCTTGGGCTTCGTGGACTTGGATTGGATTACACATAATAAAAGGCTAGCTTAACATAACTATTAGCCATTTAGCTTAGCCCAATCCACGAGCCCGTTGACTATTCTATCACGATATCTAACACACATTACAAAGTTCCTAATCGTGAATGACCATCACTTTTAATAAAACTATTAAGGCTAACAAGCAGCATCTTGTCCCTGAAATACTCTGCATTTTGAGGGCGTTTTGGGGATGTGCAGTTCCTTGCAATGTGTCTATCACCACCACAGTTGAAGCACTTGATTGGCTTTCCTTGTCCTTGATTTGCATTCCTTCCACGATTCTGATTAGCCACATACCCTCCTCCCGCACCAAGATACCATAACCACTCCAATCATCCCTTGTTCATACCGCCTTCCTTGCACATTCTCGCACCACCACCTTTCCATCTCGGCGGTGAGCTTGATTATGTGGATTGGATGTTGTTCTGAGGTTATTGTTGGTGTGTGGAGTGGAATTCAGATTTTGACTAACCATGAGAGATAATTGATTGATGAAGTTTTCCATGAGTGTGTTTGAATCAGGAGGCTTATATGCTGGATTTGGAATGAGCTTGTAGTTACCATTACCCATTGGTATGACTTGAAAAGATTTGGTGGTGATACCTACATTTGTGTAGAATGTTGTTGAGTCATTTGATGAGCTTGCCTCTCCCTGATTAGATTTGAACTTTTCAAGAATCATTCGCTCAAACATAGCATGTCTCTCATTCTCGAGCGTAAACGCATACAATTGCTCATAGTTAGTGTTCCTCAAACCTTTAGTTAACTTGACAAGTGACAAATTTGTGCCATTCGGGATTCATGTTGTTCACAAACTTTGAATTTAGTCAATATTTGGCATAGTCATTTTGATATTCCTCATGTCATTCACAAGCTTGTGGAACCTCACATAATATTCAAGAACACTTTCCCTCGGTATCATCTTAAAGTGCTCAAAGTCATCATACGCTTGTGATTCTCTATCTTCTTTAGTTAATTCGTAACCGAGAGAAGCATCTTGACATTGTCCCAAACCGCTTTGGCTTCATGTTGTGATTGATTAACTTGTAGATGTCTTTTGGAAGACCCTAAAGTATAATGTTTGAAGCCCCGATATCAAGATCATATCTCTTTTCTCCTTATCACCGAGCTCATCATACGCCTTTAGTCCGTCCAAACCTAAGATCACTGTTCCATCCGCAGCAGTTTCAAGTGTGTCTCTTGTAGTCTCAATCTGATAAGGTCCTTCATAAATTGATTTGAGAATGTTGACCCCATTTTCCTTTCCCAAACAATACAACCTAATTCGTTGAGCCCATGAGTCATAGTCAGTTCTGTCAAGAAGAGATGATTGTAGGCACGTTGGTAGACATTATTACAGATTACACGGGATTTTATAACTTTATGATTAAACCGGGAAATAGATTCTTTCACGGGATTTTACTAAATCAAGAGAAAACCGTATTAGAAACAATAATTAATCAAGTCGCTATAACCTTGAAGACAAGTCGCTAAGTCACCAAGTCGCTAAGTATACAAGTCGCTTTAGTGGACAAGTCGCTAGGCTCACAAGTTGCTAGAGTGACAACTCGCTAGAAGCACAAGTCGCTATTGATACCAGTCGCTAGACACAGGTCGCTAAAGTAACAACTCGCTAAGTGGACAAGTCGCTAAAGAACAACTCGCTAGACTGAACAGTACGACCACTACTTTGTACTATATGTCGCTTTGTCTCAAAAGACAAGTCGCTAGGGCACAAGTCGCTTCCCACAATAAAGTCAAGTCGCTGAAGATTGTAAAGACAAGTCGATAAGTTGACAAGTCGCTAGCCGGAATGGTACAGCCACTACTTTGTACTATTTGTCGCTTTGTCTCAAAAGACAAGTCGCTAGTGCTCAAGTCGCTACCACAACAACTACAAGTCGTTGAATAATATAGAAACAAGTCGCTACAAAGAACACAATTCCGAGGCTCAAGTCGCTAGCTAGAAAAGTTCAAACACAACACTTTTCAATCCAAAACTAACCTAACCACAGTGATTCAAGCTTTCCAAATTAAAACCCAAGCACTTACAACGATTCTAAACACGAAAGTACAATCAAAATTCAAACTTTAACACTAGAAATGATCCAAATGATGCAAATACCACTAAACTTTTTCAAACCCAAAAACCATATAAAACCACTAGAAATCCAAGAACATGTAAGAGAGATGATCAAACCATGGCTCTTGATACCATTTGTAACATATTGGATTTCACAAACACATCAAACCATGTTTTATTAGGGCGTACACTTTGGGTTTTAGAGAGAGAAAGTTTAGAGGTTTAGGGAACTTAGTGAGAGAAAGTAAAAGTATTATTATGAGCCCAACACTCTACCTTGGGAGTAGAGGGTATTTATAGTATCATACATAAACGCCACCCACGGTCGTGGATCGTGCATACAGCTGGGTAAAGACTGTCCGTCCTCCACGGTGTTACTAAACTAAATACTAACTAACATTAAATAACTACGACTACGAGATTTCTAACGATTACATACACTTGAGGTGACCGACACTTTAATAACTGGATTTACTAAATCCTAACAATAACTATGAGAAAAAATCCTAAAACTTAACTCAAAAACCCTAGCTTTGATTACCAACCCTTAACCAAATGTTTCTAACACCCAAATGACCTTGTACTTCCCTTGTATCTGTCGTTTATAAAGAGAAAAGAAGAGAGTGTGTGTGTTGTGTTTTTTATGTGAAAAGTGAGCTAGCTAAGGCTTCTTTATATGAACATTTAGGGTAATGTTGTAAGAGATCTCAAGTGTCACATGGGCATGGTTCTAACCAAAAGATCAAGATCTTGGCATGTTGTGGTGGTCCTAGAGTAACGCCTACATGTAAGGTGGTGGGGGGAAGGTTGCTTACTTAATATTTTTGGCTCTTATAATTGACATTAGTAAAGGGTAAGTTTGGTTTTGTCATGGTAGGAAGATGGTTGTTTGCACAACTATCTTGGGTGGCCAGTTTTTGGTGGAGATGGGGGACAAAAAAAATTCAAATTTTGAAAGTTATAAGTGTATATTTATGTATTATAATGTAAGGGTGGTGAATTGGTTAAGTATTGAATGCATGCATGAGACTCAATGCAAATTTTAGCTGATTTACGTAAAACTTATAAAACCAAATGCATATGACTTATAAAATATGCTCATGAGAATTATAATGTACTAATTTAACGTAGACTAAACTTAGTCTAGTGTTGGTATAGGTATAAAGTTGTTTTTCGTTGTACGCAGGTTAACCAAACGGTTATACGTTAAAGCAAGTATTTCACGTGTCCAAAGTAAAACGTTCAAGTTTATGGTTAAGTATTAACCTGAAAAATGTGAGTTGTCACACGCCACCACCCACCACCACCTACTCTCACGTGGTGGTGGTGGGTAGTGGTGGTGGTGGTATGTGGTGAGTGGCGGTGGTGGTAGATGGTGGCATTGGTAGGTTTAGTTAAGACTTAAAATAAAAAATAAAAAATAAAGAGTCAGTTACATATATCGTCTCTGCGTGTTAATTAAAAAAATAAAATAAAAATGTCAGTTACATGAATCGTCCGTGTGGTTTAGTATAGACTTAAAAGGACTACTTTGCCCCTCACATGGCCTGACTTAACGGGCAACAATAACGATTGTTAGCTATAATCGCTAGCTTGTAACCAAAAGTCCAATTTATGGACATTTGCTAAAAATTCTTGTCGGGAGTGGCTAAAGTACAAAAAAATGAAACTTCAAGGACAAAATTTGTAATTCAATGTAAGACTACCCACAATGGTCACACCCCATCATCTTCCACTTCTGCACCACCTCACCATTCACTTACCTCTCACCTTTCACTCACAATGGTCACAAGTCCCCTCACCTTTCACTAAATATTCACTTTATACAAATATACTTCATAAAATACCACACACATTTTCAAAAATCAAATAATCAATAATAAAAACGCATCATGGGGCCCATTTTTTGCATATAAACCAAATAACAACTTGCTCACCGTTCGTCCTCCTTTTTAGTTGGCTCTCACGCGTGAGCCATCCCATGCAATGGAGTGACGCGTGACTCGATGGTCTCACGGGTGCTCAGTGCTCATACTACAACATTGTGGTCGGTGTAAAGTTTAGGAGTTATAATCCTTTGTGCATGAATAAATAGTTTGTTAGGAGGATGAATACTTTAAAAAACTAAGTAAAGCTATATTTTGAATCTATATTATATATAAACTGATTTTCATGTATTATGTATTTTGTAAACATGTATTTAAAATCTATCTATAATCTATAAAAAAAATGCGTAAGAATTTAAGTATTAATATTTATAAAATAGTGATTATAATAGTAATTATGCATTTATAATCTATCTAAAATATATAAAAATATGTAATAATTTAAGTAATAATGGTTAAAAAACAATTCAAATTTAAGTATTAATGGTTATAAATAATGATTCTAATATATATATTTTTTACTACCTCCGTCCTAAATTTTATATCCATTTTGACTTTTTAAATCTAACTTTTACTTTAAATATTTTTGTTTGTATTATATAATACTTGATGCAAAATATATGAATAGATTGTGTTTTAAATGTATTTTTCACTGATATGACTTTCATCAAGTATTATATAATACAACTAAAAATATTTAAGGTCAAAGTTTGATTCAAAAAATCAAAATGAACACAAAATTTAGGACGGAGGGAGTAATTATATATTTATAAAGGTAGGTCTAAAAGTATGTTTTTTATATCATAGATTCTCTTTAAGCAATACCTTGTGTTTTTGTTGGTAAAGATATTATCCTGACCAATTACCAATTGAGTTATGCGTCATTAACTATCTATTTGCGACTACTAGCATTGTCAAACCACTTCCGCTGTATTCTTGAGTTTCTTCATAAAAGAAGAGAAGAGAAGATACAATCACTTCTATTCTCTCCTCTTCTTCCCAAAAATGGGCGGAACATATATTCCCAAAAAAAAAATACTAGATCTTCCTTCCTTCTTCTTTCCTATTCTTTTCTTTTCTTCCCATAAAACATCTTGAGAACACAAATTTTTTTAATTTCTTTCCAAATCATTTCCATTCTCCCCTAAATCAAACTCAAGAACGTAGTGTTCGTCCTCTTACCTTCATTTTGTTATCTTCTACAACCTCTATTGCCTCAAAATCGTGTTGGTGCCCTAATCATATACATATTTTCTTATACTTAAAGTTATTTAAAATTAAAATACTCGTAAAAACGTAAACTTATAAAGCACTGGTTCTCGAAAAATTAAGTTACAAGTATCTGTCGTCGCAACGCGCGAATACCCTGCTATTATATGTAAAGCATACTCCGTATTTTATACACTTGATATATGCCTTTTAACTTTTGCCTATATTTGAGAAATTAAAAATGAATCAAATTTGGATGGCCGAATCTTGTGTCATGAATGATTGCACTCGGATGTAAAAAAAATTATATGTCACTGTCCATAATGGGTAATGGGTAATGGGACACACTCCCCTTCATGTCCTTTTCACCCAACTTTTTAACTTTCAAATAGTGTATTCATTGTTGTCCATAATGGGTAATGGGACATACTCCCCTTCATGTCCTTTTCACCCAACTTTTTAACTTTCAAATAGTGTATTCATTGTTGTCCATAATGGGTAATGGGTAATGGGTAATGGGACACACTCCCCTTCATGTCCTTTTCACCCAACTTTTTAACTTTCAAATAGTGTATTCATTGTTAGAGAGCAAGGTACGGTGAGCCATGGCTCAAGCCATGAGCTTTAGACCACCTTATAATATGGTAACCCACATGCCGTGTTAAATTTGGTAGAGTCTTGGCCGTGGTAAATTACCAAATTTCACGAAGCAATATTCTTTTTTTTTGTTTTTTTATTGTTTGTGTTGTGTTGTGTTTGTGTTTGTGACGTGTTTGTCTGATCTCGATGTTTTTTTTTTTTTTTTTTTTTCCAGATATGGCTAATAAGAAGATGTAGATGGTGGTTGGAAGGATAAGATGTATATGGTGGCTTCCTGCTACATAAAACATAGTAATATATATAAATATTTAACCCTACTCTCATTTCAGCCCAATAAAAGTTCTCAAAATATACAATTGTGTACGTGTATTATCAAAACTTTTGTAATATGAACATTTGAAATAGTACCATAGTAATATGTTTAAAGTTTATTTAAGTCAACAATATATAAGGTTGCCCATTTTATTATTAACGAAGTTAAATTTTATTTAAATATATTATTGTATTTAAAAAAAAAAAAAAAAAAACGTACGACGGCACCGTGTTATCTTGTATGCCATGTTTGGTGTCATATAGCCTAAAGCTGTCTTAATGAAAAAAATCTTGAGATAAGACAACTTTTTTCACTAAGACCACCTTCGACACGCTGATCGCACTTGGCTTTCTTAGTGTGACTTTTAATTTTGATGTTAATCCGAAATGACTAACATAATATAACGCTCATCCAAAACATGATTATCGAAGAGAACAACAACAAATTCGACTAAAAAAACTTGATTTCATTGATGCAATGTCATAAAATAATAACATAACTCTTAAAATAGAGAAGAAAACAACAAACAAATTCGACTAAAAGACTTGATTTCATTGATGCAATGTCATAAAATAATAACATAACTGTTAAAATAGAAAACGCTTAAAATGGTTATTTAAAACGAGTAAGATGTATCAAATTGATTGCGACACAACAAAATTAATGTGTAGAACCGTAGAGGGGTGAATACGTTCTTTTCGACTTATTTTAAGTTTAACTATATTAAGTGTCAAGATTGCATGCAAGGATGTGAACAAATAAATAATATAAATCATAAGTAAAGAGTTAAGAGAAAGAGACAAACACAACGATTTATAATGGTTTGGGATGAGGGGTTTAGATCATCTGTACGTTCAGTTTCGAATTCGCTAAACCTATATATTTCACTAGCAACAAATCCTTGTGGTGGATAAACCGTACACTTTAGCTTTCACTGTTTGACACCTAGACCCAAGCCAGCACCTAACAGAATCCGCACCAGAACCACCCACAAAGACCTCACGAACTTCACACTGATTACAAAGACTTCTACAAAAGAAGTACCAAACCCCAAGCTTGAATGCACCCTGTACAAGACTATTACACCATTGCTTCTCCGCCCCAGGAGAACTTTCACACTTGCTTCTCCGCACCGGAAGTAAGACTCGACACTTAGTTACAAATGAGTATGAGAGTATGAGTATTTTTTACAAGACAACAATACTAGACTAGAAGAAGATAAATTAAGAAGAAAAAAATACTCGATGTAGCCACAACACACAAAAGTGAATTAGGTTCTTTTATGTTCTTCTCTTGCAAAGAAGTTTACTTTCAATAGATGATAGAATATGTTAAGACACAAGAAGGATTGAAAGACTTAGAGAGATATAAAAGAGTAATAAGAGATAGAAATAGATGGAAAGAGTTGAAGTGTTAAAATTGCAAGAGGGTTCTATTTATAGGCAAGATATCAAGACAGCCCACAACGTGCTGCTCTGGCGCGCTAGCACACAGGACTAGCGCGTTGGGGGTTGTTTTGTCTCTTGCCAAATAACTAGCCGTTGCCTCTTGCAAATGATATTCTTAGTTCAAAATTCAAATGTCATAATCTTTGTTAATGTCACACTTAACTTGTTAACTGTTTATGTAAGATATGTATTGAGGGTTTGAGGTTGGTTGATCGCTTGTTTTCTCACATTCGATAAGGACCCTAGAATGTGACCGAAGTCACGAGTTGGGTAACACTCACGAGTCGATTGAGTATTTGTGTGGGTGAATCATCTGTTGGAGGATAATAACGTGACTTGACTTCGCTTCGGCCATTTCAGGGAAATGGCCAAGAATTTGTAAGGATGCCCTTAGGATTGTGAGTAACCCGTAAAGGTGATCCAATAGCCTAGGATGACCCACATGGCTATCATCAAGGGAAGGGACAAGGATAACACGTGTTATCTCATCTTGGTTGAACCGGGTGCATGGAGGGATCCATGCATGGTTGTAGCACTATCTCTATACGAATGAGGTAGTGACTCGTGGTAATTGTTATAACAACCCTGGCTTAGCGTGCCAGGCGTATCGTTATTCTGGGCATGTTTGCCAAGCAAGGTTTGTCTTAACGTAGCCTGAAAGAGCGTTTCCCAGATGTGTCCCCAGATCTTAGCCATGACAGGTTTGTTATTGGGCCAATGTAGAGTGTATAGGCTTTAGCCATTTTGGTTGAAGCTCCCATATGCTATCAAATTCCCCAATCCATTAGTGTATTTGACTACTTCAAATGAGATGATAAACTCATGATCTTGTTATGAGTTATCTTGGAACTCCTCTAATATGTCTTCCCATGCTCAAGGAGGCTTACGTGCTTTCCTCTCCCTGGGAATGCGAATATCAGAGTCATTGATTGCGTCGACTGAGTGTCTAGAAAATATTTTCATTTTCAAGACTGCTGCATATTGAATGCATGTACAACCTTTTAATGTGAATATTTGTGAGGGGTTATTGTAAAGATTGAGAAGTTGTGAGGTTTGCCTATCCTAGGCCTGCCCCGTGTTTAATGTTTGCGTGACCTGGGATTTTGTCTCAGCAGTAAACAATCTCTCTCATAGTCTTTTCAAGATCTTCCTGATTGGAGACTTGAAATATTTCTTGATTTTCGTTACCGGTTGTTAGTTAGCCATTTTTGTGTATAGTGTTTGATACTTAAAAGTGTGTTACCTTTTGCATGAGGTTCATACGTTCAACGTGCTTTGACCCTATAAGGCTTTGGACGTGTGTCTATTGGGCCCTTATATAGTATGTCTACAAAAGGGGCGTGCCCTAAGCCTTTTGTGAGTTGTTCCAAATTTTACCTTTACTCCACAGAGAGTTTAACTTTGTTCAAGTGTCTATTTCCCTATGAAGTCCTTTTGTCTTCTCTCATTTTGTGAGGAGTGTAAGCAAAATAAAGTGTGTGTTTGTCTGTGTGTCGTGGTGAACTTTGTGTCGGTTAGCAAAGTCCCTTTGTGTTTTCTGAGTTTCTACTTGTGAGCCTATGTTGGCAAGGCTAAAGTTTTTTTTCCCACTTGCTTTTCTTCAGCAAGGTTTTTAATGAGATAGTACTACTAAGTTGAACTCAGTGTTACGAATTATTGGTGATGGATGAGCATTATATACATAGTGTTATGAATTATTTCTTACTATATTGGTTACTATGTATGTAAGATTTTCACATTTTTCAAATATATGTAAGTCACTTGTCTCCCTAATAAGTGTAGTAAATAGTATAGTGCGTGCATGTTTGTACTATAAATACTACATGAAAGTAACGAATGAAATGCACCAAAATCAGCTTTCGTAAGTGATCTTTTACTTCTGTTCTTTGATTATCTAATTCTCTCGAAAGTTATATAATTATATTGTTATACAACTCGTTAATTATAACAGTTTTTAAAGTTTAACTTTTTATGTATATTTACATCTACTTTATTTAAAGGGTGTTTGGGAAAGCTGTTTTTACTATTTCTGCTTAAAAAAAATGCTTTTATGGTGACTAAAAACAAGTGATTATGAATAGAATGTTTGATTTGATTATGATTAAAAATAAGTAGATAAGCAGTTTTTTTTAGTATTTGATTGCTTATTTAATTAAAGGAAAAATGGTCTAAAAAGTCATTCAACTTGTTACTTTTTTCTTTTGTAGGCATTAAACTTTTAATTTTTTTATTATAGCATCCAATTTTTTAATTTTCTTATTGTAGCATCCAACTTTCTTAATCATTCTATTGTATGCATCCAGCTTCCTTAATCTTTATATTCGTAGGCATCCAACATCTTTAATTTTTCAATTGTCACCTCACTTTTTTGCGCTACATGCCTACAATTAGAAAATTGAGAAAGTTGGATGTTATAATAGGAAAAATAAAACTTTGATATCTACAAAAGAAAAAAATGACAAGTTTAATGACTTTTTATATCATTTTCCTTTAATTAAATTTTATAAAGTATGTATAAAATTTATTCTTTCTATATTTTGAGAATACATTATGCTTATACGAGAACAAAATATATGTATACAGCAGCGTCGTCAGTTAATTTAGAGGACCCTGCTATGTGTACACGTTGATGACCGATCATTTTGGACATCAACTATAACGAGATAAGATATTTTAATAGCTACTAGTATAGAATTATTGGTCCTTAATAATTGGCGAAAAAGCTATGCTTATGGGACAAAAAGTCTATGCCTTTAAACAAACTATATGCAATTGTATATCATTTTGCGTACATCATAAAAGCAAACACTAATAATAAAGACAAAAAGTAATCGAGAAAAAAGAGAGGACCTAGTTGACAATCTTTTCAAATTGAGAAGATCAACTTGATTCAAGTTGGATTATTGTGAGCCATTGGATTTGATTCAATGACTTAAATCAAAAGAAGTTCTTTTAATTTGCGTCATTAGATCATATCCAATAGCTCATATATTTTCAACTTGAGTCAAGTTATCCTTTCAACTTAAGAAGATCCTAATCCGTTGACAACATGCAATAGAGGAGTTGGCAACTTGGCAGGGTATTCATTTTCACTTTTGTCAATGTTTAATTTTCTTATACAAAGCTCTTATTGTGAGTGACAAAACTAAAACTTAGTTTGACTGAATAACATAGTTTCTCAAAGATAGATGAAGGGCTTTGAATAGTTCTCTCACAAATATATATTCTTTGTCGACGGTTATTATGTAACTATGAGATATAACAATTATTTCGTACATCATATTTATAAGATGGAATACTTCTAAAAAGGATTATAAACAAAAAAAAGTTTCCAGTGTGGTATATGCATAGTTTTCTGATTTTCTCGCTTAAGTTGAAGCTACGTACGGTACGTATATATTGGCGTTCAACAATTTCATAAAAGACTTATGGTATAACCTTATTACTATGTAAAACGTTATACACTCAAATAAAAGTTATATAGCTCAAATAATTATTTTGTTTTTCAATTTTATGAAGCCAGGTCAGTTAATTGAGTTCTTCATCAGCTACCAAAACAAAGTTTTCACACCACCAAGCTACTAACAAAGAGATTCCGAAATATTTCATAACTAACTTATTAGTAACTTATGGTATAAAGGCATGTGGTAATATAGCGACCAACTTATGGAACTTCTTGTTAACAAATAAGTTGTCTGCTTGTATAATATTGTTTCATCAAGTTATACACGATACTAGATAGTAAGACCCTCTTTAACCTTATCAAATGAATTTTTAAACCCAAGTTTCGGGATCGATTTGAAGTGTTATTCATACACGGTCGATTAAGATTGATTTGGACATAAATAAAAACGACAAAAGTTTTTTCATTTAGTTAGACTTATTTGTCCATCATAGTGGGACAAAATGTCCGGCTGATTAAACAAATGAGTGATTCATATGCAATCTCATCAATTATGTACATAAAAGTGACACTAACTAATTTAATCATCTTTCATATTTTTTTCTTAAACGTCCAATAATTCAACAGGTAAATAAAATTCTACATCATGCAACTTCATTTGGTTGTTTTTCATTATACATTCAACGTTAAAAAAACAAAGACGATGTCAAGCAAATCACAATTGCAATGGATATTGATGTTACGGTGACAGTTAATGGCATCCTCCCTCGATCCTTCCTGAAAACCATGCCTTCGTATATCGGCCAGCTATTCACCACCACGAACCCAGATATGAAAATCTGCACAAACAAGTTTTCCGATCTTCCCATGCTAAAAACATCAATCATTCCTTTCACAAATGATAATAGGCCGATCACTGAAGCAACTGAAATCGGAAAGAAAAAGAGCGATGTAACTCCAAAGTCAAAGACGCCATGTTCGTATAATTTATTTTGTTCTTCATCGACCACTTTGCTAGTAACATTAAACCCGAATGACGATAAGCCAATGCTTTTAAGTGACCACTCTAGCAATGCAAATGGAAGGCTTGAGAGTCCCCACATTAACCACATTCTTTGGTAGCTCCACCACCTTTGCATAGTTCCTCCGCCAAACACCACATAATCAAGTATCTCTTTTCCGTAAGCTCCAAGAAATAAAAATGCGTACAAGAATAAGCCTTCTTCAGAATCCTGCAATAATCGAAATACCTTTAAATTCTTTACATTGAGTTGGTATGATGGGAAAGTTAGATTGATACTTACATTCGTGAATATAGGGAAGGAGTTTATGAGTGAAATTTGAGGCAAGAATGCGTAGATAAAGATTGGAATCATCCAAAATGGACGAAGTGTATAGTGAGTGTAGCATAGGGCTTGAAGTGGATTCATCGACCGAATGCCATATGTTATGGGACAATATTTGTTAAAAAATATCTCCAGAAATCCCATGTACCATCGTTGGATTTGGGTTAAGGAATCATTTAAGTTTGATGGTGAACCTCCTAGAAATGCAGCACGTTTTGGACTGAAAAAGACTGATTTCCATCCTTCACAATGAAGTCGAAAACTTGTGTATGTGTCCTCTGTCAAGGTGCCATATCGAAATCCAATCTGCAAAATATTATAGCAGATGCAACTCATTTGTGACTCTTTGTTTTTTAAATGTGACTGATCATTTATCAATTCGTGTTTTCCCTTCCTAATTAGTACTTTTCGCTAAAAAATTCGTATCACCCACTTATTTTTTGTGCCAATATTGTTACGTCGACAACTTAGTGTTGCAAAAGTCATTGTTTTCACTATTAAGTCTATCCGGACAAAGTAAAATTAATTAAGGCTAACCTCGGAACCCCACGACGTATTTTCTTCAAAATCGCAGTTGGCTACTTTGTATGCTGAAACTGCAATCTCTTTACTCTTTATTGATTTTACGTTATCTCTAACGCTACTTGCAGTGACACCCACAGATGAACTGTTGCTAATAACTTGTCGATTGAGAAATCCTCCCGTGCCCATATACTGACCGCCTACCAAACCATCCATTCCAAGACTTAGAATTTGTGTCTCAGCCTTGAACTCATTCGCATAAATGTCATTTTTGTTGATGCTATGGTATCTTTGTGGAAACTGAACAAATGCAAGCTTCGGATCAACTTTAGGATCCAAAAAGTAACATAATGCACGAAGTGGTGTTTCGGGGTCGTTTGAGTACATGTCACAGTCTTGGACCAGCACTATTGGTGCATTTGTCATTATGCCCGACACTCGAAGCTTCATTATGAAATGAAATTTGTTAATATATAATAAGTGAACGAAAACTGATAGTTAATTAATCAGAAACGTGTTCTATAAAATGAAGCAATGCATAGGGAGTTCAATTACCATGACGTTAAGTGCTCCAGCCTTATAATTATGTGCTTTGTTGTTGCGTTTCTCTCGTGTTACATAGATGAGATTCGGCATGACACCACCATTTACATCTTTGTCTACACCACTATCTAACAAACTCTGCATTTGTAGAAATTAACATTATAAATCTAAGAAGAAAAAAAAACACTTGCATTTTGTTCAAATGCAAAAACTATATGAAGCTGTGTATGTTATGATAAAGGTTATAATAAACTTTGATTTTAAGAGGAACCTGGATGACTGTAGGATGTTGTGAGCGTGTGAAGTTAGGCGTCCATTTGCTGAAAGCATCTTGTAATTCTGATTCCATCTCTCGATTCAACGACACGACACCACTTTTCACCACTGCCTCTACCCTTGATTTCATGCTTTCGTACATTGCCTGCCATATATAGCAATGTTAATTAGTCGTGATCAGAGGGTGCTGTGGAATTAAAATAGCACGGAATAGTCATAGATTGCATTAGTAATACACTGTATGATGAACTTTGGATTTTAGTTTTGTTAGCTGTTGTATTCTTACAGCTGGCACTCTTGTAATACACTATATGGGAGTATGGGACCACTAAGTTTGACCACATTGTCTTTCAAAAGATATTATGTTAATTTTATTCAAAAACTATGTTATCATAATTAAGAATAAATGATAAGTGTTGACGAACTGGTAACTCTTAAGCATTTCTTATAAGTTTTGCGGATTTAGACAGGTTTGATCATTCAAACTACGATAAGAATAACACAAGAATCAACCCAACTAATAATTCGTTAGGCCAAAACCCGTCATGATAAGGGACGATGCCAAGGACATGAACGAAATCATTATATCTAAGTGATAAGTTGGATGACATATATATGTCTAGTTAAAATATGATTTCAACTACAAAGAACAAAAACAAAACAGTGATAGTAGAAGATAATAACTAGACACGCACCTTGATTTCATCTGTGTCAGGAAACCAATTTCCAGAATCACTTCCAAAATACACTTCTGGAGCCCTATCCACAATATTATGCTTCTTGCAATATGGTATCCAATGCTTAGCAAACTTAGCACACTCCGTGAATGCATAAAGTGTCATTTGTGATCCTCCGTCGTCTGAAATATACACGGACAGCTTCTCCGTTGGGTACTCATACGCCAACACTGATAACGCCGTGTTCACCACTCCAACCGGTGGCTCTTTAGTTGGATCAGCCGTGCATATAATTATATCTAACCCTGGATACTCACTCTCCGCTACAGCTTGTCGAAGATTCTCTAGAAAAACCTTACGCTCGATTGGACTCCAATGAAAGCACTGCGAGGTCAACCACAAGAAAGCTAATATAAAATCAGCTACAAACAGAACAACTGTAATTGGAGCCCGAGAATGGATTAGATTACGGCAGTGGCGTAGGAGATGCAGAAAGACTATGGTGGCGTATACGATGGAGAAAATACGGTTGAGCCATGTTTTGGACAACGGTTTACTGGAATGAAAAAGAGGAGTGGCCATGCTATCTATTAGTGTCGTTGATGGAGGATATTCAGAGGATAAATGTTGGCTTTCGTGTATGAAATGTGTTTGTCTAGAAAAGCAGATATGATGGAACCAAATGTGACAACTTTCTAAATATATATATGACCGACCGATAAGGATTTATCATGGGCCACTTTAGAAGAATAGATAAATAAACATGTTCTAATATTTGGTCAAATCGATGACCAAATAAACTTGGAACTTGGTGATTACTCAAGTTGCTAGCTTCGAGAAGGAGTACAAGTAAGACTTGGTCTTCTTATTTTAAGCCATGCATTTACTGTAAAGTAACATTAAATAAGACTTGGTCTTCTTATGAGTCTGCTATTTTGATCAACTAGCTGTTGAAATGAGTGTTAATATATGCTAGATCTACGAATATACAAAATATTGCATGGGATTTTTATTCGTGTATGAATACACTTATTAAATGGGGCTTTAAATCGCGTTTTGTTTAGCAAAACGTAGAATATTGCATAGGAATTACGAACACCTAAAACTAGTTACACGTACGACATATGCACATGCGGAAGCTAGCTGGTTGTTAAAATGCAGAACTGAATACAAAGCAAATCGCCAAAGTTGCACAAACTGATTTAATTGTAGTCTTAGTAGGCATCTTTCCTTTGTCATTCCTCAACACCATCGCTTCGTAAATCGGCCAACTATTCACCATACCAAACCCTGCTATTAATAACTGCCCAAGAAAATCATCAAGCCTCCCATTATTTATAACAATTTCCTTTATTCCCATCACAAACGCTAATAAATTGATGAGTGCTGCTATATTTACCGGTAACAACAATGGCAAATCCACCCCAAATTCAAAAACCCCTTTCTCATAGCGCTTGCTTAGCTCCGTGTCTAACACCTTGCTTGTCACATTGAATTCCATCGTTGACAAGCTTAAGGATGCGAGTAACCAATTAAATATTGATAACGGGAAACAAGAGCTCCCCAATATTAACACCATTCTTTGTCGATTCCACCATTTTTGGAACACTGATCCCGCCATCACGAATTCATAAAGATCTTTCCCATGTGATCCAAGGAAAAGAAACGCGTATAAGCAAAACCAGGGATCTGAAACCTGTACCACCAAATTAAAATCTTATAAATCAGTTAACCAAGATTAATTTAGTAGTAACAATATTTAGGACTACTAACCTTAGGGAATATTGGGAAAGAGTTTATGAGAGCTAATTGGGGCAAAAAGGCGTAGATGATGATGGGAATACACCAGAAGACACGTAAATGGTACTGAACATAACACATGGCATGTAAAGGGTTCAAAAACTTCATTCCGAAGGTTAGTGGACTAAATTTAGAAAGTCCTGTTTGTAGGAAGCCCATGTACCATCTGCTTGATTGACATAGAAAGTCATTAAAGACTATTGGCATACCGCCTAGAAATGCAGCTCTAGCTGGGTTACATGTGGCAGATTTCCATCCAGAGCAGTGGAGTCTAAAACCCGTGTAGATGTCCTCAGTCAATGTACCATACCTAAACCCGATCTGAAATCAGTGCAATAATGATAAATTAGCTTAACAAAATGAGAAAGATACAATAGAAAATGAAAATATATAAACTTTTGTCTCCTATAGTGTACCTCTGAACCCCATTTAGTATTCTCCTCATAAACACAACTAGCGACACGATGTGCTAATGCAAAAACATCTTCAGACTCCTTTGTTTCATTCCATAGCTTGTGTGGTGTACTATGGTTCTCGATGAGAACTTGTCTTTTAAAAAATCCACCAGAGCCCATGAATATTGTGCCACCCAAGCCATCCATTCCTATGGAGCATACTTGTGTCTCGAGCAAATGTTCAAGACCATATGTGTCGGTCGTATTGATGTTGTGGAAGCGTTGAGGGAATTGAACGAACGCAAGCTTTGGATCAACGTTAGGGTCCAAAAAATAACATAATGCACGAAGTGGTGTTTTCGGATCGTTGGAGTACATGTCACAATCCAAGATAAGGATTAAAGGTGCATTTGTCATAATGGTTGATACTCGTATCTACAAAATGATCAACTAATTATTAGCATCTTAATTTGTCTTTCTAAAAGAAGAGCCAGTATATGTGATCGATCAAGGTTGACGTACCAAGGTGTTAAGAGCACCCGCCTTGAAGCGATGCGGAATGGCTTGATTCTTTTCTCGCGCTAAATAGAAGAGATTGGGCATATAATGATCCGTAACATCTTTATCTTTGTCACTTTTAAGTAGAACCTAAAATGTCATAAACTTTTGTTTCAATAAAGGTTTTTTTTTTTTTTTTGTATCAATATAGAATAATGAATACCTCGACAACCGTAGGATGCTGGTGACGTGCAAATTCAGGTGTCCATTTGCTGAATGCTTTAACCATACGATCATCAATGAGTTGCTCAACATTAATAGATCCTTGGTCTACCACACCTTCAATAGTTGCTTTCATTTTTTCATACATTACCTACTCCCCACAAAATAAACGAGACAACTGGTATATTACTTGCACTAAGATCCTCAGGTGTGAATTGGACAAATTTTATTTATAAAGTTGTCGCTATAGGAGCTAGAAAATATACAACAGTACATTATTCCAGTTAGAAATCAAAATCACTGTTTTACTTTTGATGCCGTCTCCGATATTGTCTTTCCACCGGTGTTTGGAGTCGAAACATGTTCGGCTACGAACATGCTCCTATTTTTTCTTTTTTAAATTGTTTTCTTTGTTACGGTACTAGTTTTTCTGAAAAATAAACAATCCAACATCCCCTACAAATACTTATGATGCTTATCTTGAACTTCCTAAGTGATATTAACAAACGAAAACATTAGTGTTGATAAAAGAGGAGTCTACTCATAAAACAAATAAGTAACTTTGTTCTCGTTGTGTTTCAGAATCCCATTACTTCTAAATTATCCGTTAAATGTGATTCTGTAACCAAATTTTAAGTGGCGAATACACAAATAATATGAATGGATGCAACACAAAATACAATTAATTTAAATCCTAACTAATATAAACTGAAGATTACTATGTTGATTTCAATTTGTGTGGCGACTAAAATTTGCAATTGTAATTAGTGAAGTAATGAAAATCTAAAATCCAATAAACTAGATCCCCTTTGATGAGTTAATTTGTCAATGAAATTGTTATTTAGTCCAATTTTCATCCACTCGATACATAGTTTAGGGCTAAAATTATATCTTTCACTTTCAGTCAGATTTTTATTTATAACATCAGTCTCACGTAAGACTAAACCAAAATTCAACGACTTGAACACAAAAACCAGAGACCTATGTAGAGTTTTCAGTATAAGACATAAAGCAACGTTGCATAAAAAAACGTTTTTAAGAAAAACAAAACACCCTAGTTCTCTCTCGTTTTGTGGCAATTATGGCGATTTAATATTTTACCTTATCATAGTAAATATTGATTGATCTAGTATTGCTTCTGCTTCCTAATTGGTCCCCCATCAATAGCGGGTCGCGACTATTGAGACTTAATTATAGATCAATCTTTGGTTGGTGTAGGGTATTTATTATACTTATTGGTCGATCATTCATAAAATAGCTGATACATTCCCTTATGGAATATATCTAGTCGGTTTCTTTCTCGGATCGATTAGGTTTTATTTAGTTAGGGTATTATTTTTCTTATTTATTGTTTCTGCTAGTCATCATTATGTAATGTGCTCGGTGATTTATGATATAAAACCCTAATTAGTTAGGGTTTTTATGCGTTCATTGAAGATAGACATTGTTTGCTCTTTTTGGTTTTTGGTTGTTTTCTGTGATGATGAAATCGGGTTTCTTGGATTCGGTGGAGGAGATAAGAAGAAAAAAAGAAAGACTGTAATGATTATATGGACGCAAAGGTTGTAAATGAGGTAGAAGAGCCGGTTCTTGCTACCCGGTTTCTAATTTACATGTCGTTGATACCGTTGAACAAGACAAAACGAATGCATGCGGTTCTAGTTTGGATTCTGGTGTTGATCTTACTTCTAAGATATGTAACTTAGAAAAGTAATTGCTTGATGGTAAAGCGTTTTATTGGACTAAGAAAAACCACTCAAACCTACTATTGTCACTAGGAGTGCTATGAGTGATGAGGCTACACGTATTGTTACTATGGTGCGTGTAAGAGTTTTGAAGAGGCAATGAGTGGTGTTGCTTATGCTTTTATGCCTTCTGCTGACAAGGTAGACAACATACCAGTGGCCAATACTAATGTTGAAGCCCTCCGTCTTATGCTTTTAAAATCAACCCTGCAACTTCTACTAAATTTGACTTAAGGTTTATTGAAGAAACATTACATAAGGATGTTGATTATGATGTGGGTTTACCTTTAGATTGGGCGCAAGAGGTGAATGAGCGGATGAAAAATTCACTTCATGGGTATTTTATTGGTAAAAGACTTGTATTTACTGTGGTTGAATGGTTTGTGCGTAACAATTGAGGAAAATATGGGATTCAGAAAGTTACGATGAACGCAAATGGTTTTTTCTTTTTCAAGTTCTCGTCTATAAAGGATGTTGAGTCTATTCTAGGATGGACCTTGGATGATTTGTAAAATCCCGATCTTTCTTAACAAGTGGTCTCCATCGATAAGTCTTCTTAAATAAGATTTATCTTGTCTTTCGGTATGGGTGAAGTTTCACGATGTCCCTTTGGTTGCTTATACTCCAGATGGTTTGAGTTTGATTGCTTCTAAAATTGGTACACCTATGATGCTAGATTCTCATACTAATATCACGTGTTTGGAGTCATGAGGGCGTAGTAGCTATGCAAGAGCTTCGATAGAAATCAATGCATCCAATGAATTTCGTGACAATTTAGTATTGGTTGTTCCTAAACTCGTAGGGGAAGGGTATACAATGGAAACTATTCGCATTGAATACGAGTGGGAACCACCTCGGTGTAGTACTTGTTTGTTTTATGGTCATTTGAATAATTATTGTCCTGAAGCCGCTTCAAAACGTGTGGTGAATGGGATGGGTAAAAGCAAAGATATTCATTCGGGTGTACCTAAGAAGCTTTTTAATGATGGATTTACTGTTGTGAAGCGGAAAGATGATAATACTAAGAAGTTCAATGCTATTCAAATGAACAAATTTGAGTATCGACCGGTTGGTCCTAATGATACCAAGACGTCTTCTATGAAAGATAGCGCAAAAGAGGTGACTACATCTAAACACCCAAAGAAGGTTGTGAAAGTGGCGAACACTCCAACAAACATGGCGTCTACTTCTAAACAGCCTACAAATGATCGTAATGTGGTTAGTACTTTTAATGTATTTGCTGCTCTTGATAAGATAGATAATTCTACTATGGAAAATGTTCAACCAAGTGGTAATTCTAATATGCCTATTGTTGATTTGGATGAAGGTGCTAATGTAATGTAGCATCTAGTGGTAATGTTGCTATTAATGTTGATGGAGGACACGTGGAAAACAACGAAAACATCCCTAGTTCGCCCAATGATGCTCCTTCTTCAAAGAGTACACCTGACATGGTTAAAGATGTAAAAGAGGTTGGTAATCCGTTTTTTAAGGTTGGGAATTTGGTTACTTCGGAGAGTGATAATGATGATGATGAAGTTCTTGAGGACTATAATAAAACCACAAGTTTTATGGCATTGATGGTTCTAAAAGTGGTAATGAAATGGGCATGAAAAGCTTATTGGAGCAGTGGAAGGAGGGCACCTATAATCAAAACCCTTATGATGATGATAAGTTTAATGATTGTGGTCTGACTGATGCACAATTGAAGTTTGCTAATGCAACACTGTAGCCGCTTTTAGTTTGCCCCTTTTGGGCTGAGGTGTAAGACTCACCCACACCCGTTGTACTTAAATGTTTTTTTAATTAATAATATTTTATCGAAAGTAACTCTTTTACCCAAGAAAAAACATCAGTCTCACGTTTTAATCAAGGCTCACGCTTTTTTAATGATATTTTTTTATGGACCTCAGCATTTAAACTAAGTTCCTTCTTCTTTCGAGTCTTTCCCTCTAACTCTGTTGCATTATCTATCTCTTTCCTTAAAAATTTGTATATTTCCTATTGTTAAATATACGACTAAGACACATACGCACCCACATTAAACAAAACAAGAAAAAAACATTTCTATCTCTGAAATAGGTAAGGAAGTATTATGACACAAAGGAAAAAAATACCCTTTTCACCTAAGGGAAAGGTAGTGTTTTAAAGAGCCATGGAGGGAAATTAACCCATTAATTTCTCATTCATATATATGTTCTGCACCCATAATTAACTCATACACTAACATAATACAAAGTCACCCACACATGTTATGCCATGTTTTCAGTTTTACTACTAGTTGATTACCTAGATCATATCAGAATTGCTTCAAGTCAAAAATTTAAAATTCACTACTTAAGTTTCATGGGTTCTTTTTGGGCAAATTCCTGAATATTAACAATTTAGTACGAGTAGAGTTTTTTTCCAGTTTTAGTCTCATTAATAAATTAGCTTTTGAAACATGCTAGATGATCAATAACTATTGCGTAAGCAACAAAAACAGAACAACTTTAGTTAATTTCTCGATTTAACTAGCAATATTAGCAAAGTAGAATAATTTAATTATCAAATTAATTTGCTCATGGTGGTAAGTTTAAAATACGGTGTTGGTACATGAAAATAACATAATTAGTTTCTTAAAATAGAAGTACACGTTAAAAAGTGCATCTAGAATATATGTGTGGCTATTTTATAGCGCAATTCACAATGAAAACAATATTATCAATCTCGCTAGAACAAAGTATGAAGAGGTAGGATTTAAAAGCGCACCTTAATTTCTTTCGTTTCAGGAAACAAAGATGTATCATTTGCAAAATGAACTTCAGGAGACCTATCCATTATATTATACTTCCTACAATATGGCAACCAATGTCTAGCAAACTTAGCACACTCCATGAACGCAAACAATGTTAGCTGCGACCCACCATCATCAGACACATATACCGACAGTTTCTCAGTCGGGTAATCATACGCCAAGACGGACAAAACAGTGTTAACAACCCCAACTGGTGGCTCCTTAAACGGATCAGCGGTGCAAACAAAGACATCGAGTCCAGGGTACTCACTTTCCTTAGCCACTTGTGGCAAGTTCTCTAGAAAAAGTTGATGGTGGATTGGATTAACAAAGAAAGCTTGCCATGCTGCCCATAAAAAAGCCAACACAAGATCAGCTATTAATAGGATAACGGTGGTTAATGTAGGAACGTAAAGAAGGTTACAACAATGTTGATAAATGAGAGCGACAATGGCGATTGCGTAAACGAGTGCGTAAATTCGATTGAACCATCTTCTGGGTGAGGGTTTGCTTATATGAATTGGAGCTTTTAGCATGGCGTGGAGTTTTGCGTGTGTTTATTTGTGTTGTGGAATTTAGCCTCCTCATTTGCTATGGAAGTATATATAACTTTTATTTTATAAAAAGATAAAACTAAAAGAAAATCATTTAAGTTTTTCCATGCCTGGACCGAATTCGAGAGGACAATTAGTACGTCTCTTAATAACTTTGAGTTGTCGTATCGATTAGTCTAGATGCGCGATTACTACTGACCCCATTAATTGAAGTTGAGTCCTACTATTGGAACCCTTCATATGATGTCAAATCATAGGGAATATTCCTTTTGTCCCCTTTTTTTTCAAGACAACACGCTTTTGTCGGTTTCATTCAGTATTTACGGCGGTTTTAAGCGTTTGGCTTTATTAAACTTTATATTTACATTCCGCGTTTTCGCGTTTATAAACTTTTGATATAAACAAAATTATAAAAATAAAAAAACAAAAAAAATAATAAAAAAAAAAAAAAAACTAGGGGGGTCCTTATAAAAATCTAGGAGGGGTCCTAATAACTCAACCCTTGAAGTTTGATTGTTAGAGTGCTAGGCATCATAACAAGCATTTACTTCATCGTCGCGCCACCTCAGCGCCACATCAGCATCTCATTTTCCCACAACTAACCACAACAAACCCCCTCCTCACTCATAACAAACCTCAACTTCTTCATTTGGGGCCCACCACTACCACTTTATTTTTTTTATTCAATTTCCAAATAAACTAAATTCATTTTATTAAAAATAAAAATACAATTTATACTAAAAAAAAGTTATAAATTAAAAAAAAAAAAAAAAAAAAATCTATTGTTATCCATTAAAAAAAGAAGACAAACCTATTGTTATCCATAAATATCATGTAAAATACAAACACACCTCATATTCACAACTTTATTATCCAATTAAAAAAAAAAAAAACACAAACTTTGCCTGCTTCTTCTTATAATAAAAATATAAATAAGTTTACCTTCTTCTTCTTATAACAAGAATATAAATACCAACCGGTCCACACAAAAAAAAAAAAAAAAAAAAAAAAAAAAAAGTGTCTTCTTCTCCAAAAATTTTTTTCTGCACATTCACACACACACACACAACATATATTGAATAATTCAAAGTTTTCCTGCGTTTGTGTCAGAAACAAGCTCGTCGTCCCCACGATTTTGTAAACCACGGCGAGCCACAACGAGGGAGGTCGGTGTGGCGGCGAGCGACGGCGGGCTTCCACGTCAGCGACGGCGAGCCACAACGCTCCCCACACCGTCCGCTCTTATATATCTTTGCTATACAAGTATTGTACCTTCACATCGAGCCATGTCTTAGTCTAGTAGTAAGATCCTGTCTCTTATTTGATAGAGTGTCGCATCTTTAAAACGAATTATGCAAGATACTGTATAATAAGATCATCTTTTATCCTTATCAACTGAAATTTTAAACCCAAGTTTCGGGATTGATTGGAAGTGTTATTCCTACACGGTCTATTAAGATTGATTTGGACAATAATGATAAACGACAGAAGTTATTTAATTTAGTTAAACTTATTCGTCCTTCATAATGGACGCTGAAAGAAACAATATTGGGACAAATTGTCCAGTTGATTAAACAAATGAGTGATTCATATGCAATGTCATCAATTTACATAAAGTGACACTAATTGACTGATTTATTCATCTTGCATATTTTTTTCTTAACGTCCAATAATTCAACGGGCAAACTGCATAAAAAAGTACCACAATTATGTTTAATTTCAATTTAAGGTACATATCTTTTTCTTTTATTTTCAATTTAAGGTATCAAACTTTTTTTCTGTTGCAATATTAAACAATTTACAAGTTACCAAGCTAAAATAAATAAATAAATAAATAAATAACCTAGTTGGCAAGTAACCATTTTCCAATGACCTGTTTTTTCAACTCTCTGTCAAATTCCGAAGACGTGCTAAAATTCTGGTGACCTGCTCATATTTATGTGATATGTTTTGCCTTTAAAAAACAACCAAATCCCAAAACTATTATTAGCTAACCCTTTCGAAGATTCAAAATAATTCGAGAAATATAAACCGAATTTAAAATCAACAGTTTAATTAGCGGGTAACATGTGTGTTGATTTGCGCTCGGAATAAAAGCTTTGAAATATATATTGGTGATGTGTGCTTAAGGTAGTAATTTTTTTTTTCTTAATTTAAGGTATCGATTTTTTTTATTTTTATTTTTTTCCCAATGTTAGACAATTTACAGGTTACCAAGTTAAAAACCCATAGTCAGCAGGTAAACCATTTTTCGATGACCTACTGTTAAATTCCGACGGCGTGCTAAAATCTGGTGACCTACTCAAATTTATGTGACCTGTTTTGCCATTAAGAAATAACCAAATCCCAAAACTATTATTATCTAACCCTTTTAAAGATTCAAAAGACTTCAAGAAGTATAAACCAAATTTAAAATCAACAAAGAGGTTAAGTAGTGGGTAACATGTGTGTTGATTTGCATTCAAAATAAAAGCTTTGAAACATATATTAGTGATGTGGTTTGGTTTGTGGGGAATAAAAAAACAAAACGGGGAAAAAACATTTATATAGATGTATATTGGTTTGGATGATAAGGTAAAAACAAAAAGTAAGTTTGTCATCGGAAATTGCTCAGAAGTTGGCCACGGTGACTTGCAATTATAGCGTAGGTAAAAGTTTCGTGATATTGCAACAAAAAAAAGTCCGATACCTTAAATTGAAGAAACAAAAATCAGCACCTTAAATTAAAATTGAACATAAATTTAAGACATCATGTATGTGATTTGCCGTAATTCAACAGGTAAAAATAGTACATAATGCAACTTCATTTGGTTATTTTTCATGGTACATTCAACTTTAAAAAAAAGACGATGCCAGGAAAATTGTAATTGCAATCGATAATTCTGTTATGGTGACAGTTAATGGCATCCTCCCTTGATACTTCCTGAAAACCATGTCATCGTATATCGGCCAACTATTGACCACCGCGAACCCATCTATGAAAATCTGCAAAAACAAGTTTTTCGATCTCCCATTGCTAAAAACATCAATCATTCCTTTCACAAATGATAATTGGTGGATCACTGAAGCAACTGAAATCGGAAACAACAAGAGCGATGTAACTCCAAAGTCAAAGACGCCATGTTCGTATAATCTATTTTGTTCTCCATCGACCACTTTACTAGTAACATTAAACCCGAATGATGATAAGCCAATGGTTTTAAGCAGTGTAGCACCGAAACGGGAACGACAAAGGGATACGGGGACGGTACGGAAACGGGAAACTGCAAAAATTAAAAATTCAAGATACGGGAACGGCATAGATACGACAATAAAAAATATAAAAAAGATAAACATATATTAAATAAAATCCAAAATAGATATATGTTGTGTAAATTATAAACTCCAAAAATACTACATCTTCCAAAGATAATTAATTATCAATAATCAAATCTTTCAAAAGTAATTAATTATCAATAAAATATATTTGAATGGTTTAAGTACGTTTACAGAAGTGTATGCTTAATACCTAACATAGCTTAATTTATAACTTAGTTTTCTTTGTGGATAGAATTTTATAACTTACTTTGAAATACAAGTTAGAAATTGGAGAATGCCTTCTAAAATTATAACCACAATTAATAAAAAAAAAAAGTTAACCTTTTGATCTTTCATCTGACGTGGGAAAAGACAATTTTATTTCTTTCTTCACGTGGGAAAAAACAAAAAAGAAATACAGTAAAAGAACAGTTACTATATCACGTTGGAAAGACAAAAAAAGAGAGTGACTTTAAAAATATTTTTCTTTTTTTCTACCTTGTTTTTACTTTATCTATCATTCTTTACATTCAATTCATCATTTATTTCATCTCCTTCCGTCCTTGTAACTTGATCTCATCCCAAGGTTGTTCCCACTTCTTGGAAATCCAGAAACGGTAAAGATACTTCATTCGAAACGTTTCGCAGATTCGGGAAACGGATTGGAAACGTTTCGGTGGCGTTTCTAGGGCGTATCCGTTCCCACCACGTTCCCAAACGGGAACGCCAGCCTAAATGGCGTTTCGGTGCTACACTGGTTTTAAGTGACCACTCTAACAATGCAAATGGAAGGCTTGAGAGTCCCCACCTAGGTTGCACGGACACTGACACGGTGTCCGACATGGACACGGACACGGTGATACGGCAAAATCTAAAAATATAAGATACGGACAAGGTGTGGACACGGATATATATATATATATATATATATATATATATATATATATATATATATATATATATATATATATATATATATAGTTAGATCAAATAAGAAGATTACTTAAAATAAGTAATAAGAAGAACTATAACCGCAAACCGAGATGCACCGACCTAAATTAGACGCATCCCTATAATCTTAGATGCATTATAACACACCATAATGTGTTTTCTAGCTTTTAATCAGATGCATATACGTATATTAGATGCATCTCATGATTTCTCTTGTTTTTTGTTCCTCTGCACGTACCGAAATCATGAAAATCAATTTGCACCATCTAAACATCAAATAAACTTTCGAAACTCAAGATGTTGCATCTATATGAATAGAAATGCATCTAATGCAAGTTGTTGCATCTCAAATGTGTGGTTTTGGTCACTTCTTACCACTTCTTATTTTAATTTACTTCTCAATGATTCACCTCTCACAGGAGTTAACACACCTGGATGTGATGAGAATAGTATGAAACTAATTTGTTTTGATGTATCTATTGTCATTTGTTGCTGCAACGATATGATGTTTCAGAGTTTCTACATCATAGAGATGTTCTTCTTCGATTCTTTCTTTGTTATTCTTGTCGTATAGAATTCTCCGGAGCTATTTTTGTTAAAGATCTATCGTGAACCGAACTTAACCATGTCAAATTCCGGTTTAGGGAGGATTGTTGGGAATTATGTGAAGTCCGGATTATCTTGAACCTAATGCCAAGTGTTTCTATCAAGAAGAGTGGATTCGCCAAGACATAATTCATCAAGTATAATAGTTAATAGTCATTTACGGAAGTGTTTATTCCGTGTTTAGTTTATTTAGTGTGGATATACATGAGCTTTATTAGGAAGTGATTGTGTATATCTTATTTAGTTTTATGTTTATACGCTTCTTGGGAAACGGTTTAGCGATATTGTTTAGGGTTCCTTGTCTATAAAAGGAACGCATTAGAATGAAAGTTATGTACCGATTGGAAAACTCGCTTTAGTTAATATAAAGATCCATAGAGGATCAAGAAGTTCTTAGTTATTACTTGTGTTTATATTCCGATAAATATAAGTAGTAGAGATTGTCTTTTATTGTGCTTGTGATTACATAGGCATACATAACGATCCACGAGCTCAAGATCTATCAAGGTCTGCTTTTTGTTTCAACAAGTGGTATCGAGCCTCGTGAGAGTCTCTACGATACTAAGGACAAGTTTTCTAAACACCCATACAACCATAACAAAATCATCATGCCCGGTTCGGATGTTGATACCGAACTCACCAACAACCAAAACTCCACCCATCTGCAACAACTAAGTCTCTAATAGCAATGCTAAGTTTCCTTACCTTAAAAGAGAGGAATATGATCTTTGGGCGATGAAGATGCGAACTGGATCTCCAACATTGATTGGAATCTATGGCGATAATTATGAAGGGAACAGTTTGAAGAGAACTACCACGGATGTCACTTTGGTAATATGATGAATGTTCCTCCCAAAACTCGCCAAGAGTTCACGCGCTCGAGAGAAACCAAGGTCGAACTATTCTTCCGCAAGCTATACCCGAGGATCACTTGAGTGATTTTCACTTCATGCAAGATGCTAAGGATATATGGTTAGCAATTAAGGCGAAGTTCGGTGGGAATGAGGAGTCAGAGAGATCAAAAAGTCCATGCTAAGACAACAGCCAGGACTTTCAAATCTCGAAGAGGAAGAAATTCACAAGGGCTATGATAAGTTTCACAAGATTTTAAGTCGCTTGAATCACCATGTGCAAAGCCGGATAATGATGATCAGAACTCTAAGTTTCGAGGTCATTACCTCCATCCCAGCTACATGTAAGCATAGCTTTAAAAGCTAAAGGTGGTTTGGACATTATTACCTTTGATGAGTCAGATCACAAACTTAAAGCTCTTGAACATGATGTAAGAAGCCCTTTTCGATCATCTTCTTCGCTAGTCATATCGCATTTGTTGGAGCCTCTACTCCAAAGTCTAGCTATGGTCCAAGCCCATATCCATCATCATCTTATGTTCGCTCCTTCATCAAGTTCTCACTCTAAATCAAGCAACATTATGGAAGATGTACTTGATCCTTCTTTGTCGATTATGATCCTCGGCAGGATCCGGCTTATGAGGATTTTGATCAGTGGACCCGATTGAGATGGAAGAGATGAAGTTGAGGTGGCAAGTGGCCATGCTTTCCATGGATATCAAGAACTTTGAGCGCAGTCGGGCGTAAGGTTTGGATTCAAAGGACGTGATCCAAAGAAGGTTTGACAAAAGGAAGGTTAAATGCTCACATGTCAATGATGGGTCACTTTTCTAGAGAATGTAAAGACAAGAAGTCGGTGATGAGACAAGATACTCTACTTATCGCCAGTGATCGAAGGATGCGTGAACTTCAGGGTTCACCGCTTTGGTCACTCGATAGCAATGTGGACCGAAGCAACATGAGAGACCGATAATGATGGTCCCGATAATGTTGGGTTGATTGCAAGTCGTACTTCGAGGATAGGCATGATCGATTGCCTTGATGGGCATCTCTCGTGCACAAAACTGCTTTGTTTGGTTGTAGTGAACGTTATAATGAACTCAAACAAGCTTATGATATTTTGGAACCTAAATATAATGAATGCTATGGAAGTAGAAGCTTATAAACAGCTTTAAAAACACTAGAAAGACAAAAGGTTTGGTTTTGAAGAATGAAATAGCTTATGGTGAGAAAATAGGTGTTTTAGAAAGAGATCTCGAATGTGCTACAAATGAATTAAAATGGTCCGAGAAGTTAAGAGCGAGACGAGAGTCGAAAATCTAGAGCTTAAGGAGAAACTTAAGGAGGAAATTGCTAGGCATAAAGAATGGATGATGAATGGAAATAAGCTAGCCGGTCTCATTTATAGTAGTCAAGCTTCCAACTCTACAAAGGGCTTTAGGCTTTAAGAAATATGTAGGCTTAGAAGCTAGGATGACACATGTAAATCTACATCGCAGTGCCTAGCTAATTTTGTGAAAGAAGGTGACCTACATGTTGTACGTGGACCAATTAGAGGTGAGCACATGCCCATTGACCTTTCCACTCTTAAAGACTTTGATGGATCACACCATCTGTATGGCAAAAGTCAAGAGACATGCTGGACCCTAATACTTCTACTAATGACTTTGTCTCTTGTGTTAACAAGTGACAAGTCCTCCAAGCAAGTGGTCTACAGAGCGTGATTCAAATGACAAGTCCGACCTTCCCAAGTCTCGCCCTTCCAAAGTCTTCACCGCTCGCACCTAAGACTACCAATAAGCATGTCGAGTTCGTCGCAAGGAATCCACTTCCAAGACAAATGCCTCAAGACTTGCATTTTAATACTTTGCATAATAATACCGTTAAAACAATTCTTTTCATGGTTTTGGTTTGAATATTCGCTTGTAATAATACTTCTTTTGGTTTAAATAAATCTTCTAATCGAAGAAATGTTTTGTGTGTGAAGTAAATCTCATTTAATTAAGGATTGTGATTATCATGAGCAAAGGATGAGTAGGTGTGGTGCTTCTAGGAAATCTAGACCAATGTGGACAAATGTAAATGATATACCACCTTATGTTCCACAAGATACAACTTATAATACTCCTTTTCTTGAGGAAACCAACTAAAGTTAAATGATAACGCCACACGCATTGTCGTCGGGGTCAAGGAAACTTCCTTTTCTTCGAGCAAGTTTTATAACACCCTAGGCGGTGAACCTAATCGCTGTAGTGTAGTAATTAGGGTAAGCCACGGGTATTGATATCGCTCTCTGGGAATAGGAATGCTAGTGAGAAGTTACTACGCTAAGGTTGAGGTTGAGGAAGATTATTTTTATCTTTTATATTTTTAGGAATGGAAAAGGTACGAATCTCGGTATTGATTTGGGGGTTGGTATTGCTACCGATTACTCTACTATTATCTAATTATCTAAGCTAAGGTTGTGATAGTCTATGTCTAATTGATGTGTACTGTATGATAGTTTAAAGATGTGTTTACTTAGGTTTTACTACTCCTTAATTATCTCCTATTGATGGTTGATTTGTCACGCCCTTATTCCTAGTTGCGTTGTGATTCTAAGGCTATAGGGCGTGCTTATTTCCCTAACTCTTTGAAACTACCAAAGGGTCTTGTTTACAAATCCTCTAGTGATTTATGACGCCTACTCTACGGTTGTCCTTGAATACTTTATCCTACAATTACCTAGATAATTATATTCTAAAGTTCACAAAGAAATTTCAAGCATTATACACAACGAATAATCTAGCGCACTCTAGATCATTAGTCAACTAAGATAAGTATCAACCAATCAATATTCAATAATTAAGTTTCATATTCCCTAAGCAAACACACAAATAAATTAGCTTGACATGGAGAACATGCAAGCATACATACAAATAATCAAAGACATAATTAAATTAATGAAGTAAATACTTAGCTTGATGTATAATAGGGTTTAGAACCCTAAAATACTGCACAAGAAAGCCTTGGTTCGGTTTTAGGTTTTACCCAAAAGACTACCCCTAAAAACCGAAAAATTCGGATTCTATATATAAGATTACATCCGCGACGGCGTCACCTTATGTTTCGTGGACGCCGTCGTGTCGCCGCCATTAGGGTTTCGCCTTGGCCACGTAAACCTTTCGACGGCGCTCACCTTATGACCGTGACGCCGCCCCTTCGCCTCGACGCCGTCTTGGCGCATCTAGGCCGTCGAGTAGCGACGGCCTATTCCTTTAGAACTCGACGTCGTCCCCTTGAAAACATGCAATTTTTCCTCCGAGCCGTCATAAAATTCCTTACCGACGGCGCCGCAGATATGCAATGACGCCGTCGCCTTATGTTTCAAAGAGCTTTGAGTGTCTCGATTCGACTTTGGCCATTTTCTTCAGATATTCGCGCTTTTCGTCCAAATAAGCATCATTCCAAAGATTTTGCCTTCAAGAGACCTAAAAGTGAAAAGGAACGATATTAAGCAATAACGGATACAAAGTGATCGAATGAGGGCTTAAATGACCCTCAAAAGGTACCTTTTAAAACCTTATCAAATATCCCTACACTTGGTATTTGCTTGTCCTCAAACAAATGCTAGCCAATTAATTTATAAGTTGGGGTCATGAAGATCCATTCAAAACGGTCCACAACACATATAAGCCTCAAAAAGTCATAACAAGCACGGAATTACATACTAGCACCTCACATGGGGTGTTTGGATACTCACATCTCTCGGGTGTATATATGAAATATAACAAATCGGAAATGGAAGATAAACACTCATTAACCGTCCTAGTACATAGATTACCATAGGCTTGAGAATAGATCAAACCTCCGTCCGCTTTGGTGAAGCACCTAGGAAAGACTATCAAAGAGGTCTTTTAAAGGGTTGTAACGTTAGGCTTCGGTAGGAAACGGGGGTTTGGTGGGATAGGCTATTTAGTGGTGGATAGTCAAAATCTCTATGTTGCAAGTATACGAAGAATGGCGTTGCTAAGCCAAGACTCGACACTCTAAAACTCTAGGCAACGAAAATAAACAAACATAATTTAAAAGATAGATGTAGGATGGTAGCCCGATATGTTTTTTTTTTTTTTTATATTTTTTTTTTTTTTTTTTTTTTTTTTTTTTTTTTTTAATCATACACTTTTACTCTACCATCCTCTACTAAGGTACATCAAAATGATAGGGATTTATGACACATCCCTACACTTGAGTTTTATTACTCTAACACTAATTTGACCCGAATTGAAAAGATCAAAACACTTGAGTACATTATTATGCAAACAAAGGGAATTTGAGTTTAACGCTCTTCCCTATATTTCATAAACTTTAACTTTTCCCATGAAGGCTTGAGAGTCCCGCTAGGTTGCACGGACACGACACGGTGTCCGGACATGGACCTGGACACGGTGATACGGCAAAATCTAAAAATATAAGATACGGACAAGGTGTGGACACGGGATATATATATATATATATATATATATATATATATATATATATATATATATATATATATATATATATATATATAGTTAGGATCAAATAAGAAGATTACTTAAAATAAGAGTAATAAGAAGAACTATAACCGCAAATCCGAGATGCACCGACCTAAATTAGACGCATCCCTATAATCTTAGATGCATTATAACACACCATAATGTGTTTTCTAGCTTTTAATCGAATCACGTATCACGATATTAGATGCATCTCATGATTTCTCTTGTTTTTGTTCCTCTGCACGCATCAAATCATGAAAATCAATTTGCACCATCTAAACATCAAATAAACTTTGAAACTCAAGATGTTGCATCTATATGAATAGAAATGCATCTAATGCAAGTTGTTGCATCTCGAATGTGTGGTTTGGTCACTTACCACTTCTTATTTTAATTTATACCGATGATTCACCTCTCACGTGAGTTAACACACCGGATGTGATGAGAATAGTATGAAACTAATTTGTTTTGATGTATCTATTGTCATTTGTTCTTTGCAACGATATGATGTTTGAGTTTCTACATCATAGAGATGTTCTTCTTCGGATTCTTTCTTTGTTATTCTTTGTTCGTATAGAATTCTCGGAGCTATTTTTGTTAAAGATCTATCGAAACTGGAACTTAACCATGTCAAATTCCGGTTTAGGGAGGATTGTTGGGGTTATGTGAAGTCCGGATTATCTTGAACCTAATGCCAAGTGTTTCTCTTGAAGAAGAGTGGATTACGCAAGACATAATCTCATGAAGTATAATAGTTAATAGTGCATTTCACGGAAGTGTTTATTCCGTGTTTAGTTTATTTAGTGTGGATATACATGAGCTTTATTAGGAAGTGATTGTGTATATCTTATTTAGTTTATGTTTATCGTTTCTTGGGAAGCGGTTTAGCGATATTGTTTAGGGTTCTTGTCTATAAAAGGAGCATTAGAATGAGTTATGTACCGATTGGAAAACTCGGTTTTAGTTAATATAAAGATCCATAGAGGATCAGAAGTTCTTAGTTATTACTTGTGTTTATATTCCGTGATAAATATAAGTAGTAGAGATTGTCTTTTATTGTGCTTGTGATTACATAGGCATACATAACGATCCACGAGCTCAAGATCTATCAAGGTGCATTTTGTTTCAACAAGTGGTATCGAGCCTCGTGAGAGTCTCTACGATACTAAGGACAAGTTTTCTAAACACCCATACAACCATAACAAAATCATCATGCACGGTTCGGATGTTGATCTTGAACTCACCAACAACCAAAACTCCTTCCATCTCAACAACTAAGTCTCTAATAGCAATGCTAAGTTTCCTTACCTTAAAGAGGAATATGATCTTTGGGCGATGAAGATGCGAAGGCGGATCTCAACATTGATTGGAATCTATGGCGAGATAATTATGAAGGGAGCAGTTTGAAGAGAACTACCACGGATCTTTCTTTGGTAATATGATGAATGTTCCTCCCAGCTCGTTGAAGAGTTCTTGGCGATTCGAGAGAGAAACCAAGGTCGAACTATTCTTACGCAAGCTATACACGAGGATCACTTGGTGATTTTCACTTCATGCAAGATGCTAAGGATATATGGTTAGCAATTAAGGCGAGATTCGGTGGGAATGAGGAGTCAGGAGACTGAAAAGTCCATGCTAAGACAACGAGTTCAGGACTTTCAAATCTCGAAGAGGAAGAAATTCACAAGGGCTATGATAAGTTTCACAAGATTTTAAGTCAGTTGAATCGATTCTGAGGCAAAAGCCGGATAATGATGATTGTAACTCTAAGTTTCGAGGTCATTACCTCCATCCACAGCTACATGTAAGCATAGCTTTAAAAGCTAAAGGTGGTTTGGACATTATTACCTTTGATGAGTCAGTATCACAAACTTAAAGCTCTTGAACATGATGTAAGAAGCCCTTTTCGATCATCTTCTTCCGCTAGTCATCTTACGCATTTGTTGGAGCCTCTACTCCAAAGTCTAGCTATGGTCCAAGCCCATATCCATCATCATCTTATCTTGCTCCTTCATCAAGTTCTCACTCTAAATCAAGCAACATTATGGAAGATGTACTTGGATCCTTCTTTCTCGATTATGATCCTCGGCAGGATCGGCTTATGAGTTTTGATCGGTGGACCCGATTGAGATGGAAGAGATGAAGTTGAGGTGGCAGTGGCCATGCTTTCCATGGATATCAAGAACTTTGAGCGCAAAGTGGCGGAAGGTTTGGATTCAAAGGACGTGATCCGACAAGGTTTGACAAAAGGAAGGTTAAATGCTTCACATGTCAATGGATGGGTCACTTTTCTAGAGAATGTAAAGGCGAGTAAAGGCGGTGATGAGACAAGATACTCTACTTATCGCCAGTGTCGGAAGGATGCGAGGAACTTCAAAGGGTTCATTGCTTTGGTCACTCTGGATAGCAATGTGGTGGAAGCAACATGAGGAGGCGATAATGATGGTCCCGATAATGTTGGGTTGATTGCAAGTCGCACTTAGGAGGATAGGCATGATCGATTGCCTTGATGGGCATCTCTCGGTACAAAACTGTTTGTTTGGTTGTAGTGAGCGTTATAATGAACTCGAAACAAGCTTATGATATTTTGGAACCTAAATATAATGAATGCTATGTGAAGTAGAAGCTTATAAATGCAGGGCTTTAAAAACACTAGAAAGACAAAAGGTTTGGTTTAGAAGAATGAAATAGCTTATGGTGAGAAAATAGGTGTTTTAGAAAGAGATCTCGAATGTGCTACAAATGAATTAAAATGGTGCGAGAAGTTAAGAAGCGATTTAGAGTCGAGAAAATCTAGAGCTTAAGGAGAAACTTAAGGAGGAAATTGCTAGGCATAAAGAATGGATGATGAATGGAAATAAGCTAGGTGGTCTCATTTATAGTAGTCAAGCTTCCAACTCTACGGTGGCTTTAGGCTTTAAGAAATATGTAGGCTTAGAAGCTAGGGATGACACATGTAAATCTACATCGTGAGGCCTAGCTAATTTTGTGAAAGAAGGTGACCTACATGTTTGTCGTGGACCAATTAGAGGTGAGCACATGCCCATTGACCTTTCCACTCTTAAAGACTTTGATGGATCACACCATACGTATGGCAAAAAGTCAAGAGACATGCGGACCCTAATACTTCTACTAATGACTTTGTCTCTTGTGTTATGATGACAAGTCCTCCAAGCAAGGTCTACAGAGTGTGATTCAAATGACAAGTCGACCTTCCCAAGTCTGCCTTCCAAAGTCTTCACCCACCTTTGCACCAAGACTACCAATAAGCATGTCGAGTTCTTTGCCAGGAATCCACTTCAAGGCAGTTGCCTCAAGACTTGCATTTAATACTTTGCATAATAATCTTGTTAAAAACAATTCTTTTCATGGTTTTGGTTTGAATACTTACGCTTGTAATAATACTTCTTTTGGTTTAAATAAATCTTCTAATCGGAAGAAATGTTTTGTGTGTGAAGTAAATCTCATTTAATTAAGGATTGTGATTATCATGAGCAAAGGATGAGTAGGTGTGGTGCTTCTAGGAAATCTAGACCAATGTGGACAAATGTAAATGATATACCACCATGTTCCACAAGATACAACTTATAATACTCCTTTTTCTTGGAGAAACCGGTTGTTAAATGATAACGCTGCAGCGTCGTTCGGGGTCAAAAAACTTCCTTTTCTTGAGCAAGTTTTATAACACCCTAAGCGATGAACCTAATCGTTGTAGTGTAGTAATTAGGGTAAGCCACGGGTATTGATATCGTTCTCTAGGGAATAGGAATGCTAGTGAGAAGTTACTACGCTAAGGTTGAGGTTGAGGAAGATTATTTTTATCTTTTATATTTTTAGGAATGGAAAAGGTACGAATCTCGGGTGTTGGATTTGGGGGTTGGTATTGCTACGATTACTCTACTATTATCTAATTATCTAAGCTAAGGTTGTGATAGTCTATGTCTAATTGATGTGTACTAGTATGATAGTTTAAAGATGTGTTTACTTAGGTTTTACTACTCCTTAATATCTCCTATTGATGGTTGATTTGTCACGTCCTTATTCCTAGTTGCGTTGTGATTCTAAGGCTATAGGGCGTGCTTATTTCCTAACTCTTTGAAACTACCAAAGGGTCTTGTTTACAAATCCTCTAGTGATTTATAGGCGCCTACTCTCGGTTGTCCTTGAATACTTTATCCTACAATTACCTAGATAATTATATTCTAAAGTTCACAAAGAAATTTCAAGCATTAAGTACACAACGAATAATCTAGCGCACTCTAGATCATTAGTCAACTAAGATAAGTATCAACCAATCAATATTCAATAATTAAGTTTCATATTCCTAAGCAAACACACAAATAAATTAATGGGACATGGAGAACATGCAAGCATACATACAAATAATCAAAGACATAATTAAATTAATGAAGTAAATACTTAGCTTGATGTATAATAGGGTTTAGAACCTAAAATACTGCACAAAAAGCCTTGGTTCGGTTTTAGTTTTACTCAAAAGACTACCCCTAAAAGCGAAAAATTCGGATTCTATATATAAGATTACATCTGCGACGGCGCCTTATGTTTAAATGGCCGTCGTGTACGCCGTCATTAGGGTTTCGTCTTGTACGTAAACCTTTCGGCGGCGTCACCTTATATTGTGTGTCCGTCCCTTGACTCTGGCGCGTCTTGGCATCCCCAGGCCGTCTGAGTAGCGGCTTTATTCCTTTAGAACTGGCGTCGTCCGCTTGAAAACATGCAATTTTCCTGCGAGCCGTCGCAAAATTCCTTACCGGCGGCGTCGCGGATATGCTTGATGGCCGTCGCCTTATGTTTAATGACTTTGAGTGTCTCGATTCGACTTTGGCCATTTTCTTCAGTATATTCGCGCCTTTTCGTCCAAATAAGCATCATTCCAGCATTTGCCTTGAGAGACCTAAAAGTGAAAAGGAGCGATATTAAGCAATAACGGATACAAAAGTGATCGAATGAGGGCTTAAATGACCCTCAAAAGGTACCTTTAAAACCTTATCATTAAACCATATGTTCAACCAACGGTGAATATTTTAAAAATGGTTTTGGTCTAGATATGTTAATCCAATGACCGATGGGAATGGGTCTTTGGGATCTTCTTGTCAAGACCTCGTGAGTTGTTCTTGGAATACGGGGACCTAAGTTTCATTGGAAACCCAAGAACAATAGTGGATCTTATACTACTACATGGCACAACTCATATGATCCACAAGGCGAGTTCAGTCGGCAATGACTTGAGCCTCCATAGTGTACTAATTATCTGTATATTTTGTTGTTATTGTAGGATCATCCCTTAAGCATAAAGATGTTGGAATTGTTGTGATGGTTGTTCTAGAAGTATGTCGGAAGCAGGGACATGATGCATAACTTTGTACCTATTGAAGGAGGAGGCAATGTAACCTTTGGAGGAAGTGATGGGCAATTGCGGTAAAGGGACCATCAAAACACCTCAATTTGGACTTTGAGAATGTTTATTATGTCAAGGAACTTCAACACTTCAATTTGTTTCGGTCTCAAAATGCGTGACACTAAGAACAAAGTACTCTTCATGAAGATGAATGTCTTGTCTTGTCTAAAGACTTCAAACTCCCGGAAGAAACTTCAATTCTCTGAAGGTTCCTCGCGATCCGATCTTTATACATTCAACTTAACTAATGTCCAACCGGCGGTGATTTAACATGTTTGGTGGCTAAAGCATCGTGGATGAGTCCACCAAATGGCACATAAGGATGGCCCATGTCAATTTCAAGACAATAAACCGACTCTCTAAGCGGGCCTAGTTCAAGGTCTTCACCAATTTTTTACCAATGATCATAGCGTGTTGCATGCAACAAAGGAAAGCGACCTGAGCCTCATACAAAGGTGTTCTGTTACAGTGATGCATTATTTATGAACCTCTTGTTTGCTTCATATGGATCTGTTTGGTCCAACTAAAGTGAGAAGCATTGATCATAAATATTTTTGTACGGTGATCAGCGATGGTTATAGCAAATTTTGTTGGGTATTCTTTCTGAACCAAAGATGAAACATCCGAAGTATTGAAGACTTCATTACCCTTATTGAGAATCGGTTGAACAAAAGGTGAAAGGAATTAGGTGTGATAATGGTACGAGTTCAAAATGCAATTGATAGAACTCATGGGTTAAAGGAATAAAAGGGAGTATAGCACTCGAGAACCCTCGACAAAATGGGGTGGCGAGAAAAAAAAATAGAACCTTAATAGAGGCGCAAGATCAATGCTAGCAGGACTCTAAACTTCAACCATGTTTTGAATTTGAAGTTTGTTAGTGCGACTTGTTATGTACTCAATAGAGTGTCCATTACTAGACCTCATCTTAAAACACCATATGAACTTCTTTTGGGAAAGTTCACATTATTCATTACCTTAAACCGTTTGGTTTGCCAAGTAACAATTTTGAATACCATTGATCCATTGGGCAAATTTGATGAGAAAGGCGATGATGGTTACATTGTGGGGTATTCTGCTCATAGTAAGGCATCTGGGGTTTACAATGTATCTCTAAGAAGATTGAGGAGACATTGAATCGAGGTATCTAGAAGACAAGCCTAATGTTCAGAGGACGGGGTCATGTTTGGTCATTTGACCTTGATTACTGACCGATTACTTGGGTTATTCTAGACATTTGGCTAATCAAAATCGATTCTCAAGCATCTCCAACTACTTTACGGACACTTTGGATGCTCATTCGGCGGTGGGATGATGATGATGAACAACCCATTGTCGTGCCTTCCTTCTCCCTACCAATTTTGTAGGTGACACTTCAAAGATTATCTTGATGTGGGTGAAGATGAATTCTATTATCTTTGAGGACCTTGCGGTTGAAGAAACAAGAGTATGCACCACTTTAGAGGCGAGAGGAATGTTGAAAATAGTACAGTGAAGCGATCGGTGGAAAATTCAATTACTGAAAGTAGTTACATTTCTCCTCTTTCTCGATTCGGTTTGAAAGACATGTTGACTCTACCCTATTTCTACTAGGTGTCAGCGGATCTTGGAGAACCTTATACAAGGTTTCCAAAACCTTGAGATCTTGGTCATCATCAACCTAAAGCGGGCATCTTCAACACACCTTCCTATGATCGACTTTGAACCTCACTGTGACTAATCTTGATTCCTCCATTGATGTCAACACCACCACTACTACAAGGATCAACAATGTTCATCCACGTCTAATATTATTGGTGATCTAATGCACTGTTAGAACACGAGTCGTGGCGCGTTCTAAATATGGTCGGTGGCTTTTATCTCTTATGTCTCGAATCGGCGGAGAGACAATCACACGAGACTATGAACATTGTGCATTTGTATTTTCTCTCACAAGTGGAACCAACCGGTGTTACCGGGCTCTTGAAGACTCAAGTTGGCTTGAAGCTATCACGGGATGAGATGCAATAGTTTCAAAATCGGCGAGTTTGGATATTGGTACCCTTACACGATGGTAAGTATGCTATTGGGACTAAATGGATTACGAAGAATAAGAGATGCTCGGGGTGTTGTCATTAAGAACAAAGCTAGATTAGTTGCAGGGAAGTGCAGACAAAAGGAGGATAGATTATGATGAAGTGTTTGCACCAGTGGCAAGAGTTGAGGCTATACAGTTTTCTTGGCCTATCATCTTATATGGGTTTATGGTCTATCAAATGGATGTTAAAGGAGCCTTCTTGTATGGTGAAATTGAAGAGGAGGTGTATGTCACTCAACCTAAAGTTTGAAGATCCGGATCATCCTAATCATGTTTATAAGGTGGTCAAAGCTCTCATGGACTACATCGGGCACCCGAGCACAGTATGCTAGGCTCTACACATTTCTGTTGAAGCATGGTTACGAGAAGAGGTGCAATTGATAAGACTCTTTTCTTAAGAAGAATTCCTTGACATAATTCTTGTGCAAGTGTATGTGGATGACATTATTTTGGATCCACAAAGGAAGCTTGGTGCGGGGAGTTTGAGGAGCTTATGAAGGGAGAGTTTCGGATGAGTGCAATGGGAGAGATGACTTTCTTTTGGGTCTTCAAGTTCGAGAAACGATGGTATTTTTATCGGTCGGGACAAATATGTAAGGACATCTTGAAGAAGTTTGGTATGGAGGATGTAAGGATCGCTACTACACCTTATGAAGCTCCAAAGTCAAAGACCAATAATGAAGTGATCCGCTTGAATGTTCATCATGCGGGTCTATGATTGGGTCTTTGATGTATTTAACACTTCGGGCACGATATTACGTTCTTTGTGAGTGTGTGTTCACGACATCAAGTTACTCCACCGACTTCCCATCTTAATCTTGTAAAGAAGATCTTTAAGTACCTAAAGGCCAACCTTTTCTAGGTCTTTGGTATCCAAAAGTCTCCTTTTAAGTTGGAAGCCTATAGTGATAGTGACTATCTTGGTGCTAATCTGGATAGGAGGTCCACCACTGGAGGTTGCAGTTCCTTGGAAGAGATTGATTTCTTGGCAATGCAAGAAACAAACTATTGTGGCTACCTCATCTCTTGAGCGAGTATGTTCTTCTTTCGCAAATTCTTGTGACGAGTTCTTTGGATTCAAAATCGGTTGTTGGATTATGGGTACAATTTCATGAACACAACAATTTTATTGATAATCAAATTACCATATGCATTGTTAAAAATCCGTTTTCACGATCGAGACAAAACATATTGAAATCGAGCACCACTTTATAAGAGATGCATATGATAAAAATTTGATAAATGTGGTCAAAATTCATCTTGATGATAATGTGGCGATTTGTTAACAAAGGCTTTTGAGGACCAAGGTTTCAACACCTTGTGGTCCATATTGGCATGTAACCATTAGCGCAAAGTTTAAGGGAGGCATAAACCTCGAGGAGCATATGCCTCGGGGAGGATTTTGTATAACTTTGCATTTTGCTATGTAATTTTGTATATTTGGTTGATTTTAACTAACTCTAACCTGCTAATGTAATTTTAGTGTGTTTCTTTGTTGGTTTGTTTCTGTGTTTGTTCTATTTTGCAGAGTGGTTGTCCCTGATCAGTTGGGATATGGTCAAGTAAGCTTAAGCTTGTTTCTACTAAATTATAAGTGCTGAAGTGAGTTACTTGTTTCCTCTGAAGATGATGTACTGAAGTTATATGATTCATTCAAAAGAAGTACTGAAGCAAATTGATAATTCATTCATTCAAAAGCAGTTTACGACTTGCGACTTACAGTACTAGCAACATCAAATGCATCTACATGATCTACTAATCCTAATCTATACATATCATACTGTTCCAACATCTAACGAGAATGTTGGATATGCATGATCCTCGCATCTTTCACACTAAATCTTGGCTATGCTTTTGTGACATGCATAACCAACACTAACAAGATGCTAAGGATCAAAATGGAGAGGATGGATTGATGAAAATGTTGATGATGACAATGACCACATTTGATGATGGAGAAAATAATGTGTCCTTTGTGCTTCATCTATGTATTTCAACAAAATGCAACCCATCTACTCTCTTTAAGTTCTTCCCTTATACAATGTGTGAGCACCAAACACGATGCGAGAAGACCAAGAACCACCTCTCTATCTTACGGAAGTGGTGGATTTTGGCTCGTGGCCTTCGTTGAGGCGAGTCTTTGGGGTTGGGAGTAAGATGTTCCCTCCTTATAGGAGTCATCGGAATCATCGGCATATTCACTTGGATTCATCACACTTTCATCTTCTGATGAAGGGAGAAAGGGTGATTTCTTTGGTAGTGGATATGGTTTTGGAAAGTAATGAAACCATGGATTGGTATCTTCACTAGATGATGATGATGATGAGGATGTTGTTGTGAGATCTATGATCTCAGGTTTGGTACTCATGGTTTATTATGGTTAATTTTGGAGTATTGGTGGATTTAGGGTTTGGAATAATATTTGGGGGTTTTTGATGAAGAAGTATGTGTGCTTTGGGATTGTTTTATAGACGGGTTCAAGTGGTAAGAGATTTAATGCGTGTGGGTGAAACAGTAAAAGATATTCTTGAAGCTTCTTGAATAAGTATGTTGTTTACTGATTGTTCTACTTGATGAGAATGGTGTCTGTTCCACAGTTAAAAGTAAATATGAGTAAAAGTAGAAATCCAGCGTCATCGTTGGTCAACTTTGACCAAATTTGGGAAATTTCTATTTAATCTCTCTGGCATATATTCGCTCCATAATAAGTGATTCGATTATTACTCTCATTCAAAACACTTCCTTTTGTGCACATCGTAACCCTAATATTGGAAATCTCTAATGGCGCTTCAATTTAAACATGATCATAATAAGGTTGCTTTTCTTGGGCTTTCGAGGAGATGAGGTATGCAGGCCGATGATTTCATTCTTACAAAGATCAAAGATTCGGTATGCATTAACTCATTCTCCAAATGCTATATATGAATCCTTGGTTACTCAATTTTGGGCGTCGGTAGAAAGAAGGGTAATCTTGAGATAGTTGCAAGTGTTGATGGAAAAGAGTATGTGGTGACGGAGGCGATAAGAAGACAACTTCGCTTGAATGATGAAAATGGGTTTATCATTCGATTCTACGATGGTACTTGAAGGGCTTAGGCGATTGGATATCAAAATACGAGGACGAGATATGTGGTTGAAGAATAAGCTTTGTCCTATGTGGAGGTTCTTGGTTCATACGTTGCTCGGTGTATAAGCAATAAGTGCGGAGGATGGGATCGATTTTCAACTCAAATGGGATGTGGTATTGTGTGTTTATCTAAGGGTTTGACTTATAATTTTCTAAGTTTATCTTTGACAATATGGTAGAAAATATAACTAGGAAAAGGGTAAGTTTTGATGTACCCTAGGTTCTTGAGATGATATTGAATGTTTCTACACAAACCCAAGCTTTTCATCCCATAAGTGTTTTGACTTGAAGTTATTTGCCACGATGAGAACTAAATTTGAAGGGACACATTTTCCTTTGTTAGTTGCTATGTTACCTCGGAGAATGAGGCTAGCGATGAGGTTAATGTTGTTTTACCTTCTTCCATACTACGATGGTAATATATTAATTGATGTTGATGAGGTCCTTACATTGTTCTTTGAGGCATCTATACCTTCACTAGACCATGTCCTAGTCAATCACTACACATGTTTCTATTGATGAGGTACAAGTTAATATTGATGAGGTTCGAGTTAATGTTGATGAGTGCAGATTAATCTTGATGAGGTTGAGGATGATATTGATAGATTGCCTACACGAGTTACTTAGGATTCCATTTGGTGAAGGTTGTTCTAATGTTGATCGGCTAAATGTTACTCTGAGCGATCTAATGAAGTTCCCATTACAAGCGAGCAATCGGTGATGCAGATGAGGATCTGTTACACTTACCTCATTATATGCTCGATGAACAAGCTTCTGGTGAGGTGGTGGTCTTAGAAAGAACTTGCAGAGACCAAGTCTATTCTTGGTAATAAGATTGTGGAATTGGAGACTAAAGTTGAACACTTGGAGGAATTACTAAGTCAGAAAGGTAAAAAGAGAAGTTTGATTTCTTCTGAAGAGGAGGACGAAGAGAATCTTCATACATCCCTTGGAATATTGGCTGATGTAGCACTTACATATGATGTTACTTCTCCTATTGCTAAAACTTCAAGGAGTAAGGAGCCTATTATATATGCTAGCAAAAGAAGAAGACAATATTTGAATAAGGTATCTGATGATACTTCAAAGGAGCCAAATATGGTTGATGCATCTGCTGATGTTCTAGTTGAGGAGGTTGCTTCTGATCATGGTCAAACTTCGTCTATACAAGAACAACCAAATGATTTGCCTTCAGCAGATGATGAAGAGGTTTTATTCTTTGGGAGAATGTATAAGTTTGAATTCTTCATCGAAGATTTCTACACACTGTTGAGGAATTGTCTCAACATTATTTACTCGATGTGGGTTTGATTGTTCCTTACAAGCTCACATTGGTGTTCTTTGAAATTGGTTCTCTTGAGACATCTTCTGACAAAGGAAAGGACCCTGTGATTGATGATATACTTAATTCAGGTATAGTGGCTGAAGAAGAAAATCAAGCTCAGGCTAGATTGTTTGCTGATTATGAAAATATGCAAAAGAGTCGTATTGTGGCTAAATTTCTTCAAGATCAGTATGCTTCTAATTTGTCTCCTGAAAGGAAATTAGAGCTTGATGCATTCCTTCCTACGATCACTGATGATCAATGGGATGCTTATACTTCTCAAGGTGCATCTGATCCAAATCTTGCAAAACTTATATTGGGAGCATCTTTTGATGATGAGAATTTTGTGGATAAAATGGTGGAACTTGGTAATCAAAGGAAGCAAGAATCTGCTGCAAAGAGAAGAGCTCTTATTGATCAAAGAAATAAATCCAAAGAAAAACCTATGACTATTGCTCGAGAGAGGAATTATATGAGGAGAGTTGTGAAGAATTACGCTATGTATAATTACGGTATGTCAATAAACAAATCATGCTATGTCGATGATGCTTTAATTAGGCGGTATAATATGGTTATGAAGTTTTCATCTTACGGTTCTACTTCATCTTTTCAATTGGAAAGCTTTGCTTCAATGTCGATGTTCCTCAAGCTAAGAGACGAAAAGCAGTTGAAATAGTGGATAATTTTGATAATGTTTTGCCTTTGGTGATCTCTCCGGTTGTTACTTACGACAACTTGCACTACTCCATCTTACGAGTGGTTGTTTCTGCTGATTCTCTTTGGTTTCTTGAAGTATTGTCTAGTGTGGGTTGGTGATCCTGCGAGTCGGGACAATGATCTCTGACTTGATTACGATAGCATTGTTGGTGCAGTCGTGAGCTTGGTTACAAGGAGTTACGGCAGTTGGCTAAAATATGCTTCACGGAATCTTGATTTAGATCTCAAGGCTAATGAATCTACATTTATTGAAGTTGGATCTGTTGAAGTTTTCTGAAGGAAATCATGTGGTATTGGTAAATTGGAAAATGGAAAGCTTAATCATTTTTATAAATTTGGATAATCTTGTTCTTGAGTTCAACTTCTTGAAGGACATTCTTCATTTGGTGACTAGACATGATTTGCGAGATCTTTGTATGAACATGTCATTCGATATTATAAGTTTCATTCAATAAGCGGTTACGGTTTATATTTGTTGGGTGATCTTGAGGTTATGTTTGATTCTCATTCTTCAAATGGTAAAGGGTATTCTATTTGGAAGAATTCTCATAAGTGGGAGATTGAGAGTTGGAGATTTTATCCTCTGCCTTGTGTTCATGTAGTTCAGACCACATGTGGGATGATTTTGTGTATGCTATCAGATAAGCTTTATCCTTTATCTGTTACTTTTATGGAAAGGTTGCTGAGACACAAGTTGGAAGTGCCTCCTAATCCGGTTGGCAATGATGAACTTCATGCTTCTCAATGTGTTGGTTTGATTAAAAATCAGCTTATGTCACATAAAGGTTCATCTTGATTGTAATATTTTGTAATATTTGTTTTCTTTCTTTATTTCTTAGTTAAAAAAAAAAAAAAAAAAAAATGTTTTTGGTTTTATCTAACTTTTCTTGCAGGTTTGTTGTATATTTTTCTGGTTCTTAACTCACGGATATACCTTGTGTATATTAAAGAGTTAGCTAGTCCAAAGTGCAGCTTTGGTAAAGACATATCAAATCATTGATAGGCTGTAATGGTTTGCTAAAAATCATAGGGTATCTGACCACCTATGCTTAATTCTTTGAGTGTTGTATGGTTTCAATTCACCATGGTTTATTCCTTTTGGAATCCAAGAATTGGCTAGCCACATGAATATGGCTTGTGGTAAAGCGGTGGCATTCCATATTTGGTTATCAATTCACCAATTCTAAGATTGACTAGTCACGAGCAAGCGGCTACGGTAAAGACATTTCAAATCCGTTTATATGGTTCTTTGGTTTGCCAATAAATCGGATGGTTATCGGTGTACCATAGTTTACGAACTTAAACATATGGCTACTCCATTAGTGATGGCTATTGGTAAAGAGACATCAAATCCATTATTTTCAATGATTCACCTCTCACGGAGTTAACACACTGGATGTGATGAGAATAGTATGAAACTAATTTGTTTTGATGTATCTATTGTCATTTATTCTTTGCAACGATATGATGTTTGAGTTTCTACATCATAGAGATGTTCTTCTTTGGATTCTTTCTTTGTTATTCTTTGTTAGTATACAATTCTCTGGAGCTATTTTTGTTAAAGATCTATCGAGCTGGAACTTAACCATGTCAAATTCGGTTTAGGGGAGGATTGTTGGGAATTATGTGAAGTCGGATTATCTTGAACCTAATGCCAAGTGTTTCTCTTGAAGAAGAGTGGATTACTGAAGACATAATCTCTTGAAGTATAATAGTTAATAGTCATTTACTGAAGTGTTTATTCCGTGTTTAGTTTATTTAGTGTGGATATACATGAGCTTTATTAGGAAGTGATTGTGTATATCTTATTTAGTTTTATGTTTATCGTTTCTTGGGAAACGGTTTAGCGATATTGTTTAGGGTTCCTTGTCTATAAAAGGAACGCATTAGAATGAGTTATGTACCGATTGGAAAACTCAGTTTTAGTTAATATAAAGATCCATAGAGGATCAAGAAGTTCTTAGTTATTACTTGTGTTTATATTCCGCTGATAAATATAAGTAGTAGAGATTGTCTTTTATTGTGCTTGTGATTACATATGCATACATAACGATCCACGAGCTCAAGATCTATCAAGGTCTGTTTTTGTTTCAACAATGACAATGGTGAGATTTGAACTTGGGTTTTTTGTAGGAGTAGCATTAATAACTTTTGTGTTTACCACTTAGGCAACAAGTAATTTTGATAATTATGTTGCATTCTATAATATATAAATGGCTATACGTATTGATATGAGATAAGTATGAGAATCCTTAAATAACCCTAATCAAACATATAAACATATGGAAAATATATACTGTTCAATCATCTCCTAATCTCACGTAAAAAAATCAGTTCATTCATATTATACTTTTTTTTTCAAACCCTAATTTCATCTTTTCCTCAACCATTTTCTCTAATGATTGTGACTTTTAATTCTGTAGTCGATTTGGAATTTTTTTTAAGCTATGGTTTGTGTGTTTCCTTCATCACAGGTTTGTAACCATGAACACTTGACATGCCGTGTAATGTTTCTTTAAACTATTTTTTAAAATTATGCATTCTTCTAATTAAATAACAAAACTCTTACTGCTTTTTATAAAAGTTGTTGTTGTGGTTAGTAGCATTACGGGGAAGGTTTGAAGCATGTTCGGTATATAGCGGTTATGATACATATTTTGGTCTATTTGCAATTTAATATTTTTTTGTTTATATCATTGTTTCAATAATTTTGTTTATTTTATTATTGCGTTGATTTTTTTATGTGCATTATGTTAGGATAAGTAATCAGATACACCAAAAGTAAAAAGATGTGGTTGTCAGTAACGGGTGCAATTTTCAACATCGAATCTTGAAAAACTTGTTGACTTTGTATTTCATTTAAGTCTAGATCGAGGTTCAAGACGAAAACTCTGTCTTACCCACCTTTACTTATTTTGATAGGTCTTGGAAGCACCACATGGTAAACCACGAATTCTAACGTTAACATGTTACTAACATTACCAAGCGATAATGAGGATATGGTGAGATTGAAAACCACGATGAGGTTAGTGCTTAAAAACCTCTAACTATCGATCGAAATTAATATGTTATAGCAAGACATATTTATCAAAGTATTTGTGTTATATTGGTTGCAGGATATTCAGACTTCAAATTAGGTGATTTGATCATCGTATATACTTTTTGAATTATTTTTTGTTTTATATGATTATAACTTGGTGATATGTACTAGTAGGAAGTTGCTGAGCTAGATGACATTGAATGTAGATTGCAAGAATAGTGACGATCGTCTTAAATTACTTTATCAGATATGTCAATTCTTAGAGTCATGTTCATAGATGGTACTTATGTTTCAGAATAAGTTTAAGGTATAAATTCTATGCTTTGAGATAATTACTAAAACTAAATGGGTAAAGGGTTGAGCTTTTCGATTCTGACCATAAAGTGTTTGCCTCAAATTCTTGGCTGTTTGGTGGTTCCACTATCTTCAAGATAGTGGCAAGGTATGCTACATTTTATGTGCTTATGATAGAAACTAAGAACGTGATGAAGATAGTTTCTTGATCGTTTATGAGCCTTAGGGTTTAACAATAACAATGACAATACGCAGCGGAATAATAAAGAACAATTATGTTATTGACACAAGGTTTTCAATCACTAACACTAACTAATCTTAGACGTTTATAGGAACACGTCTACTAACTAAACTAATAACCTAGGCGTTTACAAGACTATACGCCTAGGACACACACACATCTTTAAGTCGACTACATATTGGAAGACCTATGTAAAACCTACACCTATGTCCTCTTTATATACTAGAGAATAAGGACTAATAAATAAAACTTATTTTGCAAGCAAGTCCTTCCATCTTTTTGTAGGTTTCCTTCTTGTCATATTAAGTCCCTCTTTTGTCTTATCAACTCAAACGTATAATTCCCAACAATCTTCCCCTAGTTGATAATGACAAAACCATTCTTGAACGAACTTCCTAGAGCAGTAGAGAAATTGAGATCGGGGTCTCACCATGAATGAAACAAGTATGTCTTCCTTTGTCTTCCCTTAATCCATGCCATGCCACTCAAACATCTCTTCCCTTTTTTGTTATTATCCAAATAGGGAACGTATGCAAATAATGATCTTGACCACCACGAACCAATATCATACTTCCAATCTCAGCCATCCAATGCTTCAAATCGCCCACCATTACGCATCATAAGAAAAATGGATCCAAAACAGTAGAAACTCCAACTAGCAGTAGGAATAATGATCAACAGTAGCAAGAATCAAAAACTTCCCCTTGAGTGGTGCATGAACATTATTTAATTCTTCAAATCTGTAAGCTTCTTGTAATGATTACTTGTGAACAAAACTGAGTATAATGAATTTGATGAAGAAGTAGAATTTCCAAAACTTGCGTCTTATGTCTTGTACTATCCACGTGACTCCGAAACTCATACTCCTACAGAAAGTATAAGTAGACAGCAACCTCTTGACAAATCCTCAACTATATGAGACACTGAGCACAATAACGTAACTCCTTAAAGTGATAGCAAAAGTGAGTATTAAGCACCATCAGTTTGTAGATCATACAATTTTGCTAGATTCATCAAGTCTTTGTCAACATCCTTTAAGCACGAACAAGTTATCACTAAAGTGTAACACCCACTTTGAGATATGATAAGAACACAAACCTGTGAAACTCAACTACAACATCAAATAAATGATATTTAACCTTCTTCGTAATAAATTCTTTAATAAATCCAAAAACGAGCTTTTGTAAATCCTTTTAAGAACAAATTCCAAACTTGTGTGTGTAAACCAAAACTCCATGTGTGTGTCGCTAAAAATCCATAACAATTATTATGCTCAACTTCCCCTCAATTCCAAAACAATACAAGCTTCCAAAAACTCTGCAGTAGAAACACGCATTCAGTATAGCATAAACCATCACAACGAGCAATACTTAGCTTGTAGGGGACCAATATTAACCATATAATATGAGCAGTACCTTGGAATGGCATAGTGACGTACAACAGTGGTTACTTTCAATGGCAGTACAAACTTAAAACGAATAGGGACCAGCAGTACTTTTATAAACAGTACTTTCAATAACAGCAGTACTTTGACTAAACCGGTGATGATTTTGGTGAAACCAACGATTACTTTGACTAATACCGTGATGCTTTGAAAACTCCAAGTAGTACTTTCGTCCAAGAGCAATACTTTGTCAGCAGCCGTATTCGATAGCCTGTATCTTTTGCATAAAAGCTCAGATCGACGATCCCTCCTGTAGAAAGTTAGATTGATATATAGAGAACATCCACCTAAAATTCCGTCACGATCCAACGGGTAACGAAAAAGTTATGATCGTTACAAAACAAAGGTCTTTGTTGTAACCTTGCAATTTTTTCGGTTTGACAGACTTTGACGACTTATAAATTTTGATTGAGCTCGGATCAACAATCCCGGTGAGATTAAAGATAGATATACCAAGAAGCTCCAGTTCGAATTTTAGCCCGATCCAACGGTTCATTAAAAAGTTATACCCTCTTGAAAACTGTGCTGCAGAAAAGTTGCGAATTTTGCAAAAAATCGATTTTCATCATTCTTTTTCGCCAAGAAACCTTGCGAATCCCTAGGTAACGAGCTCTACAAGCTCTGATACCAATTGATAGAAACTAAGAACGTGATGAAGATAGTTTCTTGATCGTTTATGAGCCTTAGGGTTTAACAATAACAAAGACAATACGCAGCGGAATAATAAAGAACAATTATGTTATTGACACAAGGTTTTCAATCACTAACACTAACTAATCGTAGACGTTTATAGGACCATGTCTACTAACTAAACTAATAACCTAGGCGTTTACAAGACTATACGCCTAGGACACACACACACCTTTAAGTCGACTTTGTAACATATTGGATTTCATAAACACACTAAACCATAAGATCAAATAGGCGTACAATATGATTCTAGAGAGAAAGTTAGAGGTTTGGGAACTTTAGTGAGAGAAAGAAAAGTCTTATTATGAGCTCCAACTCTACCCTTGGGAGGTAGAGTATTTATAGTCATTACATAAATCGCCACCTAACGGGTGTGGATCGGGCATACGGTGGGTAAAGACCGTCCAGTCCTCCACGGTGTTACTTAAACTAAATACTACTTAACTTATAATAATCTCGACTACGAGCTTTCTAACGATTACATATACTTGAGGTGACCGACTCTTTATATTCGGATTTACTAAATCCTAACAATCTCCCACAGGGAGGTCACCTCAAACACACATTAAACATATATTGAATACAAGCAGATATTACATTAAAAATTGTTCTTGCATTCTTGATGTTGTACTTTGCTCAAAGCTCGTAGTCATTGATTCTTCACATTGCATGTTAGGTTAATCCAAGTGGAGGTCTTTTCTTGATCCACGTGATAATGAGTTTTGAGCCGTTTTGAGATCATCGGTGACAAGAAATCTACGAGATATCCATTGTGGTGTTGGTATTATGTGATGTTGTGACTTTCGGACCGACATGCTCACATTACGGATCATGAAATATTCTCATCGAGTAGCGGAAGCTTTCGTTGATTCATGATATTGGCGGCGACGTAGCGAAGCATGGAGTGAAAATATCGAAGTCATTGATGCACTAATCATGATTTCTTTTGAGATGAATGTGTTGAGTGAGCATGCGGCTATGGATTGACCGCTTCATTACGATCGGTTTGCAAGCGTGGGGCGTGCACATACAACAGTTAGCAATAAATCGCGCGAAAGTGTCTTTGATCACTTCGTTGAATTGAGGTACACGCCCACGGTTCCCGTTGATCGATACAAGTCTTGCTGTGATCGGTATAATTCGAAGAATTTCCTTGACGGGGGTTTCGGTTTGCTCTAGTTGTTCTCAAACCGGAACGTCTCAAAGAAGACAACACGGGTGAGTGAACCAATGAATAGAGATTCACCGATTGATGAAAAGAGATTTGAAAAACAATCGTGTATTGCTCAATAGAAATTGTTTTGCAATACAACGAAGGTTTTAATGAAAATCAATTATCAATCATAAAACACCTTTTGATTTGAAATATTCGTACACGGTCGATGTGCTAAAGAAAAGAGTTTTAAGCACAATGACCGGTTTTCAAAGGTATCCGTCAATCCATAACTGAACGAGGATTGATTCAAAAGATTGAATCGCCCCATTGTTTACATTCGGTTGTCACATGGTTGATCTATTGAATAGATCTCACATGCCACCTACCGGAGCTTGTTTGATGTTGGCTCGAAGGCTTTCCATCTTCATTGTGAATATGTTTGCATATCACTCGGATGTTACGGCAATACCACAAGGATAATCGTGGGACTCAAGATATAATCTCTCTTCCACATTGTGTGAAACAGAGAGTCTTCATTGAAAGTGTCCTAATGAGATTTATTGATGATCTCGTGGCTCTAGACTCAATTTGTGCATATTTGGATCCTATATCGGAGACTAGGAGAGGGTCTCCTTCTTCAATATCAACAATCTCTAAGAGAAAGTCGATAGATAATGTCGGTTCCCGTGAGAATGAAACAAGTCCTTTTAAGAGGAACTTGAGTGGTTTGGGAAGATGAAGTGCGATGCGTCCTTTGGGTCCATGACGTCTTGTCTTCAATACCGATGTTACCTTGGTAACCACCAGTAGCATATGAATTGAACCCGGTTTACGCCCTAAGGTTGAATAATTGGAGGGCTATTTGTTTTCACCCTTTTCTCATTCAATTCTTTTCATTCTTCACCCCTTGATTACTTACGAGACTTCATAACTAGAACCTTGTTGGGTTTATTCGATTACTAGCTCGGTCTCGATCCGCACTCTTCCCATATCTCATTTTCTCCTTTTTCAATATACCTAAGGACTCTACACTATCTAGTGGATTGTCCTGGGTAGATCCCTCCGGTTCGGCGGATCATGGGAACAAATACCTAACCATATCCTCCTTATATCACCATACATAAAGTAAAGTTGGTCGGTCTATTTGGTATTGTTCATACGCCATTGGAACCAATTGAAAACCATTTGAAAATCAATCCGGATACTTATGATATATTATCAAAGTATTTTGTACTGAATTGTTTTTGATATTTTTAGAACAAGAGCTCCCCTCAACATGTGCATCAAGTGTTTGAAATCGTTTTGCACATGGAGGCAAGAGAAAGAATTAACTTCTTTGATTACCATTTTCTAAAGATATCAACATCACTTCCACTGATCAAAACAAGTAGATAAAGCATATAAGGGAAGGATGAGGTTTTCATAAACTTGCTCCCCTCAATATGTGCCTTGAGGTTTGAAAGAGTTTTGCACATACAAGAGGAACCTACACATTGATAAAAATTGATCACGTTTCGGATCTTTGTGGTTTAAGATAGATGCTCCCCTCAACATGTGCATGGAAAATTTGAAATCGTTTGGCACATGTGGGAAGGAGAGCTTGTACATCCTTATAAAACCATTTACCGAATTATCGGTTTAAATCCAATTTAAATCACAAATTCTCCCCGATCACAATTATCAAATCATTTGAGATTTGTGATCTCTGTAATTAAATTGATTTTGAAAGCTTTTTTAAGGAGAATTGTGACTTGATTATGAAAGCGTTTTAACTGATAAGGATCGGATTTTAAGACTTTAACCTCCATTGAATAAACATGCATGATTATCTTGTGAAAACAATTGAATGACAAATAACCTTTTAATTTAATTGAAATCATTCTCCCCCTCAATCAATGACCTAAGTTGTTGATTGAGAGATAGATAGTTTGACACACTTTAAGTCCAAATGATTTCCAAAAATAGAGTCCGAGTTATTTTTCAAAGCAATTAGTTTTTATAAGATAGTAAGGATTTTGTTTAAAGAATCAGAGCATGAGATTTGAAAACCAAGATAAAGCATTGCTCTGTTCTTTCTTTGAAAAGCGGAGTTCTTGCTGAAATGACAATAAACCATTGTTTCTCTTTCTCTCAATTTTTTTTTTTTTTTTATTTTTTTTATAAAAATTCGAACAACATCTAAAGTCCGTGTCATTCTTTGAATGACAACAACAAACCGTAGATATTATCGAACCGAGAAAAGCATGACAAAAGATAATTTTTTTTTTTATTTTTAATTTTTTGGATTTTTCAATTTTTCAAATTTTATGGATTTTGAGAGTTTTATATTTTTGTATTTTGTTTTTCGAATAAATATATACAAGAGATAGATGAAGGAAACCTTTACTCCTCTTCTTCCTCTTGAAGGCGTTTGAGTGTTTACGGTTGTAGGCTCTTAAGACCCGATCGTGGAAGGATAAACTCAAAACGTTCTCTAGGAAGAGCTTTGGTGAAGATGTCGCTAGCGGTATTCGGTCCTCACAAAGTAAAGTTCCACCACACCGTTTTCAACTTGCTCCACGATGAAATGATGTCGAATGTCGATATGCTTTGCTCTTGAGTGTTGTACGTTGTTGCATGAGAGAGCAATAGCACTTTTATTATCACGATGCAAGAGGTTTTGTTAAATTCAAAGCCATAGTCGGATAATTGGGATCTCATCCATAGGATTTGAGCACAACAAGATGACATGGCTATGTATTCAACCTCTGTAGAGAAATAGAAGTACTCATTTGCTTCTTTGAAGACCACTCACAAGCTTATCACCCAAAACCGAGCACCTCGGGCGTGCTTGACGAGTATCTTGACATCTGCATGATCGGCATCGCATAGGTCGTTAGTGACATACCGGTGTCCTTGGTACCAAAGTCCCATATTGATGGTTCCTTGGAGATACCGAAGACCCGTTTAACCGCTTCAAGGTGCTTTTTAGTAGGCTTAGCCTGGTATCTAGCACACATGCAAACAACGAACAAGATGTCTGGTCTACTAGCTGTGAGGTACATCAGGGATCCAATCATACTACGATATTTCGTTTGATCTACCATGATCCCTGAGTGGTCCTCATCTAGTTTAGTACGTTCTATCATGGGAGTGTCAACAGGGTCACTTGAATCAAATCCAAATTTCTTTAAAATCTCATTTGCATATTTAGATTGATTTATGAAAATGCCTCCGGGAGTTTGTGAAATTTGTAATCCCAAGAAAAATGACATTTGTCCCATCATTGACATTTGAAATTTAGAACCCATTTCGTTTGAAAAACGGTCACACTCATTGGGGTCAGTCGAGGCAAAGATGATATCATCAACATAAATTTGAACGTGAATTAAATGTTTGCACGACTTCACGGTGAACAATGTTGGATCAATGCTCCTTTCTTTGAATCCGGTAGATAGAAGAAACTTTGATAGCGTATCATACCATGCCCTTGGAGCTTGCTTTAAACCGTAAAGAGCCTTCTTCAAACGATAAGCGTGAGTAGGATGCTCGGATTCACAAAGCCTTGGGTTGGTGGCGTGAGCGACTTCTTTAAGATCACCGTTCGAAATGCCGTCTTTACATCCATCGATAGACAACCATGTTCTTACTAGCAACATTAGCCAAGAAGATTCTGATTGCCTCGATACGAGCAACAGGAGCAAAAGATTCTTCAAAGTCAATACCCTCCTCTTGACGGTATCCTTTAGCAACCAATCGAGCCTTGTTCTTTAACACATCACCATGCTCATCAAGTTTCACTTTGAAGATCCATTTTAGAGCAATGATCATAGCACAATCTGGAGCAGGTACTAATTCCCATACATCAAGTCGATCAAACTCATGAATTTCTTCTTGCATAGCATTGAACCAACAGTCTTCATTCATGGCGGTTTTAACATCTTTTGGTTCGATCTTAGAGAGTACGGAGTTGAAGAAGCACCATAAGGCATCGGTTGCAAGTTGTTTCCGTGTGGATATTGGACGAGAGGATTTCCAATGATGTTGTCTAATGGATGATCGTGAGTCCATTTTTGAGGTGTTCATGTGGCGGTTGTTGAGGGACTGAAGTAGCGAGTCGATGTCTCACGAAGAAGATGGTTCGATGATGATTCGGGAGCAAATATGTTTTCAAATGGAGCATCTTGAGGAGTAGCAAAGGATTAACTTCATCATTGATGCGAAAGCAGTTCCATGGTGTACATTCGAAGATTGATGATTTGTTGATGAGGCGAGTTATCGGCGGTGCTTCTTGACTTAATGATATTGAGGCGAAAGGTTGACTTCATTCTCATGGATAGGAGCATCCTCTGTTGTTGGAATTGACTTATCATTGGTACTTGGCTCATAATGTTCATCAAACATAGGATCAAACAATTTCTTTAAATCATCTTGGATGGAGGTACATATGGAGTTCTTTGGAGGAGTTTGGTACAAGGGATGAACTAATGGGACTGTTTTGAAGTGTGGGTCTGAATGGATTGTCCGGAGCCATTTGACCGTCGACTCATCAAGCGAAGCGTGAATTGTTTCCATGATATCTCGGGTTCTCTTGTTGTAGATTCGGTAACCTTTTACATTTGGTGCATATCCAACAAATACTCCAATGTCCGCTTTAGCTTTCAATTTACCTAAATCTTGTCCGTCATTCGTTGGATAGCATAAAGCACCAAACACACGAAGATATGATAGATCAGGTTTTCGATTGTGGACAAGTTCGTATGGAGTCTTTCCATGAGAAGTGTGAATAAGAGATCTATTTTGAGTGTAACAAGCAGTGGCAATAGCTTCACCCCATAGAAACATTGGAACCTTTGAGTAAATCAGCATTGTTCTTGAAGCTTCTACAAGAGTTCGATTTCGTCTTTCAACAACACCGTTCTGTTGAGGAGTTCGAGGAACACTTCTTTGAGGACTGATTCCAACATTTTCATAAAATTCATTGAGTACTTTATTAACAAACTCAGTTCCATTGTCAGTTCGAACGATTCTAACCGTTTTGTTGAGTCGGATCTGAAGTTGTTTAATGAGTTTAATGATGACATCTGGAGTTTCGTCCTTTGTCCTCAAAAACTTAACCCAAGTGAATCGGGAGTAGTCATCAACCACTACTAACACATATCTCTTCCCATTAATAGTTTGCACTCTCATTGGACCGCACAGATCCATATGAAGGGTATGAAGAACTTCCATTCTGAGTTTGTGGGTTTTGGTTTGTGGGCATATTTCGTGCTTTTTCCCAATTGGCAAGTGAGCAAAGATGATCTTTTCATATTTTAATCTGGGTAAACCTCGACAAGATCCTTTACGGAAAGGTTGTTTATGGTACCAAAGTTCAAGTGATTGAGACGACGATGCCATAACCAAGACTTTGTTTTAGAAGCCTTTGACAACAAGCAGTTGGAGGGACTTCATCATGTCGTCGATAGAGATGGTGTATAGGTTTGAACCTCGAGTACCTCTTAATAATTCCACACCATCAAGTTCTCTAACGAAACAAGAATGTTTTCTAAAAGCCACTTCTAGATCGGAATCACGAATTGACCAACAGAGAACAAATTGTGACCAAGACCTTCCACATAATATACCACAAATCACACTTTTACCAACCACATAATCTCCATAACCCATAATAGCTCCAAAATGGTGGTTCCGAATCTAAGCGTCCCGATGAATTTACTCACGAAGTTCATGAGCGACCGGTCTCCAAATCATATGCTTGGAGCGACTGAGTCCGGTACCACGAGCGATTTGAGCGATCTGCGGTTGAACACAGACAAGAATGGATAAGCTGGATAATTGGGATCCCCATGCAAGAATGGGTTCCATTTGGTTAGTAACGATGATTGGAACACCCACATCGAAAATAGAAGCAATGGAATCATTATGAATAGATGCGATACTAGTGTCCGTATTTGCCCTATTCAAAGTATGTTCACTTCTTAAGGAATAGTTCTACCGGTGAGGCATCCATTTTCTAGTGGGCATTGTCGATTAACCTTATGGCCAACAGGTATCCATTGATAACCTATCTTACTAAATGTTCTTCTGTGGGTTTCCACTTGTTTTCTAACTTTCTTTCGCCTTTGCCTTTTAGCCTTCTTAGAATGATTTTTGCATTAACAATATTAGCGGGGATTTGACCGCATTAGACAAAGCATTCACACCACATTCATGATTAGTAACGAATTCAAGCGAGACATCATTACAAGGTTTGCAAATAGTATCGAATTGAATTAATTACGATGCGCCTATGGCTAATACTAGAATCAACACGATTCGTTTTATTTATTCTCAAACTTAAAGTTCCTAGGTTGGTCTTCTACTCTCTTCCAATGCACATTCTTAGCTTGCGAGGTCCTATCATTCCTTGTATTGTCTTGAGACTTTGACACCTTTCGCTTTAATGTCATGATTACTCTGTAGATGGAATGGGAACATTAGTTGGTTTTGCTACTCTTTGCATCTCTGTTTAGATGTCTTTGGGATCTGAACTACATGCGAGCACACTAAGGTTCACTTTCTTAACACTAGAAGTCTTGGGATTTGTACTCTAGAAGGCACACTAGGGTTCGCTTTCTTAGCACTAACGGATCTGGAATCGAACTACTTGAAGGCACACTAAGGTTCACATTCATAACATTGGGCATTGAATGGATTTCATGCTTGGCACTAGGCATAGAACAAGGAATCAAAGGATTAACTCTCTCACCTAAGGACTTAGGGCATATTGTGATTAAGCATTCTAGAAGTTCTTGAGATCGTTCGGCATATAAGCATGCATGCCCAATTGCATTATCAAGTGGTTTCTCTAACTTATCCTCTTCAACAATCTCACGGAGACATTCTAGACAATCCTTAAGGTATGAGAAATATGTTTGAATTGCAAGTTTGTTATTCCTAAGATGAGGGAACATATTTCACGAGACAAAGCATATTTATTACAAGAGTGAACCTTTGATACACCATTCTCCCCATTGGTCATTGGCATTTTCCCTTTTACAGCTCTTGATTCTCAATTTCCTTTTGCAATGAAGCTATTTGTTCGTTATTTTTGTTACGAGTGACCTTTATTGATTCAAATAACTCATTGAAATGACGTTTAACCTTTTCATTTTCTTCTAGAAAACTTTCGTTTTCCTTTTGTAATGCATTTACTAAGTTTTGAAGATGAAACGTTTGAGAATTCTGAGAATCTAAAGGAGGAGGCATTTGGGAGCCAGTCACATTGTTCTTTTGACCCTTTAATTGAGAGATTTGGGCTTTCAACTTTACGATCGTGTTACAATGAGCTTGAATCATTCATCACGTTTGTTTATTTGAAAAGCGCATCAAACTCGGAGCATCGAGGATGTCTTGATATTTGAAGTTTTGACATTTTCTTTAAGATGTTGATATTTTAGTTGTAAATTAAAATGCTCAACCTCTAGTTTAGAAAAATGTTTAACCAAATTGTCGTGATCATCCGTTCAATTTTCTCATTTAGTTTAGAATTAGTCTTTTCAAGCTCAATGACACGATCATGGGAGACTTTCGAGAACAGAGATAATTCATGAAATTGAGAAGCATTAATGGAACAATTTGTAGCGATGAAAACACATCTTGAGCAACACATTCGAAATCGATTCTCATTCGGTGTATGCAAGTTCTTCCTCTCAATCTCATTATATTTTAATTCTCGCTCATAGTCACTAACCTCAACGATCATTGCATCAAATTCCTTTTCCATTTCTTTAATGTCTAAATTCATTCCCTTTTAAGACTTTCAAATTGATCTTTTAGTTGTTTAAAGAAGGGCATGACTTGATTAAATAACATTCTTTCGTTTGCTCAAAACCCTTTCCCTTGATTATACCGGTGGGTGTGATCCTTTTCTTACAAGTTTTCTCAAAATCAACAAATAGTTGAAAAATAACATATTGACCGATTAAGGTCTTGCTTTTAGTGGCAATAGTTCTAGGAACTAGATGCATTGGTGTATTTGGAGGATACACGATCGTGAAGGCATTTTCCTAAGGGAGGGTTTGTAACAACAAGATTCTCGCTTTTGCTTATCTAAATCCTTTTCGAACACTTGTTCGGGAGTTAACAACGTTTGAGGCTTAAACATGTTCAAGGAGATCAATTCTCCTTTTTGTAATCATGGGGTGTGATAATTATTTTCTTCTCTTTACATTTAGGATCATCTAGTTTCTTGTTCATCTTCTCCTAGTGACTTCATCGATTTCTTATCTTCCTCTGTGCACTCAACGCAACTAGGTTTCTGTCTAGGCTTAAGGATTTCATTACCATCATAAATTACCTTATGAGCACTTCTAGCCTTTTAATGACCTCTGGATTTGGTTCCTCAACAAGGGAGTACTATGCTTATCACTTAAAACTCGTGCTTAGTGATTAAGTGAGCGATTTGAATGGTATTTCCTTGTACGTACAACTTATTTTCAAGCTTGTTTTCAAGGTTTTAGATTAGAAAAATCATTCAAAGTTTTGATTCCTTAGCATTGAATTCTTGCTTAAGCATTTTAACATTTTCTTGAAGTTCTTGTTTTGCTTAGCGGTTTTAGAAAGCTTTTCTTGTAAGGAGTTTAACTCTTGTTTTAATACTTCTTCTCTAAACTTACTTTGTCTAATAGTTGTATGCATTTGATCATCCATCTCCGCTCACGAGTGGTTAACTCAAACTTAGCTCGTTGTTCATAAATAGCAACACGTTCTTTATAGGCATTAAGTTCGAGAGATAACAGACTCATCGAGGGCACATGCGGTGTATTCGTCAAAAGCATAGTCATCATTGATGCATAAGATACATCACTTGGTACAATCTCACTTTCACTTTGTTTCACATATTGATCATATGGGACAACATCGACATTACCCATATTTTCAATATCGACTCAATAATTACGATTGATTGTACTTCATCATGTATCTTTTGCTCATCAACTTCATCGTATAGTTTTAGTACCTCGAAATGATTTTGTCTTTGGATGGACCAGGTTTGTTGTGGTGGAGAAACTTTTGGAGAAACCATAGGTGAGATGCTAGCCATGAAGATTGTTTGAGCGATGGGTTCATCATCTACATCATAGTCAAATGCATCACAATCGGCTACTTGAAAGGCATTCGATGATTATGACCTATCTCCAGAATCGGTTGTTCATCAACGTCGACATCATAAGTCTTGGCATTCCCTTGACAAGAAGCAATAACTCCTCTTCATCCAAAGTCGCTCCATTGTCTTGAGCTTGCACAAGCAACATCTTATCCACAAGTACTCGGCATTACGAGGGCGTTTTGGCGATGTACGGTTCCTTGCAATATGTCCTCACCACCACGGTTGTAACATTTGATCGGCTTTGTTTGTCCTTGATTTCCATTCCTTCCTCTATTCGATTTTCCACATACCTCCTCCTACTCCACCTCTTCTTTGTTCATATTGTCTTCTTTGAGCAGGTTGTCTTGTAACCTTTCCATCTCGACCAAAGCATGGTTGTGTAGATTGGATGCGATCTGATTTCATTGTTAGTGTGAAGTTTGTTGGTATGTGGAGAGAAGGTCAAGTTTTGTTTAACCATATGAGCTAGTTATTGATAAAGTGTTCCATGACCGCATTGGCATCACTTGTTTGAAATATGGATCTTGAATGACTTGAGATGCTTTGGTAGTGGTTCCATCATTGGTGTAAAATGCGGTTGAATCATTTGATGAACTTGTTTCTCCACGATTGGTTTTGAACTGTTCGAAATCCTTTTTCAAACATAGCATGTCTTTCATTACGGAGAAGGAAGGCATCTGATTGCTCATAGTTTGTATTCTTCAATCCTTTAGTGAGCTTCACGTAGTGACAAACTTGTGCCATTCGGGATTCATGTTGTTCACAAATTTTGAGTTCAATGAATGTTAGGCATAGTCATTTTGATGTTTCTCATGTCATTCACAAGCTTATGGAATCTCATAGTACTCATAGACACTCTCATCAGGTTTCATCTTGAAATGCTCAAATTCATCATATAGTTGTGATTCTCTATCTTCAATAGTCAATTCGAACACGAGAGAAGCATCTTGACATTATCCCATCTGACCTTTGCTTGATGTTGTGATTGATAAGCTTGTAGATGTCTTTTGGAAGGCCTTGCGGTATAATGTTAGAAGCCACGATATCGCATCGAATCTCTTCTTCTCCTTATCATCGAGCTCATCATACATCTTTGGTGCATCCATTCCGTAAATCAATGTTCCATCTTGATTGTATCAATTATGTCTCTAGTAGTCTCAACCCGATAAGGTCCTTCATCAATGGATTTGAGAATGTTAACCCATTTTCCTTTCCAAGACAAGACAATCGATTCGTTGAGCCCAAGAGTCGTAGTCGATTACATCAAGCATGGGTGGACGAGTATCTGAACCACCGTGCTTGAACATCCTCGACAGCGATGGAGATGATAGTAGGAGCGTTGGTAGACATGTTAACAGATTAAGCGGGATTTTATAACTCTATGATTAAACCGGAAATAGATTCTTTCACGGATTTTACTAAATCAAGAGAAACCGTATTACGAGACAGTCAACCAAGTCGCTAAGAAAATCTGAACCAAGTCGCTAAGCACCAAGTCGCTATAATACCAAGTTGCTAAGACACAGTCAAGTCGCTAAATAACAACTCGCTAAGCACCAAGTCGCTAGCAAAATTTTGACAGCAAGTCGCTAAGCACCAAGTCGCTAAGTTGTCAAGTCGCTAAAGAGCAACTCGCTAAGCACCAAATCGCTAACACCAAGTCGCTAACAAACTTAAGTACAAGTCGCTAACTTTCACCAAGTCGCTACCCGTAGTGGAGAATCCACTAAGTGTCTATTTGTCGGCTTGTCTCAATAGACAAGTCGCTAGCTCAACTCGCTAAGACCTTCAACTACAACTCGCTACCAAATTACAAAGCAAGTCGCTACCAAGATAACTTATCCGTGGCTCAAGTCGCTAGCTAGAAAATCACATAAACACCACTTTTCAATCCAAAAACAACCCAACCACGATGATTCAAGCTTACCAACTCAAAACCCAAGCACATACAATGATTCTAAACACAAAACTACACCCAAGATTCAAACTTTTGCACTAGAAATGATCCAAATGATGCAAAAACCACTAAACTTTTTCAAACTCTAAAACCACCTAAAAGTCACTAGAAATCCAAAGATATGTAAGAGATGATCAAACCATGGCTCTTGATACCATTTGTAACATATTGGATTTCATAAACACACTAAACCATAAGATCAAATAGGCGTACAATATGATTCTAGAGAGAAAGTTAGAGGTTTGGGAACTTTAGTGAGAGAAAGAAAAGTCTTATTATGAGCTCCAACTCTACCTTGGGAGGTAGAGAGTATTTATAGTCATTACATAAATCGCCACCTAACGGGCTGTGGATCGGGCATACGGTGGGTAAAGACCCGTCCAGTCCTCCACGGTGTTACTTAAACTAAATACTACTTAACTTATAATAATCTCGACTACGAGCTTTCTAACGATTACATATACTTGAGGTGACCGACTCTTTATATTCGGATTTACTAAATCCTAACATTAAGATTAGATGTTTATGGGGCTCGTGTGAACAAATAACAATCAATCCATTGAACTCCTTTTCGTGCAATCAGCAGTTTGAAGAATGTTGATTCGACAACTCTATCGCAGCTTTCTTCACCGATATTGAATATGCTTCTCCATCTTATTGGCAATGGTGGATAAACTCTCCAGGTTAACCTTTTTCGTATTTCCGGATATGTTAAAAAATTATTTGCCTTCCTGCATAAATAATTCATATAGCCGAGCGAAACCCTGTTTTTTCACCTTTATTTTTGGTTTTTTATCTAGGTTTATTGTTTCCTTCTCACAGTTTGCAGCTTTCAGACAAATGGTAAATATTTTAACACGATATGAACTGAAAGTTTCACACAACTAATAAATATTTTTGTTTGGTAACCTAGAAAAGCTAACCTGATTGTTATTGTAGAGTACAACAAGAGTCGGTTGATGAAGCTGAAAGAAATGCAAGAACATTTTGGTAAGTATATAACACAATCAGTTAATAAATGCAAGAACATGATAATTATGTGGATTATGCTTTTGACGATTTTGGTAAGTATATAACACAAATAGTTAATAAATGCAAGAACATGATAATTTTTATAAAATAAAAGAATTTGCTGTCATAATAGTGTGTCTGAAGATGTTGTTTTCTTTAATAAAATATTGTTTGGAAGTGATTCTTTTATGTAAACAAAAACGGTTTTCTTTGGACATGATGACTGGTCTCATAAAAGGATATTTGGAACTTCTGTTTTGTGGTTGTTCGGACATGTTGTTTGACGTCCTTAAAGGGTGCTTGGACAACTTACCTTACGTAATAAAATGGTTGTTTGATTTTTATTTTACATTACGTAATAAATTTGATTGATTTTATAGTCATATTAGTTGACTTTGATAAGTTGGTTCTGTTCAGTAGCGTTCCATGTTTACAAGGAGAAGTTGTCGAACACTTTGCTTGTTTCATTTGCTCTCAATAGTGAGAGTAATTGCTCAATTCTACCTCATTAAGGCGAGGCGTGTGGCAAAATCTTCCTTTCAAATATATCATTGACAAACTCGATGATAGCCTTGCGAGATCGCCGCCTGGCAAACTCATTGGTTCAAGCTTGGAAGCAAAGGTGGTACATACATAGCTCAGATAGATTAAGGAATATGTTTGCAGCTAGACTTGATACCGACTCAGATAGATTAAGGAATATGTTTGCAGCTAGACTTGATGCCGACTCTCTGAATCGCATATTCATAACATGTCAGGTATTTCCAATCATTATTTGGTAGGAGTTGCAACATGGGCAAGTCGGACAGGTTGGGTCACAACAGGTTTAAATGGAAACGTGCCACCTCGGTTTGGTGGACCTGTAAACTTTATTTTGGTCCGTAATATAAATTTGTTAACTATGGAAACGAAAAACAAAATTGTTACATATTAATCTAAATTTTTGAATAATGATTAGGAGGCTATGCAGTAACATTAAACTTTTGTAAACTCTGAACCTGCATGACATGTTGTCCTCACTAATAGTTGTCAACGTATTTTCATTATCACGACAAGACTATGAATATGCAGAGTACAAGGTGAACCTTTATCTGATTTGCATTTTTGCCACCTTTTTTATGAGATTCAGCCTGTAATGACTTTCATTTGAATTCAATAGTGTTATCAGGAACCTTAAGCTAGCAAAAAACCCGAACCTACACCTGCACCTGCACCTACACAACATAAGCCATATTTGTTTATTTATGTCACTTAAACTGAAATATTATTGAATGTGCAGGTTGACTGCCAAATACAAACCTGTGCTCTCTATTGTGTTACCACCATTCACGACGTTGTTAGCCAACCACCTCATGACTTATTTTTAATGGTGTTATAGTGCTTCAGGTACTTGCTATTTCTTTCGCTATACTTTCATTTTTAATGGTGTTTCAAGCGTTGATCGCGCATATACTATATTAAGTTATATTTGCTGATTACGCAGGGACCATGACAATCGCTGATGTGGCCAAAAAGGAGCCTGTCGCTCACACTTCAATGGGTAGTCACCTAAGTAACCCTCAGGTAGAATTCATTAACATAACAACTATGGGTATTATTTTTACGTAGAAAGCATACAACTATGGGTATTATTTTTTATGTTATAAGAGTTTAATAGTATATATATTATTAGTACTTTTTTTGCAGTTTTATATCAGTATTTCTTTTCAAGCCAAATTCTGAGAAGTATAGCTTATGGAGATCCGCCTAGAAATAGGTATGTAACTTGTGATCCAGATACTAACAGTAACACCAATAATACTTTTTCTATTTAGTTTGATCACATTTTTTATGGCTGCAAAAAAATTCCAGGTTTGATCTATACTTGCCCAAAAACATAGATAGTCCAAAGCCAGTCATTGTATATGTGACGGGTGGAGCATGGATCATAGGGTAAGCAATGACTACCTTATAGTTTATATCCGTTAAAGTTTGAATTATACCCCTTCCAGCATAAACTTTTATATATTAATCACAACTTTAGATGCTTGCATGTGTACTTCCTTTAAATATTTTCCTGTAGTATGATGCATAATAGCAATATTAAAAAGACTCAGTTTTTAATCGTTTTTCAGTATATTAGGTCATAACCTGTATCTGGGAAAGCCATTTAAATACAATGTTGAGGGAAGAAGTTTTTATGGCTTTGGCTAATTTTGACCATAAAGAAACTCATGAAGAACTAAAGAAGCGATTTCACACATACTTAAATGATAAAAATACAGCAATGTTTCCCATTGATATCAGAAAGGTGAACATCAACTCTCATAACTACTCGTGTATCATGAAAGTCCTCTTCATTCTGAAATGTGAATACCAACTAATAGAAGCCTTTTTGTTTCCTTGAGGCTGCTTTATAGTATTTATATTCTTTTTGATTTTGGTAGGAATTTTTTTATGGGACTGACTTTAACAATGATAATGTGTAACCTACATGCTGTCGTCAAAGGCTTGACCCTTCAGGTGTGTACAAAAAAAAATTTCCTTGGTTCTCTCTGCACATTCGTTGTATATAAGAATTCATATCTGACTAAATCCATTTGTGGTGTAGTAAATGCCTCTGATTCTAGGATGTGCATGTTTCAAGAGCTAAAGTATTATTTAGGGTGCGTTTGGTATCCCACTATGGGAATGAGACTATCACTATGAAAGTGATTAAATGTGTTTGTTTAATATGAGAGGGCCCACCATTATGGTAATGAATAATAGATTTTATCCATACTCTATATACATCAAACTACCTAGGTATGGATCTTTCATAGATGAGGGACCCATTACTACTATCAAACTCATACCCATTGTCATTCATGGCACCATACCAAACGCACCCTTAAACAATCTACTAAATCAAATAATAAATTATTTTCAAGAGTAGATTGATGACAAGAGTAGCTAAAGTATTATTTTCAAGCTTCTAAATCAGGTGCTTATTTACTCTGTAAAGTCTCATAAGTAAGATATGGCATTCTACCTTTAATTATTCTCTTGAATTTTACGGCTTAATAATCATTTTTCTATCCCTCTTAATGTAGAAATGGGCTATAGATACAATGAATGTACGTGTGAAAGTTTTAGAATAAACCATCTGAACCTGAACCAGTGGATGTAGGATTGAAAACAACCAGAGCACTCTCTCTGTATAGAGCGTAAGTCAATCCTACATCAGAAGCTCTATATTTTACATGTTAAGGATTCGAAAAAGATAAAGATATCTTTTCTTTGTGGAGTTGCAATGGTGAGTTGTACATTTATATGACTTAATTATAAAAGTTCATGTAACGACACTAACTTAACAATTGATACATGTTCACATGAACCCATTTTACATGTACTTCTTCCTCTTGAGATGACTAACTGAGTGAGCATATCCGGACTATCGGTGATTGGACTAGGAAACTAAAAACTGTCTTTTTAAAGGTACACGACATATTATTACTGTAGTTAAAGTTGGCAATTTAAGGTACTTTATGACATGTGTAACAATTAATCTTTTACCTATTGTGTGTCTTTTCGGTTTTTGGCAGGTATGTTAGCCTCCACGTAATGGAAAATGTAGCCTCCCAGAGCCGATTGCAAAGGAAAAAAAATCCAAAGTAAGCGAGTTCAATGTTCCTAACTTCGCATATATTCATTGACATATTAAGTCGGGAAACTGGTTTGCATTTAAGCTGTACATTTTTAAAGGCGTGCTTGGTTGGATTGTTTACACTTTAACTTAGTTTGATACATTTGATATATTTTCTTATTTGGCTCGATTCGTTTAGCTAACTGTCTCATATATTGACCCATTTGAAATAAGAATACAACCTATTTTAACCCCTTCATTAGTATGTGGGTAGAAAATGACAGCCATCTGTAATTTGATTAACACTTACTGAATTCTATGTGTTATATTTTTACAGGAAAATTGTAGACTATTGATGCTAATTGTTATGAAAGGTTAGTAAACTTAATTTTTGAGTTATTCTTCTAATGTTCTATACGAGTCTAACTTCCACTTTAGTACTAAGCTCTGCAATGCAAGCTGTAAGTATCCTATTTTCATCAAACTATTTGGATAAGGGGTGTTTGGCATTGCGATCTCAAAGCTAACATCACTAGAAGTTGTGGTGATTACACAATGGAAGACTTCCAGTTCTCACCCAAAAACTTCATTAAAACCCCCATCAAGCAGTACTGGGACAATGCATCCAATCTTCACCTTAGGAATTTTGTAAAACCTTCACTATTTTATGCGATTGTGCATGTAAACGAGTACTTTTCAACTTTATCAAGGCATTTTCATTGGAATTGGAGGTACACATAATGACAAGCATCCCAAATTGATAGGCATTGGGGGGTGAGATTTAGTGTCTTATATTATCACTACTTTTATAATAGTTTTTGTGATCCATTTAGCGTGGTAATTAATTATGAAATTCAGAAAGCGAACCAAAGAGGTGTATTTATGTAGCTAAAGTGAGTACTTTGCATTTTTATTAAGGCCTTTTCATTCACAGGAGTGAGATTTACCATCTTATATGACCGGATTTTAGTAGTAGTTTTTGTTCCTGAATTTCAGAAAGAAAGGTAACCAAAGAGGTGTAGGCGGGTCAAACGGAGCCGACATAGGTATTAAAGCATGAAAGATTAGTTAACAAAAAAAAGGTCATCTAATCAACCGAGCCGACAGATTTCAGGCCCACAAAAGTTCAATTATATGTATATATACTTATCATAAGTTATTATTGGTTTTTAATCTATTGTTATTTTTAGGTTCAGATATGTGTTCAGGTGTGCATAGTGGAAGAGCTAAAACATGTCATTACAGCCAGTTTAACGAGAAGCAATGAAAGAGCTGAGAGAGCGAAAGCATAGGAATTTGAAGTAGAGGAAGGTGAAATGCCTTTTAGTATTCATGGATAATTATGGGTACCGACAACATTTCTATTATTTCTCATAAATTATGTTTTTTATTTTTGAATCTAGGTGGGTGAATGTTTGGGCATCGGTCTGAAGAATGGCATTTGTTGACTAATGAGATTGAGGAGGTTCTTACAACAGGCCGTACATTGTATACAAACGCTGTATAAAAATAATCTTTATTTCACATTTGCGTTTATTTGGTTATATACTTTGTTCTTTTGTATCGCTTTGTAACTTTCTTTTATTATACTCGATAAACATTATAGTTTCGTTCTTAATGCATTCAATAAATCCTTTCGTATTTTTATAAACTTAATTTTTCCAGTGATATTCATAAGCCTTGCCCACCCATCTGAAGGGCTATGCTACTACAAATGTTATAAAAAACGTTATTTCGCATTTGAGTTTAAATCATATACTATGTTGTTGCAAAGAACATTATAACAAACACAAACAATTTGACAAACAGTGGTACTATTCTTTTAAAAATCTTTGTATAATAAACAATATTTTCAACACCAATATTTTGCAAAACAAAAATCATAAGTCATGCCCGCCCATTGGACGGGCTTTGAAATCTAGTATATATATATATATATATATATATATATATATATATATATATATATATATATATATATATATATATATATATATATATATATATATATATATATATATATATATATATATATATATATATATATATAATTAGGATCAAATAAGAAGAAAAATTAAAATAAGAATGATAAGAAGAAACCACAACCACTCATTTCGGATCATCTCCCTTTAAAATTCTCCTCCCTATTTGAAATGTGTGGCTAGAAATCATTCTTATTCTTCCCATTTTAGTTTTTCTTCTTCTGATCTCTTCCCTATATATATATATATATATATATATATATATATATATATATATATATATATATATATATATATATATATATATATATATAGAGTTAGGATCAAATAAAAGAATAATAAAAATAAGAAGGATAGGAGAATATGAACCATTCATTTTAGATCACCTACAAAATGGATGCATCTTCATTCAAATTTTCCTCCCATATTAAAATGTGTGGTAGAATTACTTTACCCATCTTATTTTAATTATTCTTCTTATTGGATCTCTTCCTATATATATATATATATATATATATATATATATATATATATATATATATATATATATATATATAGAGAGAGAGAGAGTTATGATCAAATAAGAAGATTCTTAAAATAAGAATGAATAAGAAGAACTATAACCGAAAATCCGAGATGCACCGACCTAAATTAGATGCATCCCTATAATCTTATATGTATTATAACGCACCATAGTGTGTTTTCTAGCTTTAATCGATGCATATCGTATATTAGATGCATTTCATGATTTCTCTTGTTTTTTGTTCCTCTTCACGTGCGAAATCATGAAAATCAATTTGCACCATCTATATATCAAATTAACTTTCGAAACTCAAGATGTTGCATCTATATAAATAGAAATGCATCTAATGCAAGTCTTTGCATCTCAAATCGTAATTTTGGTCACTTCTCACCACTTCTTATTTTAATTTACTTCTCATCGGATCCTACTATATATATATATATATATATATATATATATATATATATATATATATATATATATATATATATATATATATATATATATATATATCTATTCTAACTAATAAAAGCGAGTTTTTTACAACACCCTAATTAATTTTTCTATAATTAACTTTTATCCTCGGTGACACGTGGCAAACAAAGGAATTAAAATTTCAAGCATATGACAAAGCACCGCATCCGTTTTTTTACTTTAATTGAGTCACGGTTTTAAGTAAATTTGTTAAAAGTAGTGCATTAATTCGGAAGATATTGTAGAAAGTTTCTTGATATAAATTGGTCAAACACAGATTACACAAGGCGTGTATATAATTTTGTTAAGTTTATTATGTTTGAAATCTTTAAATTGGGTTGCTTTTAAATTTGAATGCATAATCTTCATTTGCTATTTTACGTATTTTAAGTTTGGATATACCGTAATTTTAGCATTCCATTAAATGCTGAGTTATTGCTTAGTAATTTAGAAATGGTTTTGAACATGCCATTTAAAAGTGTTTTCAATCTTCATTAATTGTCTTTCATATTATTACTTATTATATTTCTAAATTGCATGATGTTTCTCATTCACACCATTGCTTTTGAAGATGTTTTTTTTGGGTAAATATAGCGTGGTATGTTTAACTAATTGACTTGAAAAATGATTTTTATTTGATGCTTAGGTGAAATAGATTTATTAACATGTCTTAGCAAATGTTTGATTTTGAAGATTGCTTTTTGTGGATGATATGAGTAGGTTTTATTGGTTTAATTTTAATTTTTTTAGTATTGAACAACTTGTGTTACCACATTATGTTTACAGGTTATTATGGGGCATGAAAGGCTAATAAAAAGTTTATTAAAGCGCATAATACTACGTACATGATTTTGTAGGCTACATGACAGTTCACGAATCATCATTATTATCCAATTTAAATCATTAGGTAATAATTTTATTGTAATTTGCTACATGATGTTTGCTATGAATGTGTCTCCATTTTGCATATTCTATGTCTTGATTAGATGTTTAGACTTCTAAGTTTGTTATCAATCCATGGAATCAAGCAACTCGAAGGTATGTGTCTCTCTCTTTTATTAATTATTTTTAAAAAGATGATAGTTTTTCATGCGTCGTAAAATGCATGAATGAAATTTGCATTTGAATATGTTGGATTTGTGAGTGACCGAAAGTTAGAGATTTCAAGAACGGTTTGTGTTTTGTGAAATTCTTTCATGTATCCAACACTAAAATATTTGTTAAATCTTTGTTTGAAGTGTATTCCGATGAAGAAATAAGACAAGATGAAGTTGCTAACGAAGCTAGGTCTATGAGATCCGATGAAGACATTTACGAGTAGCTTTTCGATGTTTTATGTTTTAAGTTTATGTATTATGTTTGATGTATTTCTTTTCACGATGCATTTCCTTTCGGTTGTATTTCCGATGTATTAAATAAAAGTTGAAGTATATTCGGTTTACTTTGTATAAACGACGAAAAACAAAAAAAATTATAACCGGTTAATAACCGTCCCAAGCGAGTCAAACCGTTTTTTAAAATAAAAATTCAAGTTTGGCGGGCAAAAAAATTAATAAAACACGTTAACGGTTAAAACCGTCAACCGATAGATTTTTAAGTTTTCAAATGTTATTTTGAGCGGGAGGCGAGTAAAATCAGGAGTCCCAAAATTTGAATTTTTGTTTCAAATTTACCATCTTGCCATTTATTGTTTAGTATAAATAGAGGAGTAGGGATCCAAAGAAGTAAGTTAAAATAAGAAGTGGTGAGAAGTGACCAAAACTACGCATTTGAGATGCAACGACTTGAATTAGATGCATTTCTATTCATATAGATGCAACATCTTGAGTTTCGAAAGTTAATTTGATGTATAGATGGTGCAAATTGATTTTCATGATTTGGTCATGCAGAGGAACAAAAAACAAGAGAAATCATGCAATGCATCTAATATACGTATATGCATCTTATTAAAAGCTAGAAAACACACTATGGTGTGTTATAATGCATCTAAGATTATAGGGACGCATTTAATTTAGGTCGGTGCATCTCGGATTTACGGTTATAGTTCTTCTTATTCCTTCTTATTTTAAGTAATCTTCTTATTTGATCCTAACTCTATATAGAGGGGTTGTGTTTTTGTTTATTTACAACTTTTATACAACCAAAATATACACTAAAAATCAAAACCGAAAGTATAGATCATTGAGCCAAAAATCCTACCAATCTCGCAAGCCGTGCTTGCATTTTTCATTGCACACGGCTTTCACTAATGGCAAATGTAAATCAAGGACCCGAGGTCGTCGATCAATTGCACCGGTGATTGTTTAGGTTTTCCCATGCTATCGTGTACAAGATCCTTGGGCTAACTTCAACTACGTCCCAATGTCGGATGACACGAGAAAGGCTCAATGTAAGCATTGCTTACGTTTAATGAATCTTTGGTTCCAACTCGACATTGAGGGCTCATTGAGTAGCTTTTCGATGTTTTATGTTTATGTATTACGCTTTAAGTTTATGTATTATGTTTGATGTATTTCCTTCAGTTGTATTTCCGTTGTATTAAATAAAGTTCAAGTTTATTCAATTTACTTTGTATAGCGGCGAAAAAAAGGGTCCAAACCGGTCACGATCCGTACCCAAACCGGTTTCAACCGTTGGGTTTTTTCCTCCACAAGGCCGGTTTGTAACCAAACCGGTTAACCCGCCAGACCGAGATCTGTTGCGCGTTGACTCAAACCGGTTCAGACCGATCGTCAAACCGAACCGGTTAACTGTTTAGTGCATGGCTAAAATAAGGTATTCAAGCTAACAAACCCAATGTAAGTTGTCTTATATACAGTTAAAAAAAAATTAGAAGATTTTGCTTGATTTCCTTTTATAGGATATATAAATTAAATCTTCTATCCTCATTTATTTTCGATTCAAATCGTTTCTCTACATATATATCTTAGTGAATTCACATGTACATTTAATCAAGAGCATGGTGTCTATATTGAGCATTCGGTATAAATAAGTAAAAAAATATATATTTAATATAATGTCATAAAGTCAATTATCCTTATGAACCATTGCCTTTTACCAATATGATTTTATACCAATTAAACATTAGAACAATAAGTTAATCGTTTCTGGTTCTCATTAGTTTTTTCATCATGTGAAAAAAAAAAACAATCTATATTTGTTCTTTAATATATTGTTGCTATTGTTTTCATGAAACTAACATTCTCTTCACTTCGTTGCTTTCTTTAGAGGTGAATGTAGCGTTTGTGAGTCTTCGTGTAATATATGCCGAAAAGAACCCATCGGTGAATTCATTTTGAGGGTGATTATAGATAATTGAGGAAAACATTTAAGGTTTATACTAGGAATTGTTAAAGATAATGTATCATTTTCTATTGTAGAATTCAAAATTCAAATATATTTTCTTTTAACATTTACTTGGACTTTGATCATTCACATGTACCATGGCTTTGAGTAAACAAAATTGTATAACTCGAATAAGTAGTTCTTTCATTATGAATGATTTTTATATCATATATGTAATCACTTTTTTAGTTTCATTATGATATCCTCTCAACTTCCATACTTTGTTTTATGCATGTTGATAGTTTGTTAAATTATTAATCTCTGATGATATACAAACAAATTTGTAGTTTATCAAACAAATTTGTTAGTTTATCTTATTTTGTTATCGAGGTCTATATAGATTTCATATTCTCTAAATATCCAATTAATCAATCTTTGTCATCTATTTTTAAGTAAAAAATAAAAATAAAATATACTTTCATTTTTTTTAAATTACATATCTCGAAACCGTTAATCGTTACGGATATAATCATATCATCACGATGAGAATTAAATCATCTATTTATAGAGGGGTATTTCTATATATACTTTCGAGAAACTTTTTTTTGACAATTTTTTGTAAGTGTTAGAAATTTATGTCTGGAAAAATCACATTTGATTTTCTATTTTCATATCACACGTCATTTTTATGAAATCGCATGTGATTTGTGAAATCACAGGTGATTTGTGAAATCACACGTAATTCCTAACATACAAATTATATGTGATTTTTCAAGACGCAAATTTTAACACCAAAAGAAAACTCGAAAAAAAAGGTTCGTTGAAAGTATATCGAAGTGACCGTCTACTAAAAGATAAAAAATTATCGTCATGATGGTGTATTTTTCATCGCTTAAAGATTTAGTGTATGTAAGATATGTTAGTTTTTTTTTTTTTTTAAATAGAAATAAAAAATAGTTTTTTATTAATTTTGATGAAAAATATATAGATATAATTGGTTCATCATATCTATGAAGAATATGTGATCTATATAAGTGTTTGTAAGATACGTTAGTTTTTTTAAAAAATAAAAATAAAAAAGAGTTTTTTATTAATTTTGATAAAAAAAAATATAGATATAATTGGTTCATGTTCATTAGATTTATGAAGAATATGTGATCTATATTGATCTCAACTCATACACTTCGTAAACAAGAGTTGTTAAAAATCCCATAAATGTTTTTTTTAATTGCATTGATCTAATTTTTTTGACGAGTCTCCATATAAACAGAAGATATGTATAAAAACACAAGTTTTACCACACCATATAAGTTATTGTTTTACTTTTTCTTTTAACAATATTCTTATCATCCAATACAAGTTTTACTACACACTCGATGAGATTCTCATTGACGAGTTAGTTGACCCGGTGACATATGTTATTGATTTTACTTATTCTAACTTTTTGAATCACATAAATGATGCGACCTTTTTCCAAGAAATGGCCATACTGCCTCCCTGAGGTAGTGGATGCGATAAATGATCGTTTCTTGAAGACATTTGATGGGGGTAAAAAGGTTTATCTAAGTTGCGACGACAATGATAAATCTAAAAGCAATTCCACGATAAATGAATCCATTTTCTCTCACAAATTTATCAATGGATTGAAGTACAATTTCAAGTGTTTCAAACAACAAGCTTACATTAAAAGTAAGTGTCTCGATAAGTTGTTGAGAAATATTGATCAATCCATCGAATTAACAAGACTTCAAGTTGTTACGAGGCAAAGATAATAAATGAAACACACTTTTGAAAGACAGTGATATTTCAAAGGTTGAGAATTACTATGTTGGATAAACGTTTACCACTAAAGATTATAAAAACAATATTCTATGTCCATTTCATTTGCTATGACAATAAATAAGAGCAATTGAAATTCACTTTCAAATGTTGGTTTGTATCTCCATGGCATGTTTTCACACATGAAAAGCGTATGTTTCGTTTACAAGATAAAAGGTATATTTTGTTATCAAGAAACAAGCACTTTCATATAACGTGGTTTACAAAGACGTCTACACAATTTATGATCACATCTACATGTATCTCGAATTAATAGAAATAAAGGATAGAAGATGTTTGTTTTCTTTTTAGATTATTTTACTATTATGGTCCATATAACATATATGTTTGATTATTACCAATTATATACTTTACGTTTGTTTATCCAGATATGAATCTTTCTAACTTATAACTTCATAACACAATATCATTTACTACTTTTTAGACGTTATTTAAAAATACCCGTGAATTTCACGGGTCTTTTAGCTAGTATATATATAGATTTGCGTTCATGTAGTGACCACCCTTAAAATAAAAACCGTAGGAACCAATAGATTTGTGCCACTTGTAAATTAACTAATTTAATTAAAACAAAATCACTAATAAACACATAAGGCTAAAATCGACTTTTTACTCATCCACATCTCCTAATAAAACTATAGAAATAAAACTAAAACCTAATTCTCTCTCCAAATATCACGCCTCTCTTCTTTTTCATATGAAAATTACTTCACTGCCTCCCCATTTTAAGCATCAAATCTCATCCACAATAGCTGTCGCAAGGCGCCACCACCTATTTCTTAATAAAACTCCAATTTATAAATCTCAATATCCATGGCAGTAGTGAGGACTTGTCGTGATACAACCAATAATTCCAATGAATTCCACTCGCCGTGAATCTAATGATGACGAATCCCTAGATCTATCATAACCCACGATATATCGTAGCAAACAACCATACGGGAACATGTCTCCGCTAAGGTTTGTTATTTATTTGACTTACTTTGTTTTTCAAGATCAATGATGGGTATTTTGTGATCTACAAGATCTTTTCTTTCGAAATGATGAAACCCGAGATCTTGTTTCATTATTTTGTTCTTTGTATTGAATTCTTGAATATCGACGATGTTTATTGTTTTCGAACTTCAAAATCATTAGATCTCTCGACGTGACGACAAAACCATAGATCTCTCGACCCAAGGAAGTTAAAGACGACAAAACCTTAGATCTCTCGACGTGATAATAAGTTGTTTCTCAGTTGCGCACTTTTTTTTTTATCAATTGGTGTATAAGGTTTTCGTAAAAAAGAGTTGTTTATCCAAAAATAGTGAAGCTTACACATCTGTTTTGTTGACTTTTTTGCTTCTGTTGTTTGTAAGACCCGATTGGATTTTTTGATTTTTTAACAATTGGTTCACTAAAAAAGTAATATAAAATGTGTGTTAATACAATGTGCCAAGGAAATTTATAAAATTTTATACACGATAATGTATCAAATTTTTTATAGTGCGTCATTACAAATGTACTAAAATATTGTAGTGTGTCACTACAAATGATACTAAAATTTTAATGAATCACTATAAATGTATCAAAAAAATTAGTACCACTACATTTATATGTAAAGTTTTAGTGTGTCATTATATATGTATCGAGAATTTAGTGTCATACTACAAATGTGTCAAAAATTATTGTGTCATTTTATATGTATCACGATATTTATGTATATATGTATAAAAATAATTGGTGCATCACTATATATATATCAAAAATTGGTGTGTTATTATAAATTTAGTGTGTCATAAATAAAATATAATATTTAGTGTGTCACTATAAAAGTTGACGTATCACAATAAATTTAGTGTATCATTATAAAAAGTTGTATCGCTATTTGGAAAAAAGTATAGCAAAATATTAGAAAAAAAAAAGGAAAAAGAAAAAAACAATGAAAGGTTGTATCAGTAGCTGGACAAAAAGAAAAACAAAATATTGAGAAAAAAGAAAAAGATAACCAGGCGTGAGATGTGCAATTGTATCCATAGTGGGTTAAAAAAAATGACACTCATATTGCATAAAATTACAATGTTGCCATTACTGGTAATCATTTAATTATAATTATATCTCATCTAAAATTGTGCATCGAACATTCAGGATTGGCTCTATTGTTTTTATTTTAAGTTTCTACACCATGTTAACGCTATTCTATATATATATATATATATATATATATATATATATATATATATATATATATATATATATATATATACAAAGCCTTAAAATCAAACGAATATCAAAATAATAAAAAAACACAACTAATCTCTTTCTTCTCTCTTCTCTCAATGATTTTGTGCTTCCGCCATCCACCGCACCACCCGGTAAACCTTTCTTTCTCCTCTTTTAATTTTTCTAAAATTTTCTTCTACTTTATAAATTTTGAAAACCTTTTTTTATCATTTTTTCAAAAAAAATCCAAAACCGTGTCCAAGCCGTATCCAAATCAGGTGTCCAAGCCGCGTCCGTACCCAAACATCATGTGGGACACGGACGCGTGCGTCGGACACGTGTCGGCGTGTCCGGTCCGACATCGCCACTCCTTACTTTCATACGTGTTCGTCTTCCTGCGTCCCCACATTAACCACAGTCTTTGGTAGCTCCACCACCTTTGCATAGTTCCTCCACCAAACACTACGTTATCAAGTATCTCTTTTCCGTAAGCTCCAAGGAACAGAAATGCGTATAAAAATAACCTTTCTTCAGATACCTGCTGTAATATTAAAACATGTTTAACTTCTTCATATACAGTTTGCATGTATATATAGGAAGTTAAATTCATCATACCCTCGTAAATATCGGGTAGGAGTTTATGAGTGATCATGCATCCAAAATGGACGAAGTGTATAGTGAGTGTAACATAGAGCTTGAAGTGGGTTTATCCACCGAATGCCATATGTTATGGAACAATATTTGTTAAAAAATATTTCAAGGAATCCCGTGTACCATCGTTGGTTTGGGTTAAGGAATCATTTAAGTTTGATGGTGAACCTCCGAAAAATGCAGCACGTTTTGATTGCAAAAACTGATTTCCATCCTTCACAATGAAGTCGAAAACTTGTTTATGTGTCCTCTGTTAGAGTATCGAAAAATCTGCAAAATATTGTAGCAGATGAAAGTCATTTATAACGTTTTGTCAATTAATTCATCAAATCCCAAACTACAAGTCACATTTGACAGAGCTTTAATGACACATTGACACAACCGGTGTGTCACTAGTTAAGCTTGGTGACTCTTATTAAAAGGTGTAGGCAAAGAATTTAGCTTTGGTTTGGTTGATGTTTTTCAAACAAACAAAAAACTGTCACAAAATCCGAAGTTATATACCCACACTCTTTTGTCACTATTTTAGCAACACCATCTTTAGTTACACTTGTTAGGCTAGTAGCAGTGGGAGGGTATACATCGGTTGGGGCAACAAAAATTTTGAGCCACGACCGATCTAACATCGGTTGGCAACCAATGTGGCACATCGGTTGGGACATCGGGCGAAGGAGAAGTTTGTGGACATCGGGTGTTTAGACGCTCGATGTTATAGCATGTATATCCTTTCCCAACGATTGAATTAATACCAAACTTAAAAATTCGACCGTTTGGTTATAAAAAAAAAAAAAAAAATCAAACCAACTTTACCACTCTATAAATACCAACTTCACCTCACACACATTTCTTAACACACAATTCAACCTCAAAATACTTAACACACGATTTAATATGGCTTGCCGTCCCCATTCGGTTGAAGATATGCAAGTGTCGTTCAAAATCAATGTAATATCGACGACGAGGCTCTAAACAAGCTATTATAAGCGTCCATCGAATTGTTTGACCAGCGAAAGCCGAGAAGGAACAAATGAGACAAAACTACCGAGTTGCAACGACATTACTCCCGAAAGAAAAGTCGTGATCGAAATTTTTGAAAGATCAAACCCGCATAGATCGCGAGGTTGTCGACAAGTTGTGGAAAGTCGTTTCGATGATAACGAACAACATCAAGACCAAAATCAATTGAGCTATCGGAAAACAAAGACGATGGTGTTGGTGCATCAACTTCGACTACCAACTTCGAGCCACGGGAACCTCCGTTCGGGGATTCTGGGCTCGTCTCCTCAGATGACTCGCACGCGAGCATTCTGATTAGATTTATGATTTAAGTATTCTTGTGTTTATTTGAATTTCGTATTGTAATTTTTTTTTTTTTTAAATTCGTAGTGTAATGTTTTTTTTTTTTTTTTTTTTTAATTTCGTAATGTAATGTTTTTAATTTGAATGAAATTTAAATTTAATGTTAAAAATGTTTGAATTTAAAAAAAAAAAAATCCTCGGTCGTCGACCGGGCATCCGGGTTGTCCTGCGTCATTTGGAGAGAAAATGACGCGTGGGCTGGTTGTCTCTGTGTCATGACGGGACTAGCCTTATGGGCGAAGCAACAAACTAAAACTTTAGCGACTATTTGTACTTTTAGAGTGACTCGTTTGATACTTTAGTGACACATTTGGACAATTTGTGACACCTTTTTTATGTGCCTCTAATGACAGTTTTCTTGTAGTGCCATATTGTTTAATTTTATGGACCCTATTTGGAGAAAGTAAAGAAGTAAACCTTGGAACCCCATAACAGCTGGCTACTTTGTATGCTGAAACTACAATCTCTTTACTCTTTATTGATTTTGCATTATCTCGCACGCTACTTGCAGTGGCACCCACAGATGAACTGTCGCTAATAACATGTCGATTGAGAAATCCGCATGTGCCCATATACTGAGCGCCTACCAGACCATCCATTCCAAGACTTAGAATTTGTGTCTCAACCTTGAACGCATTCGCATAAATGTCATTTTTATTGATGCTATGGTATCTTTGAGGAAACTGAACAAATGCAAGCCTCGGATCAACGTTAGGATCCAAAAAGTAACATAATGCCGGAAGCGGTGTTTCAGGATCATTTGAGTACGTGTCACAGTCTTGGACCAGTACTATTGGTGCATTTGTCATTATGCCTGACACTCGAAGCTTCATGATGAAATTAAAGAAATGTGTACTGATAGGTTAATCAGAAACGTGTTATATAAAATCACTACAACAAATTTGTCATTTTTACACGCTTTTTTCTTCGCACTTTATGAGCCATGAACATTTTTTAAAGATATTCACACTTAAAATTGTTTCAAAATTGACACACTTAAAAAGTGTGAAGAATTATAATTTCACACTTAAAAGTGTGAAGAATTATTTCAAACAAAATCATCATACTTAAAAGTGTGACGAATTGTTTTAAAACCTCGAGACTTAAAAGTGTGAAAATATTCTAAAATGTCACGAGATAAAGGTGTGAAAATATTCATACACCCAATTGGCTCATACGCATACTAGTGTGAACTTTTTATTCTTAAGTTACTATTCTGTTGTAGTGAATGGAACATTTATAGGGAGCTCAATTACCATGACCGTTAAGTGCTCCAGCGTTATAATTATGTGGTTTGTTGCCGCATTTCTCTCGTTTAACATAGATGAGATTCGGCATGACACCACCTTCTGCATCTTTATCTAAGCTACTATTCAATAAACTCTGCATTTGTACAGATTAACAATAAGTTATCCAAAGGAGACTCGTAAATATTCTTTATTCAAATGCAAAAAACACATCAAATATACATGTTATCATCACCTACACCAACCTGGATGACTGTAGGATGTTGTGAACGCGTGAAGTTAGGTGTCCATTTGCTGAAAGCATCCTGGAATTCTGATTCCATCCCTCGATCCAAAGAGACGACACCGCTTTTCACCACTGCCTCCACCCTTATTTCATGCTTTCGTACATTGCCTGCCATATATGCCATATATAGCAACGTTAATTAGCCGTGAATTTAAAATAACACTATCTTTTTCACACTGTCTTTATAATAAATAAATAAAATACAATACATGATTAACATAAAAAAATAAGAACCTTGGATACTAATTTTACTGTTTTATTCTTAATTATTGGCAATCTTGTAATATTCTATATCTCTATCGGACCGCTAATTTTAGAGTTATTAACAAATTCATGATATGAATATATGATATATTAGAGTTATTAACAAATTCATGATATGAATATATGATATATTAGAGTTATTAACAAATTCATGATATGAATATATGATATAACGTGTAAAATATATTTGACCCGTTGTCACCGGTAATTCTTAAGCATTTCTTACAAGTTTCAAGGATTTAGACATGTCTGATATGTTCTTTCATCCAAACTACCTAAGATTAACAAACAAAATGACCCAACTAATAACTCGCTAGGCCAAAAACCCGTTATGATAAGGGAACATGCCAAGGACACTACACTAACGATATCATGATATCTAAGTGATAATTTGGATGCGCATATACTTTTATCTAGTTACAAATATGATTTAACTACAAAGAACAAAAAAAATTTAGAGTAAAAGAAAATAACCACGCACCTTGATTTCATCAGTGTCAGGAAACCAATTAGCATAATCGCTTCCAAAGTACACTTCTGGAGCCCTATTTACAATATTATGCTTCTTGCAATATGGCATCCAATTCTTAGCAAACTTATTACACTCCATAAATGCATACAACATCATGTATGATCCTCCGCCGTCTAAAATATACACGGACAGCTTTTCCGTTGGGTACTCATACGCCAACACTGATAACGCAGTATTCACCACTTCAACCGGTGGCTCTTTAGTTGGATCAGCCATATGCATATAAATATATCTAACCTTGGATACTTTTGGAAACATGATGGCCTTTAATAACGCTTAGATTGTGCATATTTTTAGTAGCGTTATCCGTGCTTGTGTGTATGTTATTTGGTTATATTCACAAGCTTTTGTCACTTAATCGTACCAAAATATTTTTGCAAATTATATGTAGCCAAGTAGAGGAAAAAGAAGAAAGAGTGAAAGAAATGCTGAATAAATGAAGATTTATGATCGTGCGAAGATTCATGTATCAAGTTCCACACCAAAAGTATTTCAAAAGTGAAAGATCCCAAGATTCAACATTTCAAAGTCCCGAGTCAGAGGAAAGACCAAGTTTGGATGAAGAATAAAGAGCTACAAACAAGAGTCAATTAAGCAATCGGCAAGTCAAATGAAAAAAGCAAGAAAAGTATCTGATGAAGACGTCCAGTCGATCGGTCACAACCCGCAGCCGATTGGGCTAGAGGAGTTATAGAAGACCAGCCGATCGGCTAGAAAGCAAACCGATCGGTTGGAGCACCCTGTCTTGACCAAATCTTCATCACTAAAATTTACAGCTTATATCCAATGATTCTAGGTCCTTCTAATCAGTATTCTAGGCCATTATAGCCTGTTGAAGCATTCAACACCCTAAGCCTTGGGCGTAGTATAAATAGAGCCATTTGCACTTATTTCATTACACGCAATCTAATCATCAATCAACTCTCAAATATTCTCTCAAAAGCTCTCAATTTCATTCTTAGAAGTCCAGGAAAGTTTGGAGGTCCAAGAAGTCAACATTTGGAGGTCAAACCATTAAGATAATACTTGGGGTATCATTACTTAATCATTTGTAATCTTATTTCCATCATTGTGAGACTTTTAATCATGTTTTCTAATGTTCAGAATTCTGAGCTTATGTTTAAGTTTACTATGAGTGGCTAGTGCCTTTGTGCACTTGCTTAGATGATGATTTGCTTATAATTGTGATAACATGTTTTAATTCAATTTCAAGTTAATTCTAAGACCCAATTATGTTTAAGTTTCATAGTGACATTTATTAATCAAGTTTGACTAGTTATTGGTGGTTCTAAAGGTCGAAAGGGTTATTATGCTTTAACTAGTCATGATCATTTGTCTATAAATGATTGTTTTGGGTAAAGGAATTACCACCGGTAAAATATATTAACCAAAAACTGCTTAAGTAAAATGGAATGTGCCCGAATGCCACATTAATCTCAAGCAACCGCTTGAACAACCACCGATCATTTATGACATGCCATAAATGAACAACTAGTTACCAACAACTAGAATGACCACTCAAAACATAAAAAGATATGCAAAACAAATAAACAAAACCACATATAAGATTACTTCCTCGAACGGCCTTGAAGCTTGAAATCAAACCGATTGTTATACTCCTCAAATTTCCTGTAAGTCATAGACTTGGGCCGCATAATCATCGAAAGATAGCCTTCAAGCTCGTTATGTCCTCCTGGCGATGAAAAGTAATTGCCGTAGGATCATTTGGCTCAAACACCTCATCATCACTATCTCAGAACATCTTGGATTTCACAAACACATCAAATCATAGTTATAAGGGGCGTTCACTTTAGGTTTTAGAGAGAAAGTTTAGAGGTTTAGGGAACTTAGTGAGAGAAAGTAAAAGTATTATTATGAGCTCGACCCTACACTTGGGAGGTAGAGGGTATTTATAGTATCTACATAAACGCCACCTACGGGCTATGGATCAGGCATAGAGTGGGTAAAGACCCGTCCGTCCTCCACGGTGTTAAAAAACTAAATACTACTTAACATTAAATAACTACGACTACGAGCATTCTAACGATTACATATACTTGAGGTGACCGACACTTTAATAACTGGATTTACTAAATCCTAACAATCTCCCCCTAAGGGAGGTCACCTCAAATTACATTGAATACAAACAGATATAACATTAAGATTGTTCTTAGATTCTCGTTAAAGTTCTTTGCTCAGAGTCTGTAGTCTTTGATTCTTCATGTTTTACATGTTTGGTTAATCCAAGTGGAGGTCTTCAGTGATCCACGTGATAATGAATTTTGAGCCACTTTGAGATCATCACTACCATAAATCTCGACTCTTCCTTTGTAGTGTTGACATTATGTGATGTTGTGACTTTTGGACCGACATGCTCACATTCTAGATCATGAAATCTTCTCATCGAGTAGCGGAAGCTTTAGTTGATTCATGATATTTGCGGCGTGAAAGCATGGAGTAAAAATATCGAGTCGTTGATGCACTTATCATGATTTCTTTAGAAATGAATGTGTTGTGTGAGCATGCGGCTATGGATTGACCTCTCCATTCCGATCACCGCAAACATTGGGTGTACCGCATACAACAGCTTAGCAATAAAGCGCACGAAAGTGTCTTTGATTACTTCGTTGAATTGAGGTACACGGCCCACGGTTCCCGTTGATCGAGACAAGTCTTGCCTGTGATCGTATAATTCAAGAATTTCCTTGACGAGGTTTCGCAATGCTCTAGTGTTCTCAAACCGAACGTCTCAAAGAAGACACCACGGAGTGAGTGAACCAATAATTGAGATTCATCGATTGATAAAAATGATTTAAAAAACAATCGTGTATTGCTTAATATATAAAGGGTTTTGCAATACAACGAAGGTTTTATGGTAAATCAATTATCAATCATAACCACCTTTTAGTTTTGAAATATTAATACTTTTACTTTTTTTTAATATGTACATTCGAACTTCATCTAATGACCCGTGTCACTCTTTGAATGATAACACAAAGACCGTAGATGAAATCGAATAAAGGAAAGGATGAGAAAAATATTTTTTTTTGGCTTTTTCAAAGATTTTCTGATTTTTATGGATTTTTGAAATTTTATATTTTTCTATTTTCTTTTGAGAGTTTTATAATTTTGTATTTTGCTTTTTGAAAAGATATTTACAAGAGATGGATGAAGAAAAACTTTTACTCCTCGTCTTCCTCTTGAAGACATTTGAGAGTTTCCGGTTGCAAACTCTTTAGACCAAGTCGTGGGAGGATAAACTTAAAACGTTCTCTCGGAAGAGCTTTGGTGATGATGTCTGCTAACTGGTATTCAGTCCTTACAAAATACAGTTCCACCACACCGTTCTCCACTTGCTCCCTGATGAAATGATGTCGAATGTCGATATGCTTTGCTCTTGAATGTTGAACGTTGTTGCATAAGAGAGCAACGACACTTTTGTTATCACAATACAGAGGGATTTTGTTGAATTCAAAGCCATAGTCAGATAATTGGGATCTCATCCATAGAATTTGAGCACAACAAGATGACATGGCTATGTATTCACCTCAGTAGAGAATAGAAGTACTCATTTGTTTCTTTGAAGACCACTCACGAGCTTATCACCCAAAAATTGAGCACCTCCGGGCGTGCTTCGACGTATCCCGACATCCCGCATGGTCGAAGATCTCGCATAGGTCATTAGTGACATACCGGTGTCCTTCGTGTACCACAGTCCCATGTTGATGGTTCCTTGGAGATACCGAAAGACCCTTTAACCACTTCAAGGTGCTTTTGGTAGGCTTAGCACGGTATCTAGCACACATGCATACAATGAGCAGAATGTAATGTCTGTCCATCGGCAGTGAGGTACATCAGGGACCCAATCATACTACGATACTTAGTTTGGTCAACCATGATCCCTGTGTGGTCCTCATCCAATTTAGTACGCTCAACCATGGGAGTGTCAACAGGGTCACAAGAATCAAAACCAAATTTCTTTAAAATCGCATTTGCATATTTAGAATGATTAATAAAAATGCCTCCGGGACTGTGAAATTTGTAATCCTAAGAAAAATGACATTTGTCCCATCATTGATATTTGAAATTTGGAGCCCGTCTCCTTAGAAAAACGGTCACATTCATTGGGGTTCGTCGAGGCAAAAATAATATCATCAACATAGATTTGAACGTGGATTAAGTGTTTGCCTGACTTTCTGGTGAACAATGTCGGATCAACTGCTCCATTGCTGAATCCAATAGATAGAAGAAACTTTGATAGCATATCGTACCATGCCCTCGAGCTTGCTTCAAACCATAAAGAGCCTTCTTCAGTGATAGACATGAGTAGGATGCTCGGATTCACAAAACCTTCAGTTGACCGACGATATCGACTTCTTTAAGATCTCTATTAAGAAAAGCCGTCTTTACATCCATCGATAGACTACCATGTTCTTACTTGCGGTGGTAGCCGTGAAGATTCGATTGCCTCGATACGTGCAATCGAGCAAATGATTCTTCAAAGTCAATACCCTCCTCTTGGACGGTATCCTTTTGCAACTAATCGAGCCTTGTTCTTTAACACATCACCGTGCTCATCAAGTTTTACTTTGAAGATCCATTTTAGAGCAATGATCATAGCATAGTCGGAGCGGTACTAATTCCCATACATCTAGTCGATCGAACTCATAAATTTCTTCTTGCATGGCATTGAACCGTTGTCTTCATTCATGGCGCTTTAACGTCTTTTGGTTCGACCTTAGATAGTACGGAATTAAAGAATCACCATAAGGCATCGATTGCAAGTTGTTTACAGTGGATCTTGGGCGAAAGGTTTCCAATGATGTTATCCAATGGATGGTCATGTGTCCATTTTCTAAGGTGTTCGTGTGGTTGATGTTGAGGAACCAAGTAGCGTAGTCGTTTCTCCTCGATGAAGATGGTTCGATGATGATTTAGGAGCAAATATGCTCTCAAAGGAGCATCTTCAGAGTAGCAAATGGATTATCTCCATTATAGGTGCGAAACAATTCCATGATGTACACTCGATGATTGAGAATTTGATGATGAGACAGAGTGATCGTGACAGCGCTTGACTCAATGACATAGAAACCAAGGGTTATCTACGTTGAGAGGGATAGGAGCAGCCTCGTTGATGGATTAGATAGATCATTAGCAATTGGCTCATAGTGTTCATCAAACATTGGATCAAAAATTTCTTCAAATCATCTTCGAAGGAGGTACATAAGGAGTTCTTGGTGAGAGATTTTGTACAAGTGAAGAACTAATGGGACTACTTGATGAAGGTTGTGATACGGGTCCGAACTTGATTGTCCTAGAGCCATTTGCCCGACATGACTCATCGAACGTGACGTGAATAGTTTCCATGATATCTCGGGTTCTTTTGTTGTAGATTCGGTAACCCTTCTTGTTTGATGCATAACCCACAAAAACTCCAATGTCCGCCTTAGCTCTTAATTTTCCTAAATCTTGACCGTCATTCGTCGGATATCACAAAGTACCAAATACATGAAGGTAGGAGAGATCAGGTTTTCGTTTATGAACAAGTTCGTATGGAGTTTTTGCATGAGTGGTGTGTACAAGAGAACGATTTTGGGTGTAGCAAGCAGTGGCAATGACTTCAGCCCAAAGAAACATTGGAACCTTTGAATAAATTAGCATGGTTCTTGCAGCTTCAACAAGTGTCCGATTTCGTCTTTCAACTACACCATTCTGTTGAGGCATGCGTGGAACACTTCTTTGATGACTGATTCCAATGCTTTCATAAAATTGACTTAGGTATTTGTTAACAAACTCAGTGCCATTGTCTGTTTGAATAATTCTAACAGTCTTGTTAAGTCGAACTCAAGTCGCTTTATAAGTTTGATGATGACATCCGGAGTTTCATCCTTTGTCCTCAAAACTTTACCCTAGTAAATCGAGAGTAGTCATCAACAACGACTAAAATAGATTTCTTCCCATTTATCGCTTGCACTCTCATTGGTCCGCATAAATCCATATGAAGGGTATGAAGAATTTCCATAACGAGTTTGCGGTTTGGGTTTGTGGACATATTTCTGCTTCTTTCCCAATTGGCATCTTGAACAAAGATGATCTTTTCATACTTTAATCTGGGTAAGCCTCTTACAAGGTCCTTTCTGGAAAGATCATTAATGGTGCCGAAGTTTAAGTGATTGACACGGCGATGCCATAACCATGACTTTGTTTTCGAGGCCTTTGACAACAAGCAGATTGGAGAAGACTTCATCATGTCTTCGATAGAGATGGTGTAAAGATTTGAGCCCCGTGTTCCTCTTAAGAGTTCCACACCATCAAGTTCTCTAACGAAACAAGTATGTTTTCTAAAAGCCACCTCTAGATCGGAATCACAGAATTGACCAACTGAAAATAGATTATGACCAAGACCTTCTACATAATATACCCTAGAGATTACACTACCACCAACAACATAGTCTCCATAACCCATAATTGCTCTAAAATGGTCGTTCCCGAATCTAACAGTCCCGATGAATTTACTCACAAAGTTCATGAGCCGCGAGCGATCTCCAGTCATATGCTTGGAACAACCTCACCCGGTACCACGAATGATTTGAATGATCCGCAGTTGAACACGACAAGAATGGATAATGGATAATTGGGATCCCCATGTAAGAATGGGTTCCATTTGGTTAGTAATGATGATTGGAACACCCACATTGGAAGAAGAAACAATGGAATCATCGGGGATAGATGCGATCGGTGTCTCGATTTGACCTATTCAAAGTATGTTCACTTCTTAAAGGAATAGTTCTACCAAGAGGTATCCATTTCCAAATGGGCATTGACTTAGATAATTTAGGGCACAACTCATTAAGACTAAGTTGCGGCGGTGGGTATCCACTGATAACCTACATTACTAAATTTTCTTCCTGTGGGTTTCCAATATTTTTTAGCCTTCTTCCACCATTGCTTTCTAGCCTTCTTAACATGATTGTTGGCATTAACGATTTTAACTGGGTGTTTAACAGAATTAATCAAATCATTCACGCCACATACAAGATTAGTAACAGAAACCAAGCAATCATCATTACATGTTTTGCAGATAGTAGCAGAATTTGAATTAATTACAATACGCTTATAGCAAATACTAGAATCAACACGATTCATTTTATTCAATTCAAACTTAATGTTCCTAGGGTGATCTTCTACTCTTTTCCATTGCACACTCTTAGCTTGCGAGGTCCTGTCTTGCTTTGTATTGCCTGGAGGCTTTGACCCGCTTGCTTTTGTGTCACTGATTACTCCTGTAGAGGGAATTATGGGAACATTAGTTGGTTGGGCTACCTTTTGCATTCCTGAACTAGAAGTGCAGGGATCTGAACTACTTGAAGGCATTTTAGAGTTCACTTTCTTAACACTGGGCATAGAATGGGTTGCATACTTAGCACTAGGCATAGAACAAGGCATCACAACTTTATCTTTCTCACATAAGGATTTAGGACATGTTGCTCTTAGACATTCTAACAGCTCCTGAGATCGTTTGGCCTGAATGCAAGCAAACCTAATTTCACTATCATGTGGCTTATTTATGAAATCCTCTTCTACAATCTCACGGAGACATTCTAGACTATCCTTAAGGTGAGCGAAATAGTTATGAAACACAAGTTCATTATTTCTAAAATGAGGAGGAATGTGTTTAATAGTCACAGTATATTTAGAGTCTGCAGATGACTTTGATGCAACATTTTCATTAAAGACAAGTGGCATTTTCCCTTTTACCTGACTCTTCAGATTCTCAATTTCCTTTTGTAACGAAGTTATTTTTTCATTGTTTTTGTCATGAGTGACTTTCATTGAATTATATAACTCTTTGAAGTGTCGTTTGACCTTTTTATTTTATTCTAGAAAACTCTCATTTTCTTGTTGTAATACGTTAATGATGTTTTGAAGATGAAAGTTTTGAGAAAACTGAGAATCTAAAGGCGGAGTCACATTGTTCTTTTCACCCTTTAATTGTGAAATTTGGGCTTTCAACTTTTTGATCGTGTTACAGTGAGCTTGAATCAGTTCTTCACGTTTGTTTATTTCAAAAACTGCATCAAACTCTGGAACATTTGAAGATGTCTTGATGTTTGAGGTTTTGACATTTTCTTTGAGATGTTGATATTTTAGTTGCAAATCAAAATGTTCAACTTCTAGCTTAGAAAAATGTTTTACCAAATTATCGTGATCATCCAGGTCAATTTTCTCATTTAGTTATGAGTTTTTGTTTTCAAGCTCAATGACACGATCATGGGAAACTTTTAAAGCAACAGATAATTCATGAAATTGAGAAGCAGTAATAAAATGCTTAGTAACATTATAAAACACATCTTGAGCCACACAACTCAATACTAAGTTCTCATTTCAGATATGCAGATTCTTCCTTTCAATTTTATTATATTTGAGTTCCTGTTCATAATCATTGACCTCAACTATCATTGCATCAAATTCCTTTTCCATTTCTTTAATATCTGAGTTTATCCCTTTTTGAAGACTCTCAAATTGACCTTTTAATTTTTTAAAGAAAGGCATGACCTCAGTTAGATAGAATTCTTTAGTTTGCTCAAAACCCTTTCCCTTGAGCTATCCATGTAGGTGTGATTCTCTTCTTACATGTCTTCTCAAAATCAACGAATAGTTGATAAACAACATACTGGTGATTAAAGTATTGCTATTAGTGGAAATAGTTCTAGGAACTAAATGCATTGGTGTATTCGGAGGATACATGTGGTCTATGAGCACTTTCCTAAGGGAATGTTCGTTTCAACAAGTACATTTGCTTTTTGCTTATCCGTATCTTTCTTCCAAAAAAATTGTTTAGGGGTTAATTGAGTTTGAGGCTTAAACATGTTCAGGGAGATCCAATTTTCTTTTAGGTAATCATGGGGTTTGAACGTTATGTTTTGCTTTTTACATTCAGGATCTTTTAGCTTCTTATCCATTTTCTCCCTATTGACTTCTTCTAATAGCATATCTTCCTCAGTGCACTTAGCGCAACTAGGTTTCTGCCCAGGCTTAAGGATTTCATTACAGTCATATATTACCTTCTGAGTATCTCTAGCTACTTTACCATATTCAGGATTGGGTTCCTTTACAAGCAGAATGCTATGCTTATCGCTGAGAACTTTGTGCTTAGTGATCATGTGAGCGGTCTGAATGGTATTCCCTTGTACGTACAACTTATTTTCAAGCTTGTTTTTCAAAGTTTTTAGATTGGAAAAGTCATTCAAAAGTTTTGTCATGTTTAAGCACTTTAACATTATCTTGGAGTTCTTGCTTTTGCTTAACAGTTTTTGAAAGCCTGTCTTTCAAGGAATCTAACTCTTGTTTTAATATTTCTTCCCTAAAATTACTTTTTCTAATAATTGTACACATTTGGTCATCCATTTCCTGCTCACGGGTAGTTAACTCAAACTTAGCACGTTGTTCATAAATGGCAACTTATTCTTTATAGGCATTAAGTTCAGAGATAACATAATCATCAGGGACACATGCAGTATATTCATCAAAAATATAGTCATCATTGACTGCAGAAGATACATTACTTGGTACGATCTCACTTTCACTTTGTATCACATATTGATCATATGGGACAATATTACTATTGTGGTGAAGAGATCTTTGGAGAGACCACTGGGGAAATGCTAGCCATGAAGATTTTTGGGCAGTAGGTTCATCATCGACATTAGAGTCAAATGCATCACAATCAGCAACTTGAAAAGCATTTTGATGATTGTGTCCTATTTCCTGAATTGGCTGCTCATCCACATCAGCATCATAGGTTTTGGCATTTCTCTCTGTAAGAAACAGCAATTCTTCTTCATCCAAAACTGCTCCATTATCCGGAGCTTGCACCAACAGCATCTTGTCTCGGAAGTATTCTGCATTCAGTGGACGTTTTGGAGATGTGCAGTTCCTTGCAATATGTCCCTCACCACCACAGTTGTAGCACTTGATTGGCTTTCCTTGTCCTTGATTTGCATTCCTTCCACGATTCTGATTACCTATATATCTACCACCACCCCCAGCATTCCCATATTCAGCTCCAACATTACCTTGTCCAGCTCCAACATTCCCTTGCTCATTATGTGGAAGATACGGATTTTGTCTTCCTTGCACATTTTGTAGCACTACCTTTCCTTCTCTTATGGTGGCATGATTGTGGAGATTAGAAGCTATTCTGAGTTGATTGTTGGAAGGTGGGGTAAAGTTAAGGTTTTGTTTAACCATTAGAGCCACTTGATGAGCAACTTGTTCCAAGAATCTGTCTGAGGGTTGATACCCTGGATCGGGAATGAGTTTGTGGTTACCGTTGTCCATTGGTATGACTTGTGAAGCTTTGGTAGTAATCCCTACATTGGTGTAAAATGTTGTTGAGTCATTTGATGAGCTTGCCTCTCCCTGATTAGATTTGAACTTTTCAAGAATCATTTGTTCAAACATAGCATGTCTCTCATTCTCAAGGCGAACGCATACAATTGCTCATAGTTAGTGTTCCTCAAACCTTTAGTTAACTTGATGTAGTGACAAATTTGTGCCATTCAGATTCATGTTGTTCACAAACTTTGAATTTAGTTGAATATTTGGCATAGTCATTTTATATTCCTCATGTCATTCACAAGCTTGTGGAACCTCACATAATATTCAAAGACACTTTCCCGTATCATCTTAAAGTGCTCAAAGTCATCATATAGCTTGTGATTCTCTGTCTTCTTTAGTTAATTCAGAACCAGAGAGAAGCATCTTGACATTGTCCCAAACTGCCTTGGCTTCAGTGTTGTGATTGATTAACTTGTAGATATATTTTGGAAGACCATGAAGTATAATGTTTGAAGCCCTGATATCAGCATCGTATATCTTTTTCTCCTTATCACTGAGCTCATCATACGTCTTTGGTCTGTCCAAACCTTAGATTACTGTACCATCCGCAGCAGTTTCAAGTGTGTCTCTTGTAGTCTGTAACATATTGGATTTCACATACACATCAAACCAAACACAAAGTAGGCGTACAAAGAGTTCTAGAGAGAGAAAGTTAGAGGTTTAGGGAACTTTAGTGAGAGAAAGAAAAGTCTTATTATGAGTTTCCAACTCTACCTTGGAAGGTGAGAGTATTTATAGTCTTTACATAAATCGCCACCTATCGGGCCGTGGATCGTGCAAACAATGGGTAAAGACCCGTCTGTCCTCCACGGTGTTACTTAAACTAAGTACTACTTAACTTATAATAATCTACGACTACGAGCTTTCTAATGATTACATATACTTGAGATGACCGACTCTTTAATAACTGGATTTACTAAATCCTAACAATCTCCCCAAGGAGGTCACCTCAAACATATACTAAAATTACATTGAATACAAACAGATATTTCATTAAAATTGTTCTTGCATTCTTGATGTAGTACTTTGCTCAAGTTCGTAGTCATCGATTCTTCTCATTGCATGTTTGATTAATCCAAGTGGAGGTCCTTTTACTAATCCACGTGATAATAATTTTGAGCCGACTTTTGAGATCATCAAGAAATATCAATCTCGACTCATCCATTGTGGTGTTGGTATTATGTGATGTTGTGACATACGGACCGACATGCTCACATTCGGATCATGAAATATTCTCATCGAGTAGCGAAGCTTTTGTTGATTCATGATATTGGCGCAGCAGAAGCGAAGCATGGAGTGAAAATATCGAGTCATTGATGCACTAATCATGGTTTCTTTTGAGATGAATGTGTTAAGTGAGCATGCGGCTATGGATTGACCGCTTCATTCGATCACCGCAAACGTGGGCGACTGCATACAACAGCTTAGCAATAAATCGCACGAAAGTGTCTTTGATCACTTCGTTGAATTGAGGTACACGCCCACGGTTCCCGCTGATCAAGACAAGTCTTGCTGTGATCGTGTATAATTCAAGAATTTCCTTGACAGGGTTTCGCAATGCTCTAGTCGTTCTCAAACCCGAACGTCTCAAAGAAGACAACACGGAGTGAGTGAACCAAATAATAGAGATTCACCGATTGATGAAAAGACATTTGAAAAACTATCGTGTATTGCTCAATAGAAATTGTTTTCGCAATACAACGAAGGTTTTAATGAAAATCAATTATCAATCATAAAACACCTTTTGATTTGAATAATTAGACACGGTCGATGTGCTAAAGAAAAGAGTTTTTAAGCACAATGACCGATTTTTCAAAGGTATCCGTCAATCCATAACTCGAACCAGATTGATTCAAAAGATTGAATCGCTCCATTGTTTCGCTCATTGTTGTCACATGGTTGATCTATTGAATAGATCTCACATGCCACCTACCAGGAGCTTGTTTGATGTTGGCTCCAGAAGGCTTTTGATAACGCTACACGCGTCGTTCGGGGTCAAGGAAACTTCCTTTTCTTCGAGCAAGTTTTATAACACCCTAGGCGGTGAACCTAATCGTTGTAGTGTAGTAATTAGGGTAAGCCACGGGTATTGATATCGTTCTCTAGGGGAATAAGAATGCTAGTAAGGAGTTACTACGCTAAGGTTAAGGTTGAGAAAGATTATTAATTATATTTTTATATTTTATGAAATGGAAAGGTACGAATCTCGGGTATTGGATTTGGGGAGTTGGTATTTCTACCGATTACTCTACTATTATCTAATTATCTAAACTAAGGTTGTGGGAGTCTATGTCTAATTAATGTGTGCTCGTATGATAGTTTAAAGATGTGTTTACTTAGGTTGTACTACTCCTTAATTATCTCCTATTGATGGTTGAGTTGTCACGTCCTTATTCTTAGTTGCGTTGTGTGTCTAAAGTTGTAGGGTATGCGTTTCTCCCAACTCTTTGAACTTACCAAAGGGTCTCGTCTACAAAACCCACTAGGGATAATAAACTCTTACTCTAAGGCACTCTTTGGATGGTTTAGCTTACAACTACTCGTGTAATTATATTCTAAGGTTCACAAAGATGAATCAAGCATTAAGTACACAACGAATGACCTATCGCATTACTAGATCATTCATCAACTAAGATAAGAAACAACCAATCAATATTCAATAATTAAGTTTCATACTTCCTAAGCAAACACACAAATAAATTAGCCGGACATGGAGAACATGCAAGCATACACACAAATAATCAAAGACATAATTGAATTAATGAAGTAAATACTTATCTTGATGTAAGATAGGGTTTAAAACCCTAAAATCTTGTACAAGACACCTTAGGTTCGGTTTTAGGTTTTCACCCAAAAGACTCTCTAAAAGCGAAAAATTCGGATTCTATATATAAGATTACATATGCGACGGCGTCATTAGGGTTTCGTCTTGGCCACGTTAACCTTGGCGACGGCGTCACCTTATGTCCGTGACGCCGTCCCTCTTCACTTTCCGACATCGTCTGGATTGCATCTAGGTCGCCCGAGTAGCGACGGCCTACTCTTTTACAACCGGACGTCGTCACTTGAAAATACGAGTTTTGGGTTACGAACCGTCACAAAATCTTTGACGGCGCCGCATTAGCACCGACGCCGCCTTCTAATTTCAAAAATGTGAGTGTCTCGATTTTGACTTTTGCCATTTTCTTCATATATTCGCCTTTTCGTCCAAATAAGTGCCATTCCAGCATTTTGCCTTCACGAGACCTAAAAAGTGAAAAGGAACGATATTAAGCAATAACGGATACAAAAGTGATCAAATAAGGACTAAAATGACCCCTCAAAATGGTACATTTTAAAACCTTATCAAATATCCCTACACTTGTTATTTGCTTGTCCTCAAGCAAATGTGCTTTTAACAAATTAATTTATAAGTTAGGGGTCATGAAGCATTAATTCAAAACGGTCCACAACACATATAAGCCCATAAAAGTCATAACAAGCACGAAATTACATACTAGCACCTCACATGGGGTGTTTGGATACTCACATCTCTCTCGGTGTATATATGAAATATAACAAATAGGAAATGGAAGATAAACACTCATTAACCGGTCCTAGTACATAGATTACCATAGGCTTGAGAATAGATCAAACCTCCATCGCTTTGGCGTAAGCACCTAGGAAAGACTATCAAAGAGGTCTTTAAAGGGTTGTAATGTTAGGCTTACGGTAGGAAACAAAGGGTTTGGTGGGATAGGCTATTTAGTGGTGGCAAGTCAAAATCTCTATGTTAAATGCATACGAAGAATGGCGTTGCTAAGCCAAGACTCGAAACTCTAAACTCTAGATAACTGAAATAAATAAACATAAATTCAAAGATAGATGTAGGATGGTAGCCCGTATGTTTTTTTTTTTTTCATACACTTTTACTCTACCATCCTCTACGATAACATCAAAATACTAGGGATTTATAGGCATATCCCTACACTTAAGTTTTTATTACTCTAACACTAATTTGACCCAATTTGAAAAGATCAAAACACTTGGGGTACATTATTATGCAAACAAAGGGAATTTGAATTTAACGTTCCCTTCCCGTCATTTCATAAACTTTAACTTTTCCCATGAATCCCAATCGTCCCAAAACTGTATACAAAGGATATGACTCGACTTAGCAACTTATGTAAGCAACTAGATAATTGAACTAAGGGTTTAGGGTGATAACAAACATTTGCACTAAAAGTGAGTGCATAAGGGGTAGGCTAACGCGATTTGGGTGTATATTTGGGGGTGGGGTGTAAACAATGCTCTTCATTGATATTCGGAAAACCGAAACATCATGAGAACCGCGAAAAGGATAGGCTCGAGGGGTTAACTAGGGTATCGTGTACTAAAGATGAGTACAACGCAAAGGGTGTGGGGGAATTACTCAACCGATATGGAAGAAGTAATTATATTATGGGTATCAAACAAGGGTTATCCTAATGCCTCTTATCATTTAGTTATTCCTAACTACACAAGTGTAGTCTCACTTGCGATCTCGGAATGCATCACAAAACAAGTTCTAGAATCTAATATACTACCGGTTCACACTCTAAGCATTGAAGATGAATGCTTTTAATTCCTACTAATCTAAGGGCGATCCTCACATTTTGGTGGAATTTGGGTGGTAAAGGGTTTTTGTGCTAGTCATGCAACTTCCTATCCATGAGACACTTTTGTTAAGACTAATGGCCAACTCCTATATGTCATGAAAAATTTTAAATTTGGTGCCAAAATTACCCTAACCGACATTTCCTCATGGTTTATTACACAATCACAATTGGAATAAGCAAATAGTCGAGGATAAGCATAGTTTCAAAGTTCCGCTTTATTTTCCTCCCTACACTTAAACCGAACATTGTCCCCAATGTTCCCGAAAGTATCAAAGTTATAATAATGGAAGGTAATTAAAACGAAAGAAACTAATACTCCCGATTAGCTTGGTAGGATCCGTGTAAAGTGGTGGTTAAATCCTTTTCAAGAAGAATTATTAGTGAATGCTCCTTCCAATCTTATGTAACTTCTTCTTGACAAACTAAACTCGCACACTTGAAGAAAACAAACAAAACCTTCACAGAAAATCGGCGGTAATAGTATATATAAGACTCGATTTAAACTAGGATATAATGCTTGTGGAACGGATGTTTTCGAATTTCTAAGAAAATTAAGACCGGAAAATTCCAAAAATTTATAAGTAGCTCGAAAATGAGAAAAAAGTAATCGATGTTTTACTTCTTCTGGACGTCGTCAGTTATCCCGACAAAAAGCGGTCTGCGATTTTGGAAAAAATTCTGGAAAATTTACATCTTTAGAATCTGGAAAAATTTCTGCAAAACATCAATTATGAATCGATACAAGCATTTGACTCGAACAAACAAACATAAATATCTTTTAGTTAATTCTTATTCTCATGTTTACGTTTCTTTTGAAAACGTGTGTAATCCTCCCTACACTTATCCTTTATGTAAAATACCTTTATATGCAATTAAGACGAGGTTAAAAACAAAATAAAGCATTTTTACAAATTTAAACATGAGGATAAACAATTAATGAAAGATATATGACACTAACAAGCAAACAATTAAACATGGGTTGCCTCCCACGAAGCGCTTTTCTTTATTTAAGAGTCTTGTAGCTAGACTCATAGTCGTGCTCCTACGTACCGATATACGTAAGTCTATCCTCAACAATGTCGTAAGGATCAAACTTATCAGTCAAGTTCCTAGTAGTACGTTCGGTTAAATATGTCTTTTCAAACTTCTCACCATCGGGATCATAGATTTATATCCTAATGTGCCACTCTCCATTACCATCACTAGGCGGTCTATCCCAATCCCACTTGTGTTTAGATTTCTCAACTTTCCACTTATTCATGACAAGGTTAACGGCAGCTTCCTAGGAACTCGCCATCTTCCTAAATACTAAGGCGTCCTCGAGCAGGTTCACTTCCATTTCCTAGGCATTTCTTTTTCTTGGAAAGTTCTTGCACTAGCGAAGGCATTATCTAGGTAAAAAGGTCTTTGGGGCCTATGATGTTCTTATCAATCCAAGGTCCATATCTAGAAGGCTCCCTATCCAACCCTATCTCTTGTGGGACTTCCTCATCCTTGTAGTATGTATGCTTTTTAACATCGTAAGCGGATCTAGAACTCCCTCCCTACCACTATTTTGGACATCTTACAATCGATGATGGCACTAGCGGTAGCTAAAATCCTCTTCCAACTAGTAATGGGCATGTCGGGTCCTTATTCATGTCTAGCACATGAAAGTCGGCCAAAAGAGTCAACTCTCCTACGTGTACTACCATGTCCTTTATTATTCCTCTTGGACGTGCTACACTACCGTCCGCTAGACCTAAGATGGTTTCCGTTGGTTCAATTTTACCTAAGTTAAGGCTTCTATGGAGGGACAACGGAACAAGATTGATGCATGATCCTAAATCGGCTAGAGCATCGAGTGGTTTGGAAGTTCCAAGTCTACACGGAAGAGTGAATAGCCCGGGATTGTCTAGCTTCTTAGGTAAGTTGTTTCGCACAAAAGCGGACCCATATTTTCCAAGCCTAAGTTCTAACTCATATTTTTCTTTTAAAGCATTGTAATAAGGTGCATGAGCTAAGACTTCAAGAATCGGTTTTTCTTGATGGAGTTTCTTGTACTCTTCCTCTAAACTAGGTTTGGATTCTTGGCTGACGGGTTTCTCAAGAGTAGGCTCTACCAAAGGTGCCGGGCCGTGGTACCTCTTGGATGGCTTGGAACCCTTTTTGATAGCATTTACCGAGTGAACCGTTGGGTGGGAGGGGCATGGATGTGCACTCTCCCATGGTGAACTAGAACATGAAGTCGATGCAATCGAATTCACTTTTGGGTTCTTTATGGTATCACTTGGGAGTGCTCCAACTTCCCGCTCATTGAAGGCTTTTAAGAGGGCATCAAGCTTGGTTGTCATCTCGCTTTGTTTTTGCTTAAAATCGGCTTCAAGCTTATTCAATCGAGTTTCTTGGGATGACAAAAATCTAGATGCAATTGCCTCAAGATTAGTGGGGTTCCGGATTAAAAGAATTGCACCTAGTAGGCGAACTAGATGAGCTTTGGGGTGTGCTTGAGTTTTGGTTCCACTTAAGGTTAGGGTGATTTCTCCATGAGGGGTTGTACGAGTTTCCTAAGTTGTTTTGTTCGGGTTTGAAAGTGTACCACTTCTCTCCCGCTCCGTCGATGCGTATGGAGGCGTAGTCCGCAAAAGCTTGTTCGGGAGCCTTGTGCAATCACGAGTGTCATGGGGACCACCGCATAACTCACAAGGTAGAGTGATTTGATTCACTTGTCGTGAAGACTTAGGATTTTGTAGGAACTCATGAGGAATCTAACTTGATCTTCAAGTTCGATCATCCTACGGTCGGAAGGGGTAAGGAGATTGCCTTAACGGTTTTGTGCACTCACGGGGTCATCCCAACTTTCGTTGTCATAGAGGCGAGGTCCTCTATTATACCCCATGATTCTTCTGCGGTGAGATCACTAAGTTTTCCACCGGCCGCTTGGTCAATGGATCGCTTAGTGGGAAGTTGACATGATCATAAAAGATTTGGACTTGGAGCCAAAGATCAATCTTTGTGATGAGGACTTTATGAAGTAAGTCCTTGTATCGGGTCCATGCTTCAGAGAGATTCACCTTGATGTTGTTGGAACATCAAGATGTCATCCCTAAGCTTAGTGGTTCTCCCGGTGGGAAAAATTGAGCAAGGAAGCGAGAGGTAAAATCATCCCAACTTGAGATGAAGCCGGTGCGTGAAGTCGCTCAAGCCAATTACTAGCTTGGTCCCGTAGAGAGAATTAGAAGAGATGCAGCGTGGTCTCCCGAGTAGTAGCATCAAGGTCGATGGAATCGACGATTTTGAGAAATCCCTCGGATCTTGATTTGGATCTTGAACGAAGTCCATGGAATGCACATCCGTTTTGCACCAACCGGATGGTGTCGGATCGCAGGGCCGTAGTTTGGGCTTGGTCGGGAAGCTCAATGGTGTTCCTATATCCTAGGTGGCTTGGTCTCGAGTATTCACCAAGAGTACGGGCTCTTGGCGGGTCATTTGGCGGTGGGTTGATGAATGGTAGTGGGTTATCACATTCCATGATGAAAAGTGATAAGATTACGAACAAAGGGTCACGAAGAAGGGGGATAGACTAAGAGAAAGCTAAAAATGAGAAAAAATTTACTTGATAGGAATCAAGCAAAGAACCTAAACGAGGTGGACTACTAACTAGCTATTCTATTCCCGAACGGCGCCAAAAACTTGATAACGCTACACGCGTCGTTCGGGGTCAAGGAAAATTCCTTTTCTTGAGCAAGTTTTATAACACCCTAGGCGATGAACCTAATTGTTGTAGTGTAGTAATTAAGGTAAGCCACGGGTATTGATATCGTTCTCTGGGGAATAGGAATGCTAGTAAGGAGTTACTACGCTAAGGTTAAGGTTGAGGAAGATTATTTTTATATTTTTATATTTTATGAAATGGAAAGGTACGAATCTCGGGTATTGGATTTGGGGGTTGGTATTTCTACCGATTACTCTACTATTATCTAATTATCTAAACTAAGGTTATGGAGTCTATGTCTAATTAATGTGTGCTCGTATGATAGTTTAAAGATGTGTTTACTTAGGTTGTACTACTCCTTAATTATCTCCTATTGATGGTTGAGTTGTCACGTCCTTATTCTTAGTTGCGTTGTGTGTCTAAAGTTGTAGGGTATCGTTTCTCCCAACTCTTTGAACTTACCAAAGGGTCTCGTCTACAAAACCCACTAGGATAATAAACTCTTACTCTAAGGCACTCTTTGGATGGTTTAGCTTACAACTACTCGTGTAATTATATTCTAAGGTTCACAAATATGAATCAAGCATTAAGTACACAATGAATGACCTATCGCATTACTAGATCATTAATCAACTAAGATAAGAAACAACCAATTAATATTCAATAATTAAGTTTCATACTTCCTAAGCAAACACACAAATAAATTAGCGGGACATGGAGAACATGCAAGCATACACACAAATAATCAAAGACATAATTGAATTAATGAAGTAAATACTTATCTTGATGTAAGATAGGGTTTAAAACCTAAAATACTGTACAAGACACCTTAGGTTCGGTTTTAGGTTTTCACCCAAAAGACTCTCTAAAACCGAAAATTCGGATTCTATATATAAGATTACATATGCGACGGCGTCATTAGGGTTTCGTCTTGGCCACGTTAACCTTGCGCGCGTCACCTTATGTCCGTGACGCCGTCCTCTTGACTTCGACATCGTCTGGATTGCATCTAGGCCGTATGAGTAGCGACGGCCTACTCTTTTACAACCGGGCGTCGTCACTTGAAAATACAAGTTTTGGGTTACGAACCGTCACAAAAATCTTTGACGGCGTCGCACTAGCACCGACGCCACCTTCTAATTTCAAAGAATTGTGAGTGTCTCGATTTTGACTTTGGCCATTTTCTTCATATATTCGCCTTTTCGTCCAAATAAGTGCCATTCCAGCATTTTGCCTTCACGAGACCTAAAAAGTGAAAAGGAACGATATTAAGCAATAACGGATACAAAAGTGATCAAATAAGGACTAAAATGACCCCTCAAAATGGTACCTTTTAAAACCTTATCAGCTTTCCATCTTCATTGTGAATATTTTTACATATCTCTCGGATTTTCTGGCAATACCACAAGGATAATGCGTAGGACTCAAGATATAATCTCTCTTTCCACATTGTGTGAAATAGAGAGTCTACATTGAATGTGTCCTAATGAGATTTATGGATGATCTCATGGCTCTAGACTCAATTTGTGCATACTTGGATCCTGTATCGGAGACTAGGGAGAGGGTCTCCTTCTTCAATATCAACAATCTCTAAGAGAAAGTCGATAGATAATGTCGGTTCCCGTGAGAATGAAACAAGTCCTTTAAGAGGAACTTGAGTGGTTTGGTAAGTTGAAGTGCGATCGTCCTTTGGGTCCATGACGTCTTGTCTTCAATACCGATGTTACCTTGGTAACCACCAGTAGCAAATGAATTGAACCGGTTTACGCCCTAAGGTTGAATAATTTGAGGGCTATTTGTTTTCACCCTTTTCTCATTCAATTCTTTTTCATTCTTCAACCCCTTCAATGCTTACCGAGACTTCATAGCTAGAACCTTGTTGGGTTTATTCCAGTACTAGCTCAGTTTCAGTCCGCACTCTTTCCATATCTCAATTTTTTCTCCTTTTATCATCATACCTAAGGACTTCTACACTAACTAGTGGATTGTCCCATGGGAAGATCCCTCCGGTTTTGGCTGATCATGGGAACAAATACCTAACCTTATCATCCTTATATCACCATACATAAAGTAAAGTTGGTCAGTCTATTTGGTATTGTTCATCTGCCATTGGAACCATTTGAAAATCAATCCAGATACTTAAGATATATTATCAAAGCATTTTGTACCTGAATTATTTTTGATATTTTTAGAACAAGAGCTCCCCCTCAACATGTGCATCAAGTATTTGAAATCGTTTTGCACACGGAGGCAAGAGAAAGAATTAACTTCGTTGATTACCATTTTCTAAAAGATATCAACATCACTTCCCTAATCAAATCAAGTAGATAAAGCATTTTGGGGAAGGATGAGGTTTTCATAAACTTGCTCCCCCTCAATATGTGCCTTGAGGTTTGAAAGAGTTTTGCACATACAAGAGGAAACCTGCACATTGATCACGTTTCAAATCTTAGTGGTTTAAGATAGATGCTCCCCCTCAACATGTGCATGGAAAATTTGAAATCATTTGGCACATGTCGAAAGGAGAGCTTGTACATCCTTATAAAACCATTTACCGAATTATCAGATTAAATATAATTTAAATCACAAATTCTCCCCCGATCACAATTATCAAATCATTTGAGATTTGTGATCTCTGTAGATTTAAATCATTTTGAAAGCTTTTAAGGAGAATTGTGACTTGATTATGAAAACGTTTTAACTGATAAGGATCGGATTTAGAGACTTTAAACTCCATTGAATAAACATGCATGATTATCTTTTGAAAACAATTGTATGACAAATAACTTTTTGATTTAATTGAAATCATTCTCCCCCTCAATCAATGACATAAGTTTTTGATTGAGAGATAGATATTTTGATAAACTTTTAAGTCCAGATGATTATCAAAAATAGAGTCCGAGTTATTTTTTCAAAACAACTAGTTTTCATTAGATAGTAAGGATTAGTTTAAAGAATCAGAGCAAAAAATTTGAAAACCACGAAAAAGTATGGCTCTTATCTGTCTTTGAAAAGCGGGTTACTGCCTGAAATGACAATAAACCATTGTTTCTCTTTCTCCCAAAAATACTTTTTGATTTTTTTTAAATATAAAAATTCGAACAACATCTAAAGTCCCGTGTCATTCTTTGAATGACAGCACAAAGACCATAGATATTATCGAACCAAGAAAAGCATAACAAAATGACAATATTTTTTGAAGATTTTTCGAATTTTTCAAATTTTTATGGATTTTGAAAGTTTTATATTTTTGTATTTTGTTTTTCGAATAAATATATACAAGAGATAAATTAGTTTAAGAGGACGATGAAATGAGTACCGAGATAAAGAAATTGTTCAGCACGTTGTAGAATGAAGGAATCAACATCTCTTAAACTTTCTTCACCAAAGCATTCGAGGCTTCTAAGAAAATCATCTGAACATGAGCCTTCCCAATTTGAATCTTTGGTAGCTTCCCCCCAAACCGACAAACATCGAATAAAGACCATTTCCCTAAGAAGTAGAGTTGAATACAAAGCGGTCTCATTGATTGAAGCTCAACACCCCGAAGAACACGAGAACACCGAAGTAACAAGTTGAAACATTGATCGTCTCAGTGGTTATCAAATCCGGATGAACTGATTACGACCGATCACATGAACCTGTTGTGCATCCCCGATGTACACCTTACTCTTCGAGATTGACCAGTTGTCTATTTAGGGGAACAATATATCAACATCTTCATTTTACCAAGTGCATTCCAATTATCTAACATATAACCAATCAGCACATAATGTACACATGTACCCAATAAGAGAAGAGACAATGACATCACAATAACAGGTTGAATCACTGATCTTTTCTGCAGATGTCAACTCCGGAATAACTGATTAGGCTCGATCATGTGAATATGTTGTGTGACACAGATGTACACATATCTCTCCCTTGATGGTTGCGATCTCATCGAAATAATTATTACATAGTGTGCATGAAGCAATAACCAGAGGCACTTTATCATAACCATATCGAAGATGTCGATAAGCAATATCATCTCACGCTCCAAATATTCTTCTCATATTTCTTCCAACTGAACACTGAAGTAACACATACCAAAAGTCTCCAGAGACCACTTCTTCCCAAATGGTTGGAATAATACATCCTTCCCCCAAATAGTTAGAATAATATATCCTTCCCCCAAATAGTTGGAATAATACATCTTTCCCCCAAATAGTTGGAATAACACACAAAAGGCTATGAGTAAACACTGAATTTCTCTACGGTTATGACATTTGTCTTTCCCGGGATTGCTTCAATAGAGACGAAGTATTAGGTTCATCACGTGTACTCGTTGTGTGTTTAGATGTGTGTCTCCTTCCCCCTTGCTGGTTTTGATACCTCCGAATCAGCAACACATCATACACTCATATACTTGAAATAGAGAAGAACACAATTAGGTCAAATATATCTCGTGAGAATCAATCACTCTGAAACTCTCTCGACTATCTTTATCAACCCATAATCAACCCATATGATGACAATTTGTAGTGACCATCATTGAAGAAAACCCGATATACCAAACTTGAAACAAGTCGAATTCCCGCATTTGTGTCTTAAGCTTGCACTTAAAGATGGAAGAATGGTGTCGAGAATCTATGCTTCAAGCAAATATCTAAGTACTCACTACTCAAAAAAAGTATGAGACATTTACACCTCTTGAGATTATTCACATCGTCATCTGCATGTGACACTGAGTAAAACAACGTAACTCCTAATAGCGATGGTTAACCAAGTCTTCAACCATCCACCCCGACTGCTGGTAACTAGATAAACCAAGCCTTCAACTCAAATTCTTAAGCCCGAGCAAGTTATCAAATAAGAACACACCTTTCTGAAGGTCAACTTCAATCTCAAATAAGTGATAAATGATTATCTCCGAAGTAATCAACTTGTGTCAAATGTTCAACACGTGAATAAACATACAATCAGATGTACATTGACCCACTGAATGAACCGGAGCAAATGATTCCTCAACATCAATGCATTCTTCCTTAAGGTATACATGTAGAAACTGATCTGGAAGATTCACCAATAATGTTTTTAAGTGGATGAGGAAGACATTTTCCTTAATGTTCATGTGGTTGATTTACAGAGTGCACATTTAGGAAAGAACAATGAAACAATGATCCGTGAAGATTTGGCAAAGGGATACCAAAGAGCGGATCACTATTCATGAGTGCAACTGCAAAGATTATGATAGTCATTATCCACGCCTTGTGAAGTAACTGGAGATGAGGTTTCTTGAGAATTCGAGAAGTACTTTATATGGTGAACCAGTTGAGTCGGTGAGGAACCGGAGCATGAGCTTGAACTGGATGATCAACATTCGTTGGAGATTGGAAGTACTCATCAAACATCTCTTGAAGAACAATGAATCCCAAATAGTATATCCCGCTTATCCTTAGTGAGTGAAGACATTAGTCGTTGAGAGTCGTATGACCATAACTCAAGCATCCATCAATATGTAGTATATTCCTCTTTCCCCTCAAAAATTGCAAATGAAGTTTGCCATTTTTTGATTAATCAAGTGAATAAGAATGTATACCAATGAACGGAGATCCACTTGAAGATTGAATGAGCATGGAAAAACATGAAGCTCGAAGATGGAGAATGTAGATGAGTATGGCCATTCAAGAGAGAATTTTCTCTTTAGCTGAAGATAAAGAGCACAGAAGAGCGTACACTTTTCTTTTCTTTATGAGTAACGGGGCCTGAAGTGATATCTACAGACGCCATAGTGATGAAGAACGAGGCCTGAACTGATGTGAACAGATGTCATAGCCGAAAGAATATCAAGATTGAGTTACTTGAACTCGTGAGTTATGAGATATCAATCCATTTGTAATCCATACTTTAAGCCACCCCATGTAGTGAAGGATCAAGTATCTGCAATGAGTAAGGACTACCGCACTAATATTACAAACTTGATTGCATATATTTTGGTTAGTGACATTAGTATCCAAACCCTTTGGGGTTTCACGGTCAACCTTGATTTTGTCATCGAAAATGACTTTCCGGTAGGAATCCACCTAAGTCCAAAGATCCTTAAACATTCTACCGATCGGTATCCACTTATGGCAAGGTCTAGGATTGTAAGGCTTCTTATGCATAGTGGAAGACTTATCCATGTTCCTAGTTTCCAAAGATTTAGCAGTTGGTATCCATCTAGGCGAAGTTTTTGGTTTGTATTGCTTCACAACATGTTGAACCTTATTCAAGTTAGTAGTCTTAGTGGATTGTACCTTAGCATGTGAATTAGGAAAATGTTTCTTATGTGAAAAAGACTCAGAATTTCTATTTTTGTTTTCTACATGCTTAGCATTCTTATGCTCATAACTACTATTAGATGCACCCCAATCCCTAGTCTTTTGAGTGTTCCTAGGTAGTGGTTTACAACTACTAGCAGTGCCTTGAAATCTTGTAGAATTCCTCACCCTTGGTCTTGCACCCAAAATTCCGTCTTTCTGAATTTGTGCCTTATTCCTAGCTTTTTCTAGATAATAGTTCTTCCACAAGTCATTCATATCATATGAATTATGGGTTTTAATGCTTGGTTTTGACACTGTTTTCGAACTAATCCTAGAGGTGCTGGGAGTAAAAGTAGCTGCATGTTGAGGTTTAGAGGAACTAGAAGCATGAATCGTAGGTAACACAGGTGAAGTGACAGGTTTTGACAAAACTTGTTTCTCATCAACTTGGGAGGCAAACCGTGTTTTTGAAAATTTTGGTCTTTCGGATATAAACGCAGAGGGTCGCCTAACAATGCACCGGTTTCTAATGGGTTGAGAACCGGTTTCCCAAGGTTGATGGTTTTGTAAACTTAGTGTTCACACTTTTCCCTACGCTTTCCTAAGCTCATTCTTTAAGGCAACAATAGCGAAACTCTTATCCCAAGTTGAGCTTTGAGTTCATCAATTTTTCTATCAAAGAGTTTGTTTGTTCCATTGACTTAGTTCTGGCTTCTTTGACAGAGTCACTTAGTTCTATGTGATGCTTTCTCAAAGACCCATTTTCCTTGAGTAATTTAGCCACATAAATTGACAGTTCATTATTTCTTGTTATAATAGCATCAATGTCTTGTGTATTCATGACTAAATTACTTTTCTCATTCAAGAAAAAATATGTTTCTTTAGATTGTAAATGGTTGACTCTTTGTCTTGAAGTCGAGCTTTCAAAGTGTTAATTTTAAAAGTTCACGAATTCGTGAAGTTCCGGTTTTTACATGGTTTGTTAAGTTGAAAACTTTCTTTTTACTCGAATCGCGATTTCAAGTGAAATGCAATGTTTTTCAAGATTTGAGAATTTGTTTGAAAGTTCATCAAAAGCCTTCTTATCAACCATATCTTTTGTTTTGAAACACTTAATCTCGGACTCACCTCGAATGTAACATTTATGAAAGTCATGTTCGACATCATGATCGGTTTGTTTAAGTACTTTAGCGGATGCACTATGTTGAACAAGAAAGGGTACCTCATTACATGACACCTACTCAATTTTTGGTCCGATATATGCATCCATATCATGTGTAACAAGAGTCACCGGACATTGGATGTGTCAAGCTTATCAATCTCGAGCCTCAGTATTCGGTGCAACAGATCCATCATCCGGTGCATTACCCGACTCATCATTATATGTTGACTCGACATTACGCATTTAGCAACACCCGATTCTTCAATGGATACATTACCCAACTTATCACAACTATCTCTCAACCGCACTGACACTCATTCACGCTTTTCATCTTTATGTGAAACTTCCTCAATGTACTTCTCCACATTATCCATGAGTTGGATAAGTGTCTCGTGAACACGCTAATGTCCATTCCGGTGTGTCTCTTGAACGATATTTCAGTCACGTCTTGATCATAGTCCGATGTGAATTCCTTTATAATGAATGACCAAAAGTTTGTAGATCACTTGAAGTGCAACACTAGAACTATCCTTTTGAACCTTCTCTTTATCAAGTTGTAGCTCAATTGCTCTAGGTTTAACAAAGAAAGTTCCCGTTAATGTGGATAAGTCACGATGGAAGAGGGCAATACATGTTCGCTCCATTGTTATGGGTAGAAGTAACATGATGTGAGAGTGAAGTTGTTGATAAGGTTCAATGCTACTTTCTTTATGCATGATATTATGTAGCTTAGACTGTGCAATTCTCTCTCATTAGATTCTCGAACACGGAGATCTCACATCCTCATTGCTTAATTCAATCATCTTTAATCGCTCGATGTAGCATACATTATCATTATTGTCCACAAGATCATACAGTTTCAAAGACTTCAAATCACTGGGTCAGTAGAGTAAGACATGATGTGGAAGGATGCACGGGATTTTACAAGTCTATGATTTAAACCGAGAAATAGAATCTTTCGCGGGATTTTACTAAAATCAAGACAAAACCGTTAAGCAATGACCAGTAGAGTGTGTTAAGATGACTGATGGATCGATACAATGAAAGACGATTGTGTGATAGGACTTTAGATTGTTCATAGGAAAAGCTGAAATGTTGATTGGTTGAGATTTGGATTGGTTGATGCACGTTTTTACGGAGAATTTTTTGGTCTAAAAACTTAAAACCTCAATAACTTCCTTTCGGAGGGGATTTGGGCCTTGAAAAATTCGTTTCACGACTTGTGGTGAAACCTCACAATATTCAGACTGTTCGGTCGTTTTGACCGGTATTTCACCGAAACGGAGTTACGGATCAAAAGTTATGGCCGTTTGAAGTTTTGACGTAAAAAGTCAACTTTGGTCAAACCTCTTCTTCGAAAAAATCAACCAAGTCGCTATAACCCTTGAACCAAGTCGCTAAGTCACCAAGTCGCTATAAACCTTGAACCAAGTCGCTAAGTAGCAACTCGCTAAATCACCAAATCGCTAAGCACCAGGTCGCTACATAGTCAAGTTGCTAAAGAGCAACTCGCTAAGGTCCAAGTCGCTAACACCAAGTCGCTAAGAATACTAAGTCGCAAACAATTTGCACTGCAACTCGCTAACACTTTCTGAAGCAAGTCGCTAACCTCACTAAGTCGCTAGCCGTAGTGGAGAATCCACTAACTTGTACTATTTGTCGGCTTGTCTCAATAGACAAGTCGCTAGGCTCAAGTCGCTAACAACTAACACTGTAACTCGGTAACTTTTACTGAAGAAAGTCTCTACGATGAAAAGCACTACGAGAACCAAGTCGCTAGCAAGAAAAACTTCAAAAACACACTTTTCAATCCAAAAACAACCCAACCACGATGATTCAAGCTTACCAAATCAAAACCCAAACACATACAATGATTCTAAACACAAAAATACACCCAAGATTCAAACTTTAACACTAGAAATGAACCAAATAATGCAAAAACCACTAAACTTTTTCAAACTCTAAAACCACCTTAAAGTCACTAGAAATCCAAAGATATAAAAGAGATGATCAAACCATGGCTCTTGATACCATTTGTAACATATTGGATTTCACATACACATCAAACCAAACACAAAGTAGGCGTACAAAGAGTTCTAGAGAGAAAGTTAGAGGTTTAGGAACTTTAGTGAGAGAAAGAAAAGTCTTATTATGAGCTCCAACTCTACCTTGGAAGGTAGAGTATTTATAGTCTTTACATAAATCGCCACCTATCGGGCATGGATCGTGCAAACAAAGGGTAAAGACCCGTCCGTCCTCCACGGTGTTACTTAAACTAAGTACTACTTAACTTATAATAATCTACGACTATGAGCTTTCTAATGATTACATATACTTGAGATGACCGACTCTATAATAACTGGATTTACTAAATCCTAACATAGTCTCAATCTGATAAGGTCCTTCATCAATTGATTTGAGAATGTTAACCCCATTCTCCTTTCCCAAATAGTATAACCTAATTCGTTGAGGCCATGAGTCATAATCAGTTATGTCAAGCATAGGTGGACGAGTGTCGATCCAAAGAACTTGAACGTCTTCAAGAATCAAGAGATGATAGTGGGTACGATGGTAGACATGATTACAAATTCTACGGGATTTTAAAGCTCTTTGATTAAACCGGGAAATAGATTCTTTCACGGGATTTTACTAAATCAAGAGAAAACCATAAAACGTAATAGAAACACTAAATCTCAAGAGGCAAATCGCTCAAAGTGACAAGTCGCTGCAGCCAACAAATCGCTTAAAACAGACAAATCGCTTCAACTCACAAATCGCTTATACTGGCAAGTAGCTTAATAGGACGAATGGCTTAAATACTCAAATCGCTTCAATAAGCAAGTCGCTAAAATTGACAAATCGCTTTATCAATCAAATCGCTGAAACCTACAAGTCGCTTAACCCAGTAACTCGCTAAATAACAAGTCACTTAAAAATGACAAACCGCATAAATAACACAAGTCGCTTAAACTCACAACTCGCTTAAATAAGCAAGTCGCTAAAAAATGACAAATCGCTCACCCGAACAAATCGCACAAGTACAGCCACTACCTGGAAAAATCGCTTAAATAAGTGATTTGTAGAGGACACAAATCGCTTCCAAACAAGGACAAGTCGATAGTTCGAATACTTTATCGTGGCTCAAATCGCTAACTTTAGACTAACTAAAACGCCTCTTTTAAATCCAAAAACAGTCCAATCACAATGATTCAAGCCTTCCAAATCAAAACCTAAACACATATGATGATCGTAAACACAAAAGTACACTCAAAATCAAAACTTTAACACAAGAAATGATCCAAATGATGCAAATACTACTAAACTTTTTCAAACCCAATAACCATATAAAAGCACTAGAAATCCAAGAACATGTAAGAGAGATGATCAAACAATGGCTCTTGATACCATTTGTAACATCTTGGATTTCATAAACACATCAAATCATAGTTATAAGGGGCGTTCACTTTGGGTTTTAGAGAGAGAAAGTTTAGAGGTTTAGGGAACTTAGTGAGAGAAAGTAAAAGTATTATTATGAGCTCCAACCCTCTACCTTAGGAGGTAGAGGGTATTTATAGTATCTTACATAAACGCCACCTACGGGTAGTGGATCAGGCATACAGTGGGTAAAGACCCGTCCGTCCTCCATGGTGTTACAAAACTAAATACTACTTAACATTAAATGACTACGACTACGAGCATTCTAACGATTACATATACTTGAGGTGACCGACACTTTAATAACTGGATTTACTAAATCCTAACACTATCTGAATCAACCACTTCACCCACTTTAGAGAATGGGTTGCCCTTCCTTTCACCATCAGCCACCGGAATAGGTTTGCCATTATCATCCACAAAGGTAGCTTTACCATCAATAATTAGCTTTTCAAGCTTCCCAATTTTCTCAACAATAGGAGTGTTCTTCAAAGACGATGGAGAAGTGGTTTTGGAAGAACTATTTTTATTGTTACTATCATCTTTAAAAGTACCGAAATCAGCATTCACATCAATAATCTCATCCACCTCACTATCACTATCAACAACCTCTTTAGTACCGCCCGTATCAGCCGACCAAATCCCATCACCCGTCTCAAAAATATTGTTATCATTACTTAAAGCATCAAAAGAATTTCTCAAAGAGACCATGTCAATATTGTCATTAATGTAGGACTTTTTAATGTTAGAAACCTTAACGGGCTTGTTAGGCTCAATAACATAATTAGTATGCTTATCATTCGATTGCTTAGCAATCTCAGATTCCTTCACTTGCTCATTAGTACCAACATTAGAAGAACTAGAGGGAGAAGATGACGTACCAATATTAGGATCAACATTAACTTGGGACGTAGATGCACCATTAGTTCGTTTGGAAATAGGTCTATAATAGTATTGAACCTTTGGTTTTTGCAAACGCACACCAACAACTAGGCGAGCAGGTTGTTTACCTTTCCCTTTCTTCCTATCAACTTCAGTAAACCCATCCTCATTAACCGAAGGTTTCTCAACCGTTTTCACTCTCTTAGGACATCCATCATCTTTATGATCCAAAACTTTACATATCTCACATCTAGGCGGCCTCCATTCATATTCAATATCTAATTGTTTTTACCCATTATTCTTGGTTTAATAGAGGAACTTGAATGTGATTGTAATAAGAATGCTTTTGTTTGTAAAATTGGATTGATAGAACGCAACTTCATGGGTCGAAAGATTAGTTGTTAGCAATCAATTGTAACCTTTTTGTCTATGATCGGTTACCTTTTGTATTGACCATTTCTTAAGCAAATTTGATAAAACAAGAGATGTTTTTGTGTTTAAGTTTGTGAACTACTATGAATCAAACTTATGAAACTTGAATTGGTCTTGAATTGATTGGTTAAACTTAATACTTGTTTTTATAAACTAAAATCTTGACGAAGGTTTAACTTGTAGAAACAATAGATTAGAAAAACCATCTAATTGTCCTAATCAACATGTTAAAAGGAGTTATCACAATCATGCTTATCAAAGTTAGTGAACTAGTCTAAGCAAATGTAGTTTTAATCATTCGAATTTTCATCATCATTATTATTGCTTATTGTCGAGTACCATTGATATACTATTAGTCATTTTAATTACTTACTTTTCGATTCATACGAATCCCTGCGAACGATCCCGACTTACCATTCATAATCTTACTACAATCGGACGAGTTCACTTGCTCGTATGTGTTGTTAATAGATTAGGTAAATTGTGTTTATAAATTTTAAAACTTGCACACGTAATAGCACATCAATTTTTTGGCGCCGTTGCCGGGCATTTTGATCGTGATTATGTAAGTTTTCAAAACCCATTCTTAGTTGTTCCCTTGTCGTGCTCGCTTTTACGTTTAAAAAACATTACAGTCTCGTCCAACCGATCGATCTGATATCAAACCGATCGGCTAGATTCACTTCAACCCAAAACCAAGCCAACCGATCGGTACTGATTCGCAGCCGCTTCGGTTCGAGCCTTCTGCTCTTTTAAATTGTTTTCTTTCCTGTCTCGTTTGCTTGTACATTGCCTAGATTCTCTGAGGAATTTTATGAAACCCGTTCAATAGGAGTAGAACCAATTTCACCTCTTTCCAACCCTGAACGTTTAATTTGAAAAACAAATAAGAAAATACCTTTTGTTCCTTTAGAAAGCCGTATACCAAGATTTCCAAATCCATCGTTTGATAACCTTTTCGAATCCAACGTCGCTTATAACCCATTTCACAACCTAATTTTTTCCCATGGCCGACGATCGACCTTTGTGGGAAGCCAACAGAGTCGTAGCTCCCACTCCTGGAGCCGTTATTTTTGCCGTCAACCTTGGTGACAATTTCACCGTGAAAGGTCACCATCTATCAATGATCAAAGATCGCCAATTCGATGGTCGTACGCGGGCCAATCTGCATAAGCAAATTGTTGAATTCATCGAGGAAATTATTTTGTAAGACGAGAAAATTGGAACATGTTCATCATGCTCGACATCTTGATCTTTTTGCTCTGGTACCAATTTGTTGGAAACCCGAGGGCCTTTTAGGCTTATACTTGATGAAGAGAGGAATACTTGGAAAGCTTTTACAATGTAACTTTATTGATTGCTTAAGCTTTGCTTCATCTTATAAATGCATCATCTTAACACCTATTTATACTATTCCATGGAAGATTCTAGAACTGAGATTTTTCCATGGATCTTATAACATAATCTAGATAATTCTTATTACGTCATCATCCTTATCTAATTATCTAATTCTAGATAACTCCTACTAGATATTTCTATCAGACTTTGCTACAATATTCTACACACTTTTATGGATATTTTTTAGGATCATTATTCGTCATTCTAGAATCTTCTTCATCATGGGCTTGGGCTTTCATTGATAGTCCAATATTTTTTAGACTAAATCAAGTTTACGATCCAACATACTCACTCTCTGCTACAGCTTGTCGAAGATTCTCTAGAAAAACGTTATGCTTGATTGGACTCCAATGAAAGCACTAGGAGGTTAACCACAAGAAAGCTAATATAAAATCAGCTATAAACAAAACATCTGTAATTTGCTTATGCATTTAAATAACACATTGCAACAAGCAATTGGCCTGTAGTCAGATACTTTTTCTGGAGTTTTGCTCTTAGGGACAAGTGTTATAAGAGTGGAATTGACCTCCTTTAAAATTTTCCCTGACTCAAAGAACTCTTTAACTTCTATACAAACATTCTTGCCAACCACATTCCACCCTTTCTTGAAAAAATGAGATGAAAAACCATCTGGGCCTGGAGCTTTGTTGTCATCAATCATAAACATGGCAGACTTGATTTCTTCATCACTCACTTCTCTAATCATATATGCAGCTTCCTCCTCTATCAACTTGGACTTAATCATGTATTCTAATTCATTCATTTTCTGAACTGGATGGTTGACTCCTAGAAATTTTTGGAAGTGACTTACAAATTTCCTAGGAACCTCATCCCCCACATGCATGTTTCCATCATCATCATTTATAACCTCAATTCTGTTTCTATGTTGTCTGCTCTTGAGAAATTTGTGAAAATAGGCATTGTTCCTATCTCTAACTTCAAGCCATTTGATCTTAGCTTTCTGAAATAACATCTTCTCTTCATCTTTCAAAGCTTCCACATAGGACTTTAAGATATCACATTCTTGATCTCTAAGATTTTTATTCTCGATTTTTATTCCCATGATCTTTATGAATCTTGCACTGCACTTCTTTCAAAGTTTCTCTAAGCTGACTAACATTTTCAAAAATATCTCCATTTCTCCAAGCAAGCTGTTTGAGGTGTCTTTTAATGTTTTTAAGCTTTTTGACAGTTCTGAACATATTGCTTCCTTGAATATCTTCATTCCAGTGCTTCTCAAGAATTGGTAAGAACTCTGCTTTATCACCAACAAAGTTGGCAAACCTGAAAGATCTCCTTCTTTTCTGCATTACACTAGGAATTATTAGAGTACTGGGACAGTGGTCAGAGATTAAGCAAGGAAGGAAGATAACATGAGCTTGAGGATGCATCTTAATGAACTCTTCACTTCCCATTAATCAGAGTGCTTTTATCCCTAATAGGCATATACAAAACAACATCCTTCTATCCCAAGAACTTTTGAAAGGGTATAGCAGAAAAGAGGGCCCTAAAAGAACAGCTTTGAAGATTGACATCCAGAAAGCATATGATACTGTAAACTGGAAATTCTTAGAAGAGATCCTTTTTGGTTTTGGGTTTCATAGTAAGATGGTTAAATGGATTATGGAATGTGTCTCTACCACCTCTTTTTCTATCTGTATTAATGGGGAAAGGTATGGCTACTTCAAAGGTGGGAGATGGTTAAGACAAGGAGTTCCCGTTTCTCCTTATCTTTTCACTCTTGTTATGGAAGTTCTAAATCTAATTGTGCAGAAAAAGGTGGAAAGATATGAGAACTTCAAATATCACTTTAGCTGTAAAGAATTGAAGATAACCCATGTTTGTTTTGCTGATGACCTTCTAATGTTCTGTCATGGGGATAGCTACTCTGTATCTGTTCTTAAGAATGATATTGAAGATTTTGGTAATTACTCTGGATTGCTTCCTAATTACCATAAAAGCACAGTCATATTTGGAAGTCTAAATGAAGATGATCAAAGAAGTATTTTGGATGTAGTCCCTTTTAAAGTTGAGAAGCTTCCAGTTAGATATCTTGGAGTACCTTTAATTGCTAAGAGGCTAGGAGTCAGAGACTGTGCAAGTATCATTGATAGAGTTAAGAGCAGAGTTACTAATTGGAAAAATAGAAGCTTGTCTTATGCTGGAAGATTACAGTTAGTAGCTTCAGTTTTCGAATCTATTCATGCCTATTGGGCATCAGTCTTTCTCTTACCTATTTCTATTGTCAATGAAATCAACAAGTTATTAAAAGGTCTTATATGGAATCAATCTGAAGAATCTAAACGGAAAGCCAAAATTTCATGGAGAAATGTCTGCAAGCCAAAGAGCAAAGGAGGATTGAGTCTTAAAAATGTGAGTATATGGAACAAAGCAATGATTACTAAGCATCTCTGGCATGTGGTAATGGATAAAAATTCTCTTTGGGTGAAATAGATTAATACAGTCAAACTGAAAGGGAAGAATGTGTGGGCCATAAGTGAGGATACCAATGATAGCTGGAATTGGAAGAATATTCTGAGACTAAGGAAAGAAGTGTGTGATTACATGGTCATGCAAGTAGGCAATGGTAGAAAGGCTTGTATGTGGTTTGATAATTGGAGCTCTATTGGTACATTGTTTAAATTCTTATCATATAGAGATTTATACAATGCAAGGTTAAGTGTTGATGCCAAAGTTGTGGATATGATTGATAATGGTACATGGAAGTGGCCTAATGATTGGTATAACAAATTCCCTTTGATAACACAGCTCACTGTTGTTTCCATTGACAACAATATGGATGATCAGCTAAGATGGAAAAGCAAAACAAGCAAGATTGGTAAGTTCTATGTAAGCCAGGCATACAGAGATCTTCAACCTAGTAAAGATGATGTAAAGTGGTATAAAATGGTATGGTTTTCCCAGAATATTCCTAAATGCTCTTTCATTCTCTGGCTAGCTATACATGGAAGACTAAACACTCAGGATAGGAAAAGAAAATGGGGATCATATGATTTGATGGTGTGTCCTCTATGTTACAGTGATATGGACTCCCACACTCATCTTTTCTTTAAGTGCAGCTATGCTAATTCTATTTGGAGGGAAATTCAGACTAAAATTAAAGTGGTTTGTGATGGTAAGGATTGGAATGAAATTATGGAGATGTTTACTGTTATGCCTAACAGTAAATCTATTGATAGTATTCTAAGAAGATTGAGCTCAGCAACTTGTGTCTACTTTATTTGGCAAGAAAGAAATAATATACTTTTCAAGAATGAATGTAGAAAATGGGAAGATCTCCCCAAAGTTGTTACAGATAACATTAGATTCAGATTGTCTAGCCTGAAAGTCAAAAATTCTACTGCAGTCAGAAAAGCTCAAGAGGAATGGGATGTCAAAATAGTGGTGTAGAAGCTTCTGTCTATGTATTCAGAATGTCAAGGTATTTGGGTTAAGGGGTGTATATGCAGATGGCTAGTAGCTTGGGAGCAGTCTAAATACTGGATTTCTTTTATCCATATTGTGGATCTGTTTGGGGGTAGCAATTTGGCTATAAAAGTAATTCTAGTGGTTTAGTGCTTGCTTCCATAAGGTAGTTTCCCGCATTCAGTATATAGTATACCAGAGATAGTTGTCTAGTATGGTATATTCTTGAATTTCATCCAAAGTTGATAAAACTTGGATAAGCAAAGCTGAGGATTGTTTTTCTGCTGATATAGAAGTGAAGTGATTGTCTTCTCTTCTGCTCTATAAAGGTTTTTAACCTTCTCTTCAGTTTCCTAAGTTTGTGGAAACTGAATGAGTTGTGTTCACTTAAGATGATGGCTCTGTATCTTGGGTATCATATAGTTTCATAGCTGTTGTTGGTTTATCATCTCTTTTATAGGCCTTTGTTAGGTAATTGAAGAGGTGATTGGGTCAATTAACAGTCTATACTTTATCTTTGATACCCATAAAGTGAGTTCCCATATGTGTAGGGTAAAGTGAACAGGTGTGGTGGGGCATGTTTCAAGGAATTGTGAGGAGTGAAAGATGAACCTACATGGTCCTAGATATGCTCTGCTAAGGAGGATTTGGTTGGTACTTACTGCAAGGTGTGTGTTCCCATTTGTGTGAAGCCATTGTAGTAGATGGAAATGTAGCATAATTGGTATAGCCCTTGCAGTGGAGAGGTTATGGGTTCCTAGTGAAGCCACTAATCTAGCTTGTCATGGTTATTGTGGTCGCAGGTTGAATGATCATGATGAGTAGATAAGGTGTAAATGTAGCTAGATGGTCATTGGTGCATCAAAGGTGAATTGGGAAAGCTGCAGTTAGATTGTTAAGTCTCTTGGTAGTTATCTGCTGCCATGTATGTTTGAAGATTGTTTGCTATGAGCAATTGTCCTTTGTTTACTTGAATGTATGAGATAACACTTGTTATTTGTTGTTGTTCTGTTCTAGTCTTCCAAGAGCTATAGGTCTGTCTATAACTCTTTCATTGTTTGTAAGTGGCAATTGTTGTTAATAAAATATGTCCACCTTTGGCACAAAAAAAAACAACTGTAATTGGAGTCGGAGAATGGATTAAGTGACGGAAATGGTGTAGGAGATGAACAAAGACCATGGCGGCGTTGACGATGGAGAAAATACGACTGAGCAATGTTTTGGACAATGGTTTACGGGAATGAAAAAGAGGAGTCGCCGTTGTAACACCCCCAAAATGGCTCAGCGGAAGCAAACAAGTATTGGGGTGCTACTAAATTGATATCACAACATAAGCATAGAATAACTTATTTTCATAAATAAACTTTTATTCATTCTTGTAAACAATATTTACATTATTGAGTAGTGCGAAAAAATGGCCCATTTATCAAAATGTGGTCCCAATACATAAATCAGAGTCGTCTATGACCATGCCATGCCTTTGCCTTGCGCCTCCAAAGATAAGCTATCACCTCAAAACCTGAAGATACATGCTAAAACGTGTCAACACGAGGTTGGTGAGTTCATAGGTTTATTTAAATGGCACTACATTATACCATTTAACATTTGGTTTTGATGATCATTACGTCTTGCATAATGTCATAAAAATTTATGTTTACCTTACATAAAAGAATTTTATTAGTGGACCATAAGTAAGGTATATAAACATTACAACGAATATAATGTCATATATTATGTCTATTACGCTAGCACTAAGTTCATGCAACCGAAGCTACGACAGTTTCTGTATGCAAAATGTAGTCATACAATTAAGGAGCACATGGCGAGTGTTTATCCCAATACACTCGGTTCTGACATGCTATATGTTTCGCCTTGACCCAAGCGGGGCCAACCGAACAGGGGAGTCACCCCCAATAGATCTATTTATAACATTCGCGCTTCCCAGCAGGAATTGACGGTCCATGAAAAGGGCAATATGGGATCTAAGGACTTAGGCTAAGCTGCGTAATATTATAAGTCAAGCATTATGGTATGGTCCATAAAACATCTATGTGTGATGTACCTTTAAACATATCAATCATAAAGCATAGTATGCATGGAAATGCACAATTTCAATAATTAAAATCATTTAAGTAAAATGAGCATGTATCTTCCCCCAAAACAAGTATAAAACAGATTAAAGTATGGGATATGAAACTCACCTTGGCAATTAGTAGTCCAAAGGGACTTAAATCAAGGAGTGATAGTGCACGGCTCCGACACGCAACCTAATTTAGTACGGCAATTTAGTCTTTACTCATGTTTAAGACTCGATAAAGTTTAACTAACTTTATAAATTTTAATTGTTTGTTTTGTTGTTGTTGTTGTTGTTGTTTATATGGCATCATTTATCTTAAAATGATTTACAAAGATTTGGGTGGATTTCGGCTTATGAGGGTATGACATGGAAGGAATCTCAAGAAAGAATTATGACTTTGGTTCAATGATGACCAAAAGATAATATACGGAAGAATGGTATGCTTATAATAAGGCGTCGATGTAAATGAAAAAGATATATATATATATATATATATATATATATATATATATATATATATATATATATATATATATATATATATATATATATATATATATATATATATATATATATATATATAGTAGGGATCAGGAAAGTAAATTAAAATAAGAAGTGGTGAAAGTGACCAAACCACGCATTTGAGATGCACCGACTTGCATTAGATGCATTTCTATTCATATAGATGCAACATCTTGAGTTTCGAAATTTAATTTGATGTATAGATGGTGCAAATTGATTTTCATGATTTCGGCACGTGCAGAGGAACAAAAAACAGGAAAAATCGTGAAATGCATCTAATATATGTATATGTATCTGATTAAAAGCTAGAAAACACACTGTGGTGCATTATAATGCATCTAATATTATAGGGATGCATCTAATTTGGGTCGGTGCATCTCGGATTTGAAGTTATAGTTCTTCTTATTCCTTCTTATTTTAAGTAATATTCTTATTTGATCCTAACTCTATATATATATATATATATATGTATGTATTTAGAACATGTAGTATAACTTTATTATAAAAGAATTTAAATCTTAATTTAATTCACACGTAAATTGTATTAGAAAAATACCATGTATGTTTTTAATAATTATAGTTCAAATACCAATATATTCCAAAAAGTTGTATATATATTTCCGACTAATAAATATATCACAATATAAGTTTTCAAGTAATATATTTCGTTTATGAATCGTAAAATAGTTTATAAAAAAATAGGTATGACTCGTGTGAAATCCTTCTATTTAATTGGTTTTGTCAAAAATTGTATAGTTGATGTCAATTGAGTTTTTATATCCGGTTTTTATCAAGTGAATATGTATATTTATGTGTTTATGTCTCGTATAGTTTACAAGTCGAGATAAATATAAGTACTTGTTTTTAGAATTTCATTTCCAATTGTTAACTTGTTTTATTTATCAATGTCGACTCGAGTAGTATGTCGATTTATTTATGTTTGTGATGGAAATTGAAAACAAGTCGATTGAGATGGAAGGTAATCGGGAAGCGCTATTCGCGCCCTGGTGGGCTGCTAAGAACCAAACAGATCCTTTTAGCTTCTGGGCCTCGGCCCAGACTTGACCCACACACTCAATTATCCATTGGGCTGGACTTGATATTTAGTAAAACAAAGGCCTCTGTTTTATTATTTTTTTTAGTCACGGGCTCAAGGCCCATTCAAGCAATTAGAAGATATTGGTGTTGTGAGATTTTTGACGTGAGAAGGACAATTCAAATCGCAGGCTTAAACGTATATAACGGTATGTTTTACGAGTACTTTACATCATGTTGTAGCCTAGCGTTATGTCGGGTAGAATCACCTTTGGGGTGTCTTCCCTTGTTTCGTAGTAAGCAAGAAAAAGAAACTAGCGTTTGTGGGTTTACCAAAATGACATGACAGGAACATCAATGAGTATCTCGACTAGCGATTATGACAGTCGGGTATAACCCGACTTAATCACTCGGCTCAATACTCTCGTGGGCACTATTACTAAATAGCAGGATGAGTCGCGATAAGCAGTAGGCTACGAATGGAAATTTAGTATTTTCCGTCACGAGTCAAAGAAGAGGCCGGAGACTAGCTTCAACACCTAGTTCAGCAAAAGATTATTACACAAGGAATATATCCGTAACAAGTAAGCCGAGAGGCTTTTCTACTTGTGCCGAAAATATTTATAGGCTGATAAGAGTTTCGTGTCAACCCGAAAACAAGTGCTTTAGCCAACAAGTCGACATATGATCTTGTTAAACACTATCATGCCATCAATTTGGGTTAAACTTAGAATAAAATGTGTTGTTTCTTCTTCTTGGTTCTCGACAGCCACACAACAACAACAAAACAACAACATTTTTGTTTACTTAACCAAGGAGACTAGAGGCTGAGTTGAAAGGGAAGTGTGATGATAGAGTAGGGTAGCTGATAATGACAATTCCTTGGTCGGTTTTGAAAGGAAAGAAAAAAAAAGCTTTTGGCTTTCTGTTTCTGGGGAAGGACGAAAGAAAGAGGAAGAGAGAATCTGTACCATGTTCCAAACATTTCCTTCAAGTAGACGACAAGTTTTAAATTTGAATGAAGGTATTCCTCCCTCCCATGCATTTGCAACAGATTCATACTAAGACCGGTAGGATGGTAGACACGTGTGTGTGGGGGATAATTTTATCCTTTTCTTTTTGTTTTTAGTGCATTATACTGTATAATCTGTACTTCGTGTTTTGTCGAGTTTATTTGTAAACGTACTTTCCCGGTACCCGAAAAATATAACAGTTATATTTTCCGAGACGTTTTAATGAGCGTAATAATATAGTATTATTATTACGTGAGATTTAGATTATAACTTATTGCCGTTACTAATTTGGTGACGGTATGCGTGCGGTGCCGTGATTCTCTAAAATAACGAGATGACCTCTCGTTTTCTTCCGTAAATTATCCTTGAATGATAAAATATGTATTTCACTTATCTCATTATTTATTTTTAGTCTTGTATATTCTTGTCTTTGCGAGATGGAATAACTCAAAACAATGGATTAAGTTTTACGATACTTAAATTTTAACTTGGACAATAATAAAATTCACATTTATTATACAGATACTTAGTGGACAAGTATCGTCTGTGCGGTGTCTTATTTTTAAAGAAACGAGATGACCTCTCGTTTTTAAATCTAAATATTTACATCTGTCAGAAAATAATCGATTTGAATTTTCTGACGTGATAAATTTTATTATAATAATCCGAAATTTTACGGGTTGTTATAGCCGTGCTATCTGTTTTCACCTCTAGTGATAGATTTTTCTTCACTGGTTGAGAGTACAGTAAAGGATCATACATCAAAGTAAATACCTCAATTAGCTTTAACTCGGATAATGCTACTGATAGAGGATATTTAAAGGATAAATGTTGGCTTAATGTATGAAATGTGTTTGTCTAGAAAAAGTAAATGGAACCAAAAGTGACAACTTTCTAAATAAATACATGACCAATAAGGATTTATCATGGGCTGCTTTAGGGCATCCGCAACGCTCCATTGTGGACCGTGTAATGATGTGCTAAATTGCTTGAAGCGAACCCCAATCCCTTCATTTTCCCCGCCACGCCGCCTTTCTCTCTCCATGACCTTCAGGCGATTAGGTGCCCAAGAAGGGCGACCAAGTTCACTTTTTTTTTTTTTTTTTTTTTTTTTTTTATAAAATACTTTATAAATAAACTAAAAATTACAAAACTAAAATAAATAAATAAAATAATAATAATAATACATTTTTATCTTCAACCTGCTCATCCCTATCTTCAACCTAATAAACACACACACACATTAAAAACACACACTAAACACACACACACATATAAAAATAAAGACATTTAAGTGTGGTTTGTGGTTTGTGGTTTCGATCGTGCACAAGACCAAGATACATTTTTTTTTTGCCGATCGACAAGCTCCACAGCGAGGAGATCGAGAGGCGATTGATCGCCTTCACCCTCGATCGACAGCGATTCTTCATCACTGGGGGTAGCCTGAATGGTTGATCGTGTAATTCATTATATAACTGCCACATATAGTTTAATAAATTATTTAATATAGTTTAATAAATTATTTACTAGTGAGTGGGTATACAAAGATTAGTTTCTTTTCTCTTTTTGTAATTCAGTAAATTTATTTTTATACAAACTAATTGTTATTGTGTTTTTTTATAAAAATATATTGTTAGCTTATAATAAGTGATTAAAATTAAAGTGATGATGTGGAAATCTAGTAAACTGAGTATAGTTTAATGCATTGTGAATGTTTTGTATAGATGATAAAATAATAATGTGACAATAAAGTGGTGGTGTATTTAACTTTGTATTATACCATGCGCTGTAGCTGCCCTTAGAAGAATAGATAAATGAACATTTTTAAATGTTTGGTCAAATCGTGATGACCAAGTAAACTTGGAACTTGGTTATTACCCACGTTGCTAGCTTTTGGAGAGCATTTTGGAGCACAAATAAGACTTTGTTCTTCTTATATTAGGCCATGCATGTATTGGAAATTAACACTAAAAAAAGTTGGCGTGATTCAATTAACATGAAAACCTATGGGGCCGTTTAGTTGGTGAAAAATTTTCATGTTTTTCCGTTTCTAAATTTCTAGAGAATGGAGTGGTTTTTATTCTCTAGAGAAGAGTTGAGAAATGTGAAAATCCGTTTAGTTGGAGTTATATTTTTCCTTTTTTCTAAAATGAAAAGTTGTTTAGTTGAAGGTGGAGGATGGAAGATGTGTGATAAAAGTGTAGGGTGCAGGAAATTGTGTTATTATTTTGGAAATGAAAAAAGTGAAAAGGGTGTAATGTTATTTTCATTTTTCTATTACAAATTGGAAAATGAAATTTCATATTTTGGAAAATTATTGGAAAAAGTCACTAAACGGATTTTCAGTTTTTCTCTTTTCATATGGAAAATTTTCTGGAAAAATGGAGTATTTCTCTCCAACTAAACGGCCCCTATGTGGCTGTCCTTTTGAACTATTGAATGTTGACATATGCTCGATATGTGTCTACGAATATTAGAATATTCCATGGGATTTTTATTCGTGTATGAATACACTTTTTAAACGGGGCTTTAAATCGCGTTCCGTTTAGAAAAAAGTAGAATATTGCATAAGAATTACGAACACCTAAACTAGTTACACGTAAGACATATGCACATGCGGAAGCTAGCTGGTTGTTAAAATGCAGAACTGAATACAAAGCAAATCGCCAAAGTTGCACAAACTGATTTAATGGTAGTCTTGATAGGCATCTTTCCTTTGTCATTCCTCAACACCATCGCTCAAATCGCCAACTATTCACCATACCAAACCCAAATATGAATAAGCGCCAAGAAAATCTTCAAACCTCCCGTTATTTATAACAATTTTCTTTATTCCCATCACAAACGCTAATAAATTGATGAGTCTTTGCTATATTCTACAGGTAACAACAATGGCAAATCCACCCAATTCAAAATTCCTTTCTCATAGCGCTTGCTTAGCTCAGTGTCTAACACCTTGCTTGTCACATTGAATTCCATCGTTGACAAGCTTAAGGATGCGAGTAACCAATTAAATATTGATAACGGGAAACAAGAGCTCCCCAATATTAACACCATTCTTTGTCGATTCCACCATTTTTGGAACACTGATCCCGCCATCACGAATTCATAAAGATCTTTCCCATGTGACCCAAGGAAAAGAAACGCGTATAAGCAAAACCAAGAATCTGAAACCTGTACCACCAAATTAAAATCTTATAAATCAGTTAACTAAGATTAATTTAGTAGTAACAATATTTAGGACTACTAACCTTAGGGAATATTGGGAAAGAGTTTATGAGAGCTAATTGGGGAAAAAATGCGTAGATGATGATGGGAATACACCAGAAGACACGTAAATGGTATTGAACATAACACATGGCATGTAAAGGGTTCAAAAAGTTCATTCCAAAGGTTAGTGGACTAAATTTAGAAAGTCCTGTTTGTAGCAAGCCCATGTACCATCTGCTTGATTGACATAGAAAGTCATTAAAGGCTATCGGCATACCACCTAGAAATGCAGCTCTAGCTGGGTTACATGTGACAGATTTCCATCCAGAGCAGTGGAGTCTAAAACCCGTGTAGATGTCCTCAGTCAATGTACCATACCTAAACCCGATCTGAAATCAGTGCAATAATGATAAATTAGCTTAACAAAATGAGAAAGATACAATAGAAAATGAAAATATATAAACTTTTGTCTCCTATAGTGTACCTCTGAACCCCATTTAGTATTCTCCTCATAAACACAACTAGCGACACGATGTGCTAATGCAAAAACATCTTCAGACTCCTTTGTTTCATTCCATAGCTTGTGTGGTGTACTATAGTTCTCGATGAGAACTTGTCTTTTAAAAAATCCACCAGAGCCCATGAATATTGTGCCACCCAAACCATCCATTCCTATGGAGCATACTTGTGTCTCGAGCAAATGTTCAAGACCATATGTGTCGGTCTTATTGATGTTGTGGAAGCGTTGAGGGAATTGAACGAACGCAAGCTTTGGATCAACGTTATGGTCCAAAAAATAACATAATGCACGAAGTGGTGTTTTGGGATCGTTGGAGTACATGTCACAATCCAAGATAAGGATTAAAGGTGCATTTGTCATAATGGTTGATACTCGTATCTACAAAATGATCAACTAATTTATTAGCATCTTATTTTGTCTTTCTAAATGAAGAGCCAATATATGTGATCGATCAAGGTTGACGTACCAAGGTGTTAAGAGCACCCGCCTTGAAGCGATGCGGAATGGCTTGATTCTTTTCTCTCGCTAAATAGAAGAGATTGGGCATATAATGATCCGTAACATCTTTATCTTTGTCTCTTTTAAGTAGAACCTATTTATAAGTGCTTAATGTCATAAACTTTTGTTTCAATAAAGATTTTTTTTATTTTTTGTATCAATATAGAATAACGAATACCTCGACAACCGTAGGATGCTGGTGAGATGTAAATCCAGGGGTCCATTTGCTGAATGCTTTGACCATACGATCATCAATGAGTTGGTCAATATTAATAGATCCTTGGTCTACCACACCTTCAATAGTTGCTTTCATTTCTTCATACATTACCTACTCCCCACAAAATAAACGAGACAATTGCTATAGTATTTGTACTAAGATCCTCAGGTGTGAATTGGACAAATTTTTATTTTTTTAAAGTTGTCGCTATCAGGAGCTAGAAAAGATACAACACTACAACCAGTCTAGTTTTTCTATTCCTGTTAGAAATCCATGCGTAAATAGGGTTTTACTATTGAACCCTCTATGATGTCACATCATGAAGAATATTCTCTTTGTCTCTCACTTTTTCATCAACACGGTTTTTGTCGGTTTTGTTCGATTTTACGGCGTTTTAAGCGTTTGATTTATTAAACTTTATATTTACTTGTTCGCGTTTTCGGGTTTATAGTTTTTTATATAAACAAAATTATACAAATAAAAAAAAAAAAAAAAAAAAAAATAATAGGGTCAATCTAAAATTATAGAAATTCGAAATAACCCAACCCCGTAAATATTGTCTTTCCGCGGTTGTTTGGAGTCGAAACATGTCTAGCTACCCACGTAGTAGGTAATATTGTCTTTCACAGGTTTTTCTAAAATAAGTCTAACACACATACCTAGCTACCCACGTAAAACAGAAAATAATATCATTTCTGTCTCTAAATTAGGCCGAGAAAGTATTATGCTGCAAAAGGAAAAAACTGCCCCTTTCACGCAAAGGAAAGGTAGTGTTCTAAAGGAGTCATGGATGGAAATTTACCCATTAATTAAGGGGAGTATGGTTTACACACCATCAAATACCATTTACAACTTTTAACCTATTAGGCAGTGCAACTATTTCAGATTTTCATATTTTACTTTAACTTTCACATTTTCCTATGTTAGCTTTACTTCAACTAGGAAATATAAACTATCTTTCACCTCACTTTACACCACCATAACCAACTAGCTTAAAAAATTCATCTCCACTTCTGTCACCGGCTCACCGCCACACTACCGACAAACCACCACCATCATTTTCGGCCAACCACCACTTGACGCCACCATCTTCCGTGTCACCACCACCAGATATTACCCCGTGTCACCACCACCAAGGCACCAACACTCGCAGCCCGTGTCACCACCACATCATCGACCCACCAACATACCACCTCAAGCAACAACCATGGCCCAACCGCTTTAGAATAATCATTATTCTTTGTGGTTCCTCCAAAGTTTCATTGTCCATTCTTACTCGGTCAAATCATCACCTCCGGCATTGAGTCCGACAACAATTCTCATATCCAACTAGCATCTTGGTTCAATTTTATTTGACGGTCATGTGATGATGGTGGTTTAAATATTACTGTATGACATATGGTTTTATATAAAATATGTGTTTTTGTGTAATGGTGCCTCGGAAAAAAAGAGATGATAGAGATGGTTACCAGTATATATTTTTATTTTATTATTGTCTAGTTATTTTGGGTTTTTATGAGGTACTAGTTTTTTGTCAGTAGCCTGCAAAAAGGACAATGGTGTTTAGATCATATTTCAGGGGTGTTTAAACCTACATAGCCTTAATTAAATGTCTCACTCATGCAGGGACGGAACCAGAGGGTTTTCGTTAGTGCCCGAGACCCTTATGTAGTGTTAATTTGGACATAAATATAAAGGGTTAATAACTTTTCGAAGGGTAAAATAGTCATAATATGACAATAATACTTAAAAAGGTTATTAGCCCTTTATTATAATAAGAGCAAGTACATCTATTTATAATAAGAGTTACAACCACTCAAGATCCACAAAAAGAAATCCACACAAGAGATGTGTGATTGTAACACTAATCTTATAATACAGATCTTACATTTATCATCACAACTCACAAGTTATAAAGTTCACCTAGAAAAAATATGTTGCTATTAAAGCTCAATTCACAACAATAACAGTAATATCAATCCCGTGGAGTAAGAAAAGGTAGGATTTAAATAGTTAAAAAGCGCACCTTAATTTCTTTTGTTTCGGGAAACAAAGATGTATCATTTGCAAAATGAACTTCAGGAGACCTATCCATTATATTATACTTCCTACAATATGGCAACCAATGTCTAGCAAACTTAGCACACTCCATGAACGCAAACAATGTTAGCTGCGACCCACCATCATCTGACACATATACGGACAGTTTCTCAGACGGGTAATCATACGCCAACACGGACAAAACAGTGTTAACAACCCCAACTGGTGGCTCCTTAAACGGATCAGCAGTGCAAACAAAGACATCGAGTCCAGGGTAGTCACTTTCCTTAGCCACTTGTGGCAAGTTCTCTAGGAAAAGTTGATGGTGGATTGGATTAACAAAGAAAGCTTGCCATGCTGCCCATAAGAAAGCTAACACAAGATCAGCTATTAATAGGATAACGGTGGTTAATGTGGGAACGTAAAGAAGGTTACAACAATGTCGATAAATGAGTGCGACAATGGCGATTGCATAAACGAGTGCGTAAATTCGATTGAACCATCTTCTGGGTGAGGGTTTGCTTATATGAAGTGGAGCTTTTAGCATGGCGTGGAGTTTTGCGTGTGTTTATTTGTGTTGTGGAATTTAGCCTCCTCATTTGCTATGGAAGCGTATATATAAATTTTAGAGATTAGGTCGTAGAATAGCAATATATTTTTCAAATGTATTGATTTGATACGTAAACTTTAAAAGAGTTGTAGAAATGTAACCAACTTTCATAACTATTCCAATTTAGTATGCGATTATGACGTGTCACGTTATAACTTGTGTCACGTGTCTTTCAGGTATAACACGTCATAATCACGTATCAATTTGGAACACTTATGAAAATTCATTACATTTACACAACTTTTTTAAAGTCACGTACTAAATCAGCACATTTAAAAAAGTACATTGATATTCCTCGATCTTATCCCTAACTTTTATTTTATAGAAAAGATAAAACTAAAAGATAACCATTTAAGTTTTTCCATGCCTGGACCAAATTCGAGAGGACTATTAGTACGTCTCTTAATAACTACGAGTTGTCGTATCGACATACGCAGTTACTACTGACCCCATTAATAAATTCAAGTTTGATTTGATTGTTATATATCTATGCTATACAAGTTTTGTACGTACCTTCATATCGAGTCATGTCTTAGTCTAGTAGTAAGATCTCGTGACGTGGTTGCGTTTGCTATCTCTTATTTGATAAGAGTATCTATCGCATCTTTAAAACAGTGGATGGACAGACTTTTTTTTTTTTCTTCAGGTTATTCGAGAAATGTGAGCTTTTATGTTATGTTGGAGATGTGCCTATAAACACCCATTGGTCTTTGCTTCCGTAAACAAACAATGTGCATTGCATTGTTAATACTCACAAAAACCTATTATGAGCTAGTAAGCATTGTGCAAATTTGTAAGTGTGGTACATACGATTGGAGTGCCTTCATTGAACCTGCCTAAATTATTCGGCATATTTAATTAGATTGGTTCAAATTTACCAAATTTCATATACACAACTTTAACATAAATATTTGGTGCTCGTATGAGTTTACGACATTTTGACGCTTTGATTTCGACCTCAATTTACTATCCTTAGCAAAGAGCGAATCGCCTCTTCCACGTATATATGTTTATTATCTTCAATGTTATCAACATATTATTTATGAATCACGTCAATTTTATCTATTTCAAAATACATAAAATGAAAAACACAACTCTATCATCTTAAGAAATTAGTTATAAGATTTACAAAACCGAACATATTTTAAGGAGCTTGTATGAAAATATTAATAGATTCAGGCCTTCAATGAATATTTCTATAGCTTAAAATGGATTTCTCACAATATTTATTTACAATGTAACTTGTTATTTTTTTGTAACGTTCGTCTTTGAACTTGAACCCAAATCACTAGCTGAGTCCTTCAGAAAATATAAAGTCACCTAAGGTCTTTGCTATTCATTTTTTGCATCATTCAATGTCCCTTTGAATATTATCCGTCAGTCAACATCCATTATGTCCCCCATGTGCCTTGCACATGAGGGCAAAATGGCCATTTCATCTCTTACCTTCGTCCACTCTATTTCTTCATCTCCACTCAGAACCATCAATCATTTCAACCATCCACCACCACCCACCACCTTTTTTTCTACATCAGATTCATAATTATACAACCATATGCGTATAGTGTTAAACAACCTCTTTAATCTTCATTCACTATCTTTAATTATTACATAGCCAAAACACATCTCCTTTTCTTGAAATCGATTGAATGTTTTTTATATATAATTGTCCAGAAAACCACATAAAAGATATATAACTACAAGCAAGATAACATAATTATCATCTATGAAACAGTTTACAACAACATCAACATGAACATAAACAATTAAAAAGAAAATATCTAATGAGACATGGTAGGCATATGGTACCAAGATAATTATTAAGTACGCACTAAAAGTCAAACATATAAACTTATTAAATCCTAACAATGTTCTATATTTTACTTTGTATGTGCTCTTCACTCTAGCTCTTGACCCAAAGGGAAAACACATGAGAAACACTCTTCACTGACGTTTCTATAGGACAAAACGGAAACATTCTCAATATGTATCTATAGAGGGGCCTCTGGATAAATGAGTTCTAATAACCAATAGACCCCCCCATACTAGAAGACATATCCATATCAGGAGCAGCAGAACCTGCCTCCTCCATGCAGTAACTTACACCTGATCAACACCCTTTGGAACCAAACTTGAATTCAAAAATTGAACCAATACATTAACAACGTCAACCAAGCAGCCGTAGGAAGAGGCTCAGCTAAAACAGACCTTGAGTGGACGCACAACACCAAATGACTTGCAAACCTTAACGGGCAAAGACGAGAAGTCATTATCCAAAATGCATAAATGTATAAGTGTGTGAACAAAAAACTTGGCTTTCTCAAGAACCAAACAATTTTAGCCAGACGAATAATGCAACAACGAACTCCTGTAAGGAGACTGGGCATTTAAATCACTAAAAGGCATAAGAAACAAAGATAACCTTGCAAAAACCTAACATACAAATTACCACCATCCATATTCTTGTCATTATTCTTACTCACACTACCAAACACCGGAATCGCCTAGTTCTTTAAGCCTTCCTCCTCTAAGCAAAGGACACAAATCAAATAACACTCTGCCAAACTGTCTGGAATTCTGTAATGCCAAATGGACCCATTCCGTTAATCAAATAGGAAAAACATATTTAACTAAAGACAACCTATCAACAGCTGTAACAGGATTCAATAAGACACCAAAAGGTGAAGGAAAATTAAAGATTTTACGAGAGAGTTCCGTTTTATGAATCCATCCGTTGTTAGGGTTAGGGTTAAGGTTACGGTTTTGAGGTTCAAAACCGAATAATTTGCAAATTAGGGTTGGAAACGTGAGGGGAAAAAACCAGCGTAACTGGCCGGGAGAGTGTTTTTGGATAAATGATTCGACAAATGCACTAGCAACGGATATTTGTTTCAGTGATGACGCGGCGGAGATTGTGACGGCGAGGTCGCCGGATTTTCTTTGTGCATCTGTTGCGTATGTGTGCGACATCATTGATTAATTGTTGATGGATTGATAGTCTGTGTGTGTGTGTTTTTTTTAAGAAAACATAAAAGGAAGAAAAATAGGGTAGATCATATCAGTTGTACCAAAATAATCAACAAAAGCGATAAAATAACCATTTTGCCCTCATGTGCAAGGCAGATGGGGGACATAACGGATGATGACTGACGGATAACAGTCAAAGAGACTTGGGTGATGCAAAAAGTGAACAATAGAGACCTTGGGTGACTTTAAAGTTTCTGAAGGACTCAGCTAGTGATTTGGGTACAAGTTTAGAGAAGAAAGGTGTATTTTTATCTATAATTAATATTTAGTCAAAAATTAGTAAAATTATCTATTATCCATTTCCCCTAATGTATATGTATGCAATTTTTAAAGGCCAAAACACATATTAGTACCCTGGAGTTGGTAAATTGGACCATTTAGTACCCTGAACTTTTAAGAGTGAAGAATAGTATCTCAAACTTGGCAAATTGAAATTACTACTACCATATACTAAATTAACACAATAATTTATTATTTTTTAGTTTATGCTGGATTTACTATGGTCTAATGTAATATAAATGATTTGTAGTTAAATTTAGCATAATCAGTCATTTTTTATTCATTTTTTTTGAAAATTTAGTTAATTTCATTTTTCTTTTAATTAATATAATATTATATTTAGTCATTGAGAATAAATATATAATTGAAATAATACTTTATAGAAAGTGATTTTACCACATTATTTTTGATATGTAGATATCTGGATTACATGCTTAAGTGTTTGTTTTAAATAATTTTGAGACAACAAAAATTTAACTATTTATTCCTTCATATGCGTATGTTAAACTAAAAATTACAAAAATTCCTATACAGTAAGCTGTAAGTTGATCTAAAAGTTATCTGAAACAAACATTTTATAATATAATATGCAGATAAATTAACGAGTGCATTAGAAATATTTTTGAAATAGATGCTACATATATATATATATATATATATATATATATATATATATATATATATATATATATATTCTAAATATTCGAATATTCAATTAAGATACTATATTGATTTTTAAAAATAATAAATAGTTAAATTTTAGGAAAAATATATTTACCTAGATAAAACTTTACTATAAATTATTTATTATAAAATAATTTACTAAATTAATTTTAGAAAGAAAAAAATTAATTTAGGGTACTAAATTAAATAGTATTCGGTAATATAAATTCTATTTTGTTAAGTTCATTATATCATTCCGCACCCTTAAAAATTTAGGGTACTAAATGATCCAGTTTGTCAAGTTCAAGATATTAGTATGTATTTTCTTTTGTATCGTTTAAGCTATATTGACCAATTAACTCATTTCACAAACATTTCTTCTCATTTTTTTCCGAATGTTCAACAAGTCTAATACATATGATACCTTGTAACCAAACTCACTCTCACTTTGTAAACTTCTATTTCTATATTATAATAGCTAGATGACACCCTCGCATGCTGACGGCGGTGTAAAGTGGCGTTAGTTTGTATGTGCATATTTATTTGTGGAGTAATTGAGAGTGGAAAAAGTATGTGGGTTAAATTGTAATTAATAAGATTGAGTTTAGGCAAGTGCATTTTTGTCTAATAACATTACACATTTTTTAAGTTTTTAAGAGTTTTAAGCAAAGAACAACGATAATATCAAATTAGTACTATATTTATCCCCTAATTATTGCTCAAATATTGTATTTTTATAACTGAATTGGTACTTAATTGCTTAAGTTTTCTATTTTTAGTGTTTTTGGAGCAATATTGGAAAAGATGTGGAAAAAGGCATTTTTGGAGTTATTTTGATGATTCTACATGCAAGGTGAAAAAGAGCATACGGCGTATGTAACTCTTGCCATATGCCGTATTGATATCTATAAGAATTCACTAAGTATTGATGAATATGAAAGCATAAGGCGTATCTAACTCTGGCAATATACGCTGTATTTGGAAGCTCTGTAGTAAAAGCGCAAGTAAACTATTGTAGGCATACGGCGTATGAAACTCTGGCCATACGCCATATGGAAGATCTTATCCTCAGTCCAAGTATATCGCGCGTTTAAGCTTATACGATGTATCTCATTCAGCAATACGCCGTATTGAAGAAGATTCTTAGAATATGCTTTTTTCGTCAGCAATTAAGAAATCTTGGATACGCCTTATCCACACTTGGATACGCCGCCGTATCGATGCCCTAACCAGCAACTATAAATACAAACCCTAAACGGGTTTGCAACATACCATTCACTCACCACTCACCACCACAGCCGAATTTCACCTCTCCAAGGCCCCAAGATCAGTCCCAAGAGCTAAGAAATCAAGAAGATAAGGTCTCGTATCATCACATTTGGTTTAATCATTCGATTTGCATATCGATTTCACTGTGATTTATATTTGTCTTTTGTTTGAATCTACATACATTATGGGCTAACACCTTTTGGTGTTAGCCATGTTATGACTATTACATGATTGTTATTTCCGTTTATTAAGATTTGATGTTTAGTAATATTTAGTTTATGTGTTTATTGTTCAATATCTACTTGTTTATATGTTTGAGCCTTTTAAGTATAGTAATTGCCAAGACCAATGGGATATTTAGATGTATAATGCAAGAACACTTAAGTTAGTATAGTGCTCTTCAATATAGTAACCGCGTAAGAAGAGTAGATATCACATGGACCAAGTGGGTATCACAGATAAATCACATAGATTAGTTGACACAACTTAATGCATGCTTGTAATTAAGTGGGTGCATTATAACACTCCAACCCGACAAGGGTCAAAATGTCACATTAAGGTGTCAATCAGAATATAATGAATGCAAGCGGAAGTCTTAAATAAATAAAATACAAGTTATAATACAAAACTTCTAAGGAATACATAATTTCTCAATTTCTGAAAGAAAATAAACAAAGACATAAATCCCAAGCTAATTCCAAATGACAAGGAAAACTAAGGTTGGTTCGGTCCACTAAAAGCTCCTACTCTCATCACTCAATCCCAGAATCCCGCTTAATACATGCTGCAGAGAAAAGAAAATGCGACTGAGCTAACGCTCAGTGAACAAATATAAAATAATGAAAAGCAATAAGTCAAAAATGAATAAGCGAAATGAATCCAACGAAAACCTGCGGAACAAGATGTTAAATAAGTTAAGGACTGAATAGGGTATTAAGGAATAATCAAAGGGGCATAATGAAATAATGGAGTTGCCAAAGAAATGCCCAAGTGCCTAACCATGCTACATGTATTTACCAAAATAATCAAACCAATATTTCACATCATATCATATCACATCATAATTAAAACATAGCAAATGGAGTGATCAACTCCCAGACGTGTATGTGAGACACATATATCTGAACTGAATACCAAGGATGCATCCATACACCCCCTGTCAAAGATAAAACATCACGTCGCTAATACATCTGCTTTCGGAAAATATATAGGCGCGTGGAATTAGTCATACAATAATCATAATCAAATGCATGCATAAAAGGGAACGTTGTGTACAAAATCACACCTCCACAGATAGCGTCATGCCACTGGTGCCTCAGTGACATGGCCATAGTACCTCTATGGCTAGTTAGTACCTGGGCAATCGATTAGGTCAAACGATATAAATAAACATAGGGTAACGATCAAGGTTGTTCATCAAAATAATGAATAAATGGAATGAAACGAATAAGCATCATATGGAGTAACCAAACGAATATCATATCGAAGGAATCATATCAAATGGAATCACAAATGAATATCATAACAAATGAACCAAAATCAAAGATCAAGAGTCATGAGAAACCCTTACTGATAAAGGGCAGAATATTTGTACCTTAGCAAATGAGAGACAACGGAAAAGTGAGCACAAGGAAACAACGTCACGTCTTCTTCAACGAATCTACACGAATTAGGGATCATTTAATATTTATATGTTCATTTAATTTCATAACGGATTTTTAATACTTATTATTAACCACATTATCATATTAGGGTTTACTTAGGTTAAGTGATCAAAAGATACGTTTAAGGTTGCATAACTTAATTAGGTTAAATGTCTTCTTACTTAATGCCCGACCCAATTAGGGTTAATGTATCAACTTAGAAACTTCTCATTTTTAGTAAGTTTTCATAATTAGTAACTTCAAGGTGGTATCCATTAATTAGCCAAACTTAGGGTTTATAAATGATAATAGGTTAACTTAGAGTCTTAATATGACAATGATCATAGTCTAGGGTCTTTAAATGACATTTTAGCAAAGTCTAGCGTTTAATGCGTCAATTATGAAATTTAAGGGTTAAATGTGAAAATAAACTAAAGATACAAAATAACTCAATTATTAGATCATACACTGATTTTAGAATTACCACATGACGATATTACAAACCATTTTCATGTTTATGCTCATTATACATTCACCCTAGCTCGCGACTCAAGAAACATACAATTACGGCTAAGTATACATGCCTACCGACTAACGCATGACTCATCTTCCCAGACACACTTTCAAAATACCAAACGACTCAACCATTAATCCCGCGATCACCCTCAAACTTACCTCCACAAGGATACCCATTTTTCTTTCATTTATACTGACAGTATGTATAGCTATTTAGATCACATGCAAAACTCTAATAAAATTTCATGCACTCCCACAAGACCAATTATATTCCATCCCATTCGACAAATGCACAACTTGAATTATCGATACGTGACACATATGTATTGCACACCATACCAATTTTAACGAGACACTACAAATCCTACCACATTTGTTCCTTTTAATTCAAAATAAACATACCCATTGCCAAACCTAAACCCATTTGATACACATTGTTATACACACACAACCCTATCCGATCCCACATACATATGTACATACCCAGTTCCATCTTTAATTTGACCCAAGACTTAACTTAAAACCAATACTTCTACCCATGCATGTAAAAATTCACACGCACAACCATACACACAAACAAGACATAACCCTACTCCTAAACTAAGCATACTAGACACCACATTAACCATAACCTGACTGATGTATATTTTTAGACCTTGCTCGACACCAAACACACATATGTTAAGGCCAAGAATCACAGACGAGATATGATCGATCTACCATTTATCATACAACGACACCCACATAGAACCATAAGCCTAAAAAAAACCCTAAGTCCTGGTTAAACCCCACTCGACCCATGACCAGTACTAGACTAACCATATGCGACCTCGTTAGTTATCCTAGGGTTCATATCCAAACTTTTAGACCAAGTATAATTATATTTGGATTACCATGTTTGATGGTCGCATGACAACCAATTCAAAGGATAAAACAGTAAAGAAAGGTCGACATATAAACATCACATATTCATGGCTTTTCCAGATTTTATAAAGTTCATGAAGGTTCAATAAGGTTTCTTTTAGAGTTACTGTTGCATATCAGACTTTCAGTTAAACATATACATATACCCCGATTAAATAGAAAGAAGGAAGAAGAACACATGGTCGACTAGATTAAAGAACAAGGAAGTGATGGGTAACTGCTGTCTAACGAGACCAAGATTAGAGAACAAGCAAACGACTACGAACTCGCATATTAACAACACAGCAACAACCTTTTACACTACGGTCTTACCACCACAGCAACAAATAGCAGCAGCCCTAGAAACCCTCGACCAGGAATTTGATGTGATTTGCTAACGTGTTGGATGAACCCAGAGTTTGAGAGGCGTGGTATATAAGATGGGGAAAAACGTGTGCTATTGTGGGAATATATATAACAAGTATATTGTGGAGATTGTGTCTTGTACAAGAAGTAGAGAATAGACAAAGAAAATCTTCCAAAAATATAATGATATACACTTAAAATATAATCGTGTATATGTAAAAGTGAGGGTTGGTTTTGGGACACGAATTATGGAGGAATTTAGTATAGGTTATTATAATTTGTTTTTATAAAATAAGTCTAGTCATATGGTGTGATGAAGTCCAAAAGAAATTTGGAATGAACCGTAGAGAATTAGGAGCGTAACGATTTTTTTAGCTAATTACTTAGGTTTATTTCACATCATACTTAATCTTTCATATATCGTATAGTTTAGTGTATTTATAAATTATTACTTAACTTAGGCAAAATTTCAAATTTTGTGGTAAAATTGTGGATTCGGAATTTAGGGTTTTACAACTCTTCCCCTCTAAAAGAAAATTTCGTCCGCAAAATTGGAATGAAATGATTAAATGAAAACGTACCAGATAAGGATGGTTTTACCAAACAGAAAGGTTTGTTCCTCATGACCCGATCCTAGACTCTTCAACATAACGAATCTGACTCACGAATACAAAACATATATATACAGTAAAACCTCTATAAATTAATAGTATTGGGACCGGGATATTTTATTAATTTAGCGAGATATTATTATATCGATAAATTAATAATTTATTAATTTAAAAAGGTTTTACGCATGACTTTAAATTTTCAAGTCTAATATACTAGCTAGTTACAATTTATACTCATTAGAGACGAAAGATAAATTTGAAAAACAAGTTCCAATTAACATATTATAAATACACATTCACACTTTATGAAAATAAAATTAACACTTTTTGTTGCAATACGAAGACAACGATCAACTCTTTAGTGCAATAAGGAGATTTTATGATAAACTCAATATAGATTTGAAGTTCAACAAAAAACAAGTGACTATGGATTTATTTTTACTAAACAATCTTGGGATTTAGAAGTGTATCTCTCTCTCTCACACGCACACACATATATATATATACGCATATATATGGAATTTTTAGCGATTATTAATTTATAGTTTCGTTGGGACTAATATATATACACTGGGGTTTCAAAAAAAATTATTATCTTATTATTTTATCGATTGGAGTCCAAATTTGTACTGGTCCCAAGTTGGGACTGGACAAATTATTAATTTTATCGAGGTTATTAATTTATCGAGTATTAATTTATAGAGGTTTTACTGTAGAGTGAATGATAAATACATAAAACACAATCACGAATATTAAACAAATGTGAAGGTAAAGCTAAACGATAAGAAGCTTCATCAAATAAATCCCAAACTTTCCAACGATCAGGCAAAACGTACAAACAATCCAAAAGCACAACGCGAGTTATTAAATGTATCAAAGTGCATAATGGGATGGGTATGAAACCAACGAAAATAAAGAAACCACAGACCACGGACTCACTTCCCTCTTCCACTATTCTTAGGGAAATCACGGGCCTTATGCTCCATCGAACCACACAAGAAACATGCTCCAGTAACTTTATGACAAGGCTTCCCTGGGTGAAGCTTCCCACATGTATCACATGGGGAGATGATGCTTCCTCAAGGTACTTCTTCTGGTAAGACGATCCAGCATCACGGTAAAACTGTTGGTCACGATCATGCCTAGATCTCTGATCGTAGTCACCCTACTTATTCGAACCACGTCGATCAGAATTTTTTCCGCTCATACTTACCCCGCTTATCTGAACCATAATGGTCATAATCCTTTCAACCATGGTGGTCATAACTTCCTTGCTCATCCTTCTTCCGAGTATCCACTTGTCGTATCCTATCTCCATCCCTACTCCTCTTGTTACTCTTCGACATCTCCCACAGAATCTCTATATTTCTTGCAGCATTGGCCATCTGGGACTTGAAGTGCTCTGCTTGATCTTCATGTGTACCTGCTCTCGCTCCCAAAAAACCAGCTAACCTAAGGAACCGCGCATAAACTCTGTGCAGCTCTCTCCTTCCTTTTGGCGGATGGTGTGATATTTTGAACTTCTGTTGTTCGGACATTGGAAAATAGCAGGTAGAAAGCTTCACAGAACTCGATCCAAGGTAGAGCAGCTGCATAAGTGTCGCCTCCTTTAGCTTTCTTGTGTGCCTTCCACCAGCTTAAGGTATCTCCCTCCAACTTATAGCTAGCCAGCCTAGCCTTGAACTCGTCCGCATAACCCAACACCTCAAAAATCTTCTCCATATGAGCAATCCAGTTCTCAGCAACGATTGGAGTATTGGCAGAGCTAAACGATTCAGGATTCTGCTTCACAAATATTTCCAGCCAAGTGTGGATGTCAGTGGGTTGAGCACCACCACCACCACTACTAGCTGCGTTTCTACGGACCTCCTCAGTAATTTGGGTAGTGAGGTGATGAGTGTGTAAATACTCATCATTTTTGTTCCTTCTGCACTGCAAAACCAGTCAAAAACACTTTAAAAAGTCTCAAAAAGACAGAAAAAATATTTAGACTGTGTTTTATTCAATAGTTGTAAAAATCTAGTCCCTGGTTATTCAAAACATGTAATTTTTCATAAAATGCCCTCAGGAATTTTCAAGTTGTCAAAATTAGCCTTATAAAGTCAGTTTTGCAAAATGGCAGCTTTGGTCCCTGAAGTTTCAAAGATTGACATAATTTACCCCTGGATATTTTAAATTGAAAAATTAACATTTTTGGTCATTTGGTAAATTAAACTTGTCATAATTGGTCCCTATGATGAATATTGGATAATTACAGTTTCGGTCCCTTGGTTTTTGTGGAATTGCAATTTTGGTCCTTGTTATTAATACCAAATCCAACCGGACCTTTTATAATTACAAACCCAAAACATAATACCCATTACCCAAGCCCAGCAGCCCAAACGTGCAACACACAAGCCCAAGCCCCCTGAACCTTGAGCCTATGACCCATGTCAAAAACACCCGTGAACCCCCTTATCCTGTGACCCTTCCCCGTTTTATTAATAATTCCCCAGTCAAACGGGGTGTTTGACCAACCAAAACCAAAACGCGCCCCATGTTTTCCCTCTTCCTCACCAACTCACCCTGCAACACTCAACCTTCCTCCTAACCACAACCCTCCAAACCACATTAAATGCTCCCATTCCCTGTCTCAAAAGTCACAGACTCAATTTGCATAGTTTGGCGCCAAAAATGCCAATGAAGGGCCAAGATCAAAAGAACCAATCCAATGGCCATAAGAGGGAGAGAGACAACTACTAAGACCTATAAAAGAGAAAGAAGACTCAGAGAACAAGCTGTCCCAGTTTTTAGACCAATTCGTAGTGTAACTTGTAATTCGATTTTATGTTTTATGCAAAAATAGTGCTGGGTTTTGTTAATTATGTATTGTATGAATCATATTAATCATATTTCAAGTGTTTTTAATCATCAATTCTAAGTTTATAGTCAGTAACTTAATTTCCGCCAAAAGTGTTCTTCAGTTTTCATGTTAAAAGCAACAAAATTGTTCAAATAAGTTCCTTTAATCTTAATAAAGCTATTTTAAATGTATTAGATGATTTTCATCCTTTATGCAAAGAATTCACAAAAGTCAAATAAAGTCAACAAGTCAGAATAATGGTTAAGATTGATCTGGATTGCTGCTAATAATTTGGATTTGGGTCGATTATGTTTGAAATGGGTTGATACTCAGGTTTAGGATAGTGGTTATATAATCTCAAGTAACATGTCATTGTGACAGGACCCCTGTAAGTTCATGATTCTGCACTTCATTTGATTCAGTAGTATATTTGGTGTTTAGTTTGACTTATTTTGTTCAATTTTAGTTCAATATTGTTATTAGTAATAGATTGTAGTTATAGTTTATCTATGCATAAGTAGACTGTTTAATATTTGCATATTTGTCCTTTAGAGGTGTTTGGCTCAAGTAGTTTAACTAAGCTAGAGGTGTAGATTTTGGTTAGGACACGATACTATAGCTTCATTTAGGTGAGTAAAACGAATTTAGTCATTTCTTTTCATTAAAGTTCATTAGAAGTCAAAATCATAAGTTTCCTGATCTCATATGCATATTAGTTAGAGTAAATTAGAGTGAGCTTGCATTCTAGGCTTAGATCATGTTAATATAGCTTAATTGTGTCATTGTGCACCATAAAACATCATCCCCAATCTGTTTTTGCAAGATCAAAACTTACAAAAGTCAAGTTTACAATTCTTTCCAAGAAGTCAAAATTGTCAAATAAGTTTTCTGTAGTAAACTCTGTGGATTTTTAATTCACTCAATTCTTAGTCAATATTGTTGAAATTTTGGATGAAGAATCTCTGGTTGGTGATCTACAGCTGCGTATTTTTAGTTTATTTTTAGGATTTTTATAAGCCAGCTGAATCAGTGCTTAAAGTTGCCCCTGTCGGGCCGTTTGGCATAGTAGAGTTAGAACCTGATTTGTAGCTTTTATGCCTCTAGCTTGTGCTATTTAGGTTCAATTTAGTTGCAGAAGGGTTATCTTAGTTAGTTTAGGTCAGTTTGAGCATTAGGTAGCTTATGGTAGCTTATAGTTAGCTTATAGCTTATTTCACTTAGCTTATTACATCAGTTGTGCGCCCATTTCATATTTCCTGTGATCCTGAGTTGTTTTTGTTATTTTTTCTTGATTCTCAGTATTATTTTATAGTTTTTTGAAAATTTTCATATTTTTCCCTGTTCATCTTCTATTTTTCTGCATTTAATCTCATTTTTAAGCCTTTTAATTAGCATTTAATCCAAATAATTCGAAAAGATCGAAAAATGCAATTTCAATTTTATTAGTTTTATAAAAATATAAAAGCCAAAACAATATTTTTCCATAATTTTCTTAGTTTAAATAGTATTTTCTAGCATTTTAATTAGTTTTAAATAGTATTAAATTCATAATAAATAGAGAAAAGTCAAAAAAATGTGATTCCGTTTTGAAAAATCTTTTAGTTAAATTTGATTTTGAAAAATAGTTTTGTAATTTTCATGCATTTTCCTAATTTTAGCATTTTAAGCTATATTTTAAATGTTCAAAATTAGTTTTTAATTCAAAATAAATCAAGAAAAATCCTAAAAACTAGTTTTAATTCTTAAATAGTTTTCAATTATTATTTTTAGTTTAAAAATAAATGTAAAATTCTGTAAACGTACGCGTTTTAGGTTTTAATCGTTAAACGATTTTAAATATAGAATTAAAAGGAGTTCAAAGTCTTGATTAGATTTAATTTCCTTAGTGTAATCAATCATAACCCCTTTTCTGTTCAATATCACCCGATCACTACGCGTTTAGCTATTCAATTGCACACCGGGACTTAACGACCGGGAAACACTAAACCCTCTGGACTTAATTGCATTTTGTTCTGAGTTGTTTGACTTTTATGGTTGACCATTCACAAGTGGTTGAATAATAAAAGATAGACCGTCCGAAGCGAATAATGAGGTCAGGGAGGATTCAGGCAATCTCCCTTGCAACAACAGCTTGAAAAGCTGCATCACCTTCAGGTGTAAAAGAACGTGTGTTCACCATCTAATAGATCAATAAACGAAACAATGAAGACAAATCAGAGGTTAACTCAAAATATGAAAGAAAACGGATAACGCAGAAGGAAGCCTAATTTCTACCCAATCCTCACAGGTCATTGATGCAGGATTTCTGACCAGGTTTTAGTATTTATAATTGTCTCGTCTACCTATGGTCTACCTTATGCACTCACGGGCAGTGTACCCGGTCATGTGTAGTGTAGTATTCGGTAAAGCCGAGGTAGTCCCAATAGCTATGTGTATGGATTATAACTTAAGTCTAATGTCACGATAAAAAGGGAATTTTTGGGTGAATGATTAATTAAACTAATAACATAAATTAAATGCGAAAAATTAATAGATTAGAATTCAATATGATCAACAGGCATGGTTTTCTGGAAAACAACCTAATGGGAAACATAATGATGCATTCTCAAACCGTGTTCATCCACGAATGGATCGTGGATAAGGTCGGTAGACTCCTTTGGTCAATTCGTCTCCCCTATGATCCTAGACTCCTCACCAAGATGATTATTAGTCACCCGGGATCATTCGGTAACCTATTCACAGTCATTAAGAGTCGGTGTTTACTATCGCAATATATGGGTTCTAAAAGCCACTAGATTCCTGCTTCAAGTGGGGGTTTAAGTTGCTCGGACAGCATTTGGTCAATTCGTCATAACTTATCAACAAAGGCTCCTACCCGACGTCAAAGGCCAACCCTTTGGGGAGTCGAGGGTCTTAAGTTACCTAAGCCAAGTCATTAAGTACCCTACATGCAATATTCGAAATAATGAGTGCCCGGGCGCTAGCATCTTAGACACTCATCCCCAACTTCTTAAGTTCGCCATACGAACGGTGATCATTTGGTCAGTTCGTGCAAGAGAGGAAGGGTCGTCAGTTGGCCAATTCTTACCCTTCCAAACTCTATCTACCTACTTAGGGGCAGTTTTTCATTTCTCCTAAGCAACTGGATACGGCCGCACTTCAAAACTACCAAAGCTAGGGTAACTACCATCGAACTATGCACGCATACACTAGAAACAATTAATCAACGCAAAAACATTAATAATAAAAGAATTAAAACTAAGCTAGCACCTAGCTTCCAAATCACCAAAATACTTCTAGTGGAATGACAAATAAATTGCAAATTAAACAAGAAATAAACATCAAATAATTAATTGGCAAATAATAAATTAAAAGACAGTTAATTATAACACAATAAGAATCAATGGACCAACAATTAATTGGAATCAAAATTGATATTATAAAATAATAAAACCAAATTAATAAAAAGAGTTGGAGAAGTGATTACAAATCGCGCCTATCGATCTCCTAGCTGAGTATTAAAAACCACACGTGCCTGGTGCTCCTTTTTGCCTTGGCGGCTGACCTCACGAACACAGAAAACGAAACCACAATTCGTCTTCCAATTTTGATATCTCATCTTGTACGTATATGTATGCTATTTATATTAATAACTTTTGGTACTTTGCATCTTTGGTCCTTAAGCTTGCACCATCTTGCACTTGAGCCTTGTCTTTTATTTCTTCATTATTTACACAAATAAATGTGTAATAAATATAACAATTAAGCCCCTCAACGCCCTTGCAAATATATCTTCGGTCCTCGAAGTGGATAAAATTAATATAAACTTGCCGCTTCCAGTCCCTTGACTTCAAAACTTTGCGCCCAAGTAATTAATTACGGCGTAACTAAATCATAGAGTTACACCGTAATCCTTCGTTTGCATATACTTATCCACTCCATAATTATCTCTACGGCGTAACTATTAGCATGTTACGCCGTAACCTTCACAATAATAATTACGGCGTAACCTTAAGAGGAGGTTACGCCGTATCCTTCATGGCATCACATTTACGCCATAACACAATTAAGCAGTTACGGCGTAACCTTCACAAATAATTCTCAGGCCGTCGTACTGTGGGTTACGGCGTAGTTAAAAGCCACTTACACCGTAACTTGTCTTCAGAATATATTACTTGGCCTTATATCACATCTTTTTCGCTCCAACGCCTCATTTATCCTGAAATGCAAATATGAACGAATTAAGTACCATATTAATACAAATTAGGCCATAAACACGGGACATTGATATATAAAATATCAGACTAATTTGATGTTATCAGTCATAACCTAAGCTCTACAAGGACGAAACATGGCTCTGATACCATCATTGTAACACCCCAACCCGACAAGGGTCAAAATGTCACATTATGGTGTCAATCAGAATATAATGAACGCAAGAGAAAGTCTTAAATAAATAAAATACAAGTTATAATACAAAACTTCTAAGAAATACATAATTTCTCAAATTCTGAAAGGAAATAAACAAAGACATAAATCCCAAGCTAATTCCAAATGACAAGGAAAACTAAGGTTGGGTCGGTCTACTAAAAGCTCCTACTCTCATCACTGAATCCCAGCATCCCGCTTAATACCTGCCGTAGAGAAAAGAAAATGTGGTTGAGCTAACGCTCAGTGAACAGATATAAAATAATGAAAAAAAATAAGTCAAAAAATTAATAAGCGAAACGAATCCAACGAAAACCTGCTAAACAAGATGTTAAATAAGATAATGACTGAATAGGGTATTAAGGAATAATCAAAGGGGCATAATGAAATAACAGAGTTGTCAAGGAAATGCCCAAGTGCCTAAACATGCTACATGAATATACCAAAACATTCAAACAAATATTTCACATCATAATTAAATCATAGCAAATGGAGTGATCAACTTCCAGACGTGTATGACACACACATATATCTGAACTGAGTACCTAGGATGCATCCATACGCCCCCTATCAAAAATAAAACATCACGTCCCTAATACATCTACTTTTGGCAAATATATAGGCGCGTGGAATTAGTTATACAATAATCATAATCAAATGCATGCACAAAAAGGAACGTTGTGGACAAAATCACACCTCCACACATAGCGTCGGTGCCTCAGTGACATGGCCATAGTACCTCTATGGCTAGTTAGTACATTGGGCAATGAATTAGGTCACACGATATAAATAAACATCGGGTAACAATCAAGGTTGTTAATCAAAATAATGAATAAATGGAATGAAACGAATAAGCATCAAATGGCGTAACCAAACGAATATCATATCAAATGGAATCACAAATGAATATCATAACAAATGAAACAAAATCAAAGATCAAGATTCATGAGAAACCCTTACTGATAAAGGGTAGAATATTTGTACCTTAGCAAATGAGAGAAAACGAAAAAGTAAGCACAAGGAAACAACGTCACGTCTTCTTCAATGAATCTACACGAATTAGGGATCATTTAATACCTATATGTTCATTTAGTGTCATAACGGATTTTTAATACTTATTATTAACCACATTATCATATTATGGTTTACTTACGTTAAGTGATTAAAACATAGGTTTAAGGTTGCATAACTTAATTAGGTTAAATGTTTTCTTACTTAATGCCTGACCCAATTAAGGTTAATGTACGAACTTAGAAACTTTTCATTTTTAGTAAGTTTTCATAATTAGTAACATCAGGGTGGTATCCATTAATTAGCCAAACCTAGGGTTTATAAATGGTAATAGGTTAACTTAGAGGCTTAATATGACAATTATCATAGTTTAGGGTCTTTAAATGACATTTTAGCAAAGTATAGGGTTTAATGTGTCAATTATCAAATTAAAGGGTTAAATGCAAAAACAAACTAAAGATACAATATAACTCAATTATTAGATCATACACTGATTTTAGAACTACCACATGACGCTATTACAAACCATTTTCATGTTTATGCTCGTTATACATTCACCCTTGCTCGCGACTCAAGAAACATACAATTACGACTAAGTAAACATGCCTATCGACTAACACATGACTCATCTTCCCCGACATACTTTCAAAATACCAAACGACTCAACCATTAATCCCGCGATCACCCTCAAACTTACCCCCACAAGGCTACCCATTTTTCTTTCATTTATACTGACAGTATGTATAGGTATTTAGATCACATGCAAAACTCTAATAAAATTTCATGCACTCCCACAAGACCAATTACATACCATCCCATTCGAAAAATAAACAACTTGAATCATCGAAACGTGACACATATTTATTGCACACCATACCAATTTTAACGAGACACTACAAATCCTACCACATCAGTTCCTTTTAATTCAAAAAAACAGACCCATTGCCAAACCAGAACCCATTTGTTACACATTGTTATACACACACAACCCTATCCGATCCCACATACATATGTACATACCCAGTTCCATCTTTAATTTGACCCAAGACTTAACTTAAAATTCATACGCACAACAACACACACAAACAAGACATAACCCTAATCCTAAACTAAGCATACGAGACTCCACATTAACCATAACCTGTCTGATGTATATTTTTAGACCTTACTCGAAACCAAACACACACATGTTAACGCCAAGAATCACAGACGAGATATGATCAATCTACCATTTATCATACAATGACACCCACATAGAACCATAAGCCTAAAAAAAACCCTGAGTCCTGGTTAAACACCACTCGACCCATGACCAGTACTAGACTAACCATATGCGACCTCGTTAGTTATCCTAGGGTTTATATCCAGATTTTTAGACCAAGTATAATTAGATTTGGAGGACCAGGTTTGATGGTCGCATGACAACCAATTCAAAGGATAAAACATAAAAGAAAGGTCGACATATAAACATCACATAATCATGGCTTTTCCAGATTTTATAAATTTCATGGAAGTTCAATAAGGTTTCTTTCAGGGTTACTGTTTCATATCAGACTTTCAGTTACACATATACATATACCCGGTTCAAAATAGAAAGAAGGAAGAAGAACACATGGTCGACTAGATTAAAGAACAAGTGACGGGTACCTGCTGTCTAACGAGACCAAGATTAGAGAACAGGAAAACGACTACGAACTCGCGTATTAACAACACAACAACAACCTTTTACACCACGATCTTACCACCACAGCAACAAACATCAACAACCCTAAAAACCCTCGACCAGGAATTTGATGTGATCTGCTAACATGTTGGATGAACCCAAATTTTGAGAGGCGTGGTATATAATATGGGGAAAAATGTGTGCCATTATGGGAATATATATAAAACGTATATTGTGGAGATTGTGTCTTGTACAAGAAGTAGTGAATAGACAAAGAAAATCTTCCAAAAATATAATGATATACACTTAAAATATAATCGTGTATATTTAAAAGTAAGGGTTGGTTTTGGGACACGAATTATGGAGGAATTTGGTATAGGTTATTATAATTTGTATTTATAAAATAAGTCTAGTCATATGGTGGGATGAAGTCCAAAAGAAATGTTGAACGAACCGTAGAGAATTAGGAGCGTAACGATTTATTTTTAGCTAATTACTTAGGTTTATTTCACATCATACTTAATCTTTCATATATCGTATAGTTTAGTGTATTTATAAAATGTTACTTAACTTAGGCAAAATTTCAAATTTTGTCATAAAATTGTGGATTCGAAATTTAGGGTTTTACATGCATGGACCAAATGGTCTACAAGATTACATGTATAAAGGCTAGATGCATGGACCAAGTGGTCTAGTCTAAGTTAGATAGGAGTATGGAGGTATTGCTTGGACCAAAGGGATATTCTCCGTACATTCTGAAGTCGCCATTACTTTACAATAAAATCATCGGACTAGTAAACGGATAACTAAAATGTGTAACAGGAGTAACATAGCTAGAACTTCTTTCGAATATTGATTACAAAACACGTAGTTAGTTTAGTTTAATTTACTTTTCTTGTTTAGTAGTTATAATTAAATCAAATCAAAAACCCCTTTTAAATATGTAAAATACACTAGGTTAATTCTAAACAACACTATTCCTGAGATCGACCTCGTACTTACCCCACTGGCTACATCTGATCGGGTACACTGCTCGTGAAAGTGTGTCTTTAGGTATAGTCCGACAAAATTAAAATTTAAAACTTAAATAAAAAAATACCTATAACAAAACATACATCAACCAATGTTTGACAATGTTTTCTTTATATTTTTGACGCCATCTGTGGGACCCTTATACCAATCTACAAATATTAAGTAATGGACGATTGTGTGGGAACATCTCATCCGGAGGGAGAAGCATGCCTGAACAATGGAGAACAAGGGATTGGGAGATCTCCCTTAGGAGGACCCTCCGATCTTACCATACTTGTTCACGAAGGACTTTTTCCGGCTTACGTAAAAGAGATTATTGATATGTTGCGAACTATGATCAAAGAGCTGGATAACCAGGGTAAAGAGAAAGTAGTGCCTCTGAGACTCTCCTACTGAGACTCGGAGGATGGGAAGTCAGAGAACTCTTAAAAAGTTCTTCGGCCGAGAAGTCTGGGAAGGGTTCCTCTGGGGATCCTTTAGGTCGGATCGGAGCAGGAGCTGAAGTAGCTGAGCTCGGAAGAACCGGAAGAGCTCCACATAGAAAATGTCTAAAACCAAGTCTCATCAATCTAGCATGACAGAGGGCCGAAGCAGATACCATGAAAGAATCACGGGAGGATCTTTGTCTCGTTCTGAGAGATCCCCAAGAAGAAAGTATGATTTGGAGTCAGAATACGACAACATGTCCGAGAATAGCTTAGAAGACTTGAGCACGCCATACAAGTCACCAAAGCATACACCCTTCACATCTAGAATCACGTGCTTCAAGTACCACCGAAGAGTGAAGAATCCCAAGAACATTCGAGTGTATGAGGGTAAAAAAGACCCAGAAGACCATCTTAGTACTTTCTCAGCCGCAGTCGAGCAAAAGGAATAGCCTATGCATGTTTGGTGTAGAATGTTTTGGTAGACCCTAGGAGGTTCTGCAAGGAACTGGTTTGATAACCTGGACCCAAAGAGTATATATAGGTTCGAGGAGCTTAGCATGAAGTTCTTGGAAGAGTTCGCGCAGCAAAATAAGTATGCAAAGGATCCAACCGAGATCCATGGAATAAAGTGAAACCCGAACGCATAGATCCAAGCGTGTAACGTCCCAAAAATGACACGACGTTTTTTTAAGTTATGACCGGAATCGACCTTCAGTTACTATTGAATTATTCATGTATACTTTTCTTAGAATTTACTCTCTAAAATTATTTTTTGAAAAAAAGTATACTCAAAGAGAAACCCCTAAAATGTATTATAACCTTTCTTGTGCACTGAGGACCCCTGTTATGCACTGCGACCCCTAAAATGCACTATGACCCCTATTGTGCACTGAGGACCCCTGTTATGCACTGAGGACCCCTATTATGCACTAGAACCCCTCTTGTGCACTACTCTCTCAAAATGACACGTACACCTTTAAATACAAAATCGACACTTTAGACCTATATTTAAACACATATAATCAATATAACATATATATTGTTTCCTAAAATTCTTGACCCATTTGACCCAAAATGGGTTAAAATGGACCTTGTCCCAAACACTCATTTTTCTGCATATCTTTTGTGCACTTTTGACCCATTTTCTGAAAAAACAACTTATATATCATGACATAACATCAGAACTCCCATAAATCAAATCATATTCATACTTTATCTATATGACCCACGTAAACATGCTTTACAAGGTGAGAGATGTTGTGCCAAACACCCGTGTTGACCCATTTGAACACATACGTGTACATGACCATGTTTAACACATCAAATAGTAAAAAAATACCACCTTAAAAACATTCAACACTTAACAAAAGTATGAAACAACATTACTTGTCATTACTAAATCATTCAAAAGATGCCTACACAAGTTTATGACCCGTAGTATTCAAAATGGGTAAAATTGGCTAATTACCAAACACCCCCTAATGAGTACTATAACCACTTCATATCCTATCTTAAACATCATTGACCCATTTAAATACATGACTTAAACATAAACATTAAAAAAAATACTTGTAGACACCAAAATGACCCATTGTAAACCAAGGTGTTATACCAAAAAGAAGATGACACTTTGGGGCTTCCAACTTCCAAAAAGCTTGATCCAAAAGATGTGGTCTTCTACTTACCGAGTCCAAAAACTTAGGCGTATAACAAGCAACGAAACTACGCCCTATCTTTACCTTTACCTTCAACACTTGCACCAACAAAACGCCATATTCTATAGCCCGTAAGCAAAATTCTTAGTAAGTATGTGGCATAAACGCATAATAAAGATTATAACTATAAAAAAGATAAGAAGCAATCTATAACACACAACATACCTCATTTTAACATAAAAATATGCTGACTATAACAATTAACAAGCTATCAATCCAAGCTAAACTATAACAAGCTCCATACATCTTCTATAACACATTAACATTCAATAATCATCATTTAGCATAACTATAACAAGTTTACCCACAATACTTACCTTACTCCCACAATTAGAATCCTATTAAATTTGTTATAAGCTCCTTCTTGCTTCCTATTACAAAATTAGTTCTAGTTAGTGACTAACTCGACACTAACATAGTTTATTATCAATTTTTAACATTTTACCCAGTTTCCCTCTTTAGAACCCTAATTTCTAATTAAGAAATTTACTTACTTGTGGTGGGGATATTAACTTAGGAACTTTAGAAGCTTGATTCTACAGACCCTTTCTTAATCAATTAAGCACTTGAACAAATTCTTAGTTTTTCCCTTTCTTTTTCTCCTTGTGAAACCGACACCAACAAAACCCTTTACACCTTTCTTATTTTCCTGGAATTCTCTAAGATAAGATGGATACTTATCTAAATACTTGCACAAGTTTGTTCATATGGCAAATAAAGTCCTTCTAGTTCCATTCTTAATAGTTAAACCACAAAACTTACTAAACTTTTACACTTTTACACTATAACAAAGCACTTATATAACATATAATAATACTTCATCGGGTTTTGGGTGTTACAATTCAACCCCCCCTTAAACGGGATTTCAACCTTGAAATCTATTATTGAAATAAACGAGGATACTTATTACTCACTTTCTATTCCGTCTCCCACCTAATACTTGTTCTTTTGCGGTGCCTCCGTTGTACCTTTACCAACGGAATCTCTTTACTCCTAAGTTGTCTCACTTTCCTTCCTATTATTGCTTCCGATTTTTCTTGTGAAGTTAACTCTGGATCAATTTGAATGTCATCTAATATGACCACACTAGTTTCATCCGCTAAACACTTTCTTAGGTAAGACACATGGAAAGTATTATGAATACCTCTGATAACGCTCAAAATGAACATGTTTTTAGTAGCGTTATTGTTGGTTTTGTGTATGATAATCGGCTATATTTACTCATAACTGTTGCAAAAGTGTAAAAGATGCGTATTGTGTATGTGTATGTAGCTAGGTATTACAAAAGATGAAGAAATGAAGTTTTCATGCACGTTTGGAGAATTACCGAGAAAGGAAGTCGAGTAAGGAAGCTCTTGGACTCAATGACTAGGAAGCGCAAAGATTTCTAAGTATCTACAACAAGTTAAGATCAAGTTTCGTCTTGGAAATCATCAACGAAAACAAAGAAAAAGGCGCAAATCAAGAAAAGTCAACAAAAGTCAAATCTGAGGGTACAAGAGGCGCCCAACCGTTCGGTTGGAGCCCGCAACCGATCCGGTTGGGCGAAGTGAAGAAGGCGCAACCGATCCGGTTGCGTTGCAACCGATCCGGTTGCATGAACTGGAGTTACACAAATTTGCATTTAATGTTGCCTTAACTCCCCATAATCATTGGAGGCCGATCATTTCCTGTTATTTACTTGTAGAGAACGTTTTAGACGATTAGTTATGGTTCTCTAGCTATATAATGAACCTAGACTTAGTAGTCTAGGTGTGACACAACCAAAGTGTAATAGTTTACACCAAAACTATTACCAACCATTTTATTCATCCCAAAAGTTTAGTTATCACTGTAAAACGTCCAGGAGGTTGGAGAGACTCATTCTCATCCATTGTTTTGATCATTCGGAGTTATACGGTTAAGCTAGGTGATTGGAGGCGTGTGGTTGCTATAATCCACGAATTCTAGTTCTTGTAATCCCAAAAGTTTAGGTATTCTATGAAACTTGTTATGGATTTCTATTCTTTTGAGTTATTGGAATTACTTTGTTATTACTTGTGTTTTGTTATAATTATCATGGAGTAGTTCTTGAATATACTTGTGTGTAAGGATGTAGGAAATCATACTAGTGTTCTCATATGTGATGCATGTATATATGATCTTGTTTAAATGAGTTTGTTGGAAAACTACTAGTCTTGTTTGATTTGTCGGTAAAACATGTTTTAAGAAAAAGGACCGAAAGGATTTCTCTTGTGTTTTATTCCAAAAAGTTAAGTGACAAACTAGTATGGGGATATGGTGATTGACAACCACCATGTTTACTTATTGAAACAAGACTAGAAACATTTTCATCACGAAGGTCGAAAGATTCGTAGGAACGAGTTTAATAAGAACATTTTACAAACAAATGGATTTTCTAAAGGATAATCATTAGGATAAGGACCGAAAGGATTACCTATATGTTATTGTTCTTAAAATGATTTTACAAAACATAAACCATGGGTTGGAAATCATTTGCTTATGATTTGTGCATCACATCAAGAGTTTACACCAAGCCTTCATGAACACTTACTATGATTGCCTATAGACTACACACAAGTATATGTTTCTTTATATTGAATTTCACTAAAACCATCATTTTTGGAGAGAGCCTTGACAAAGCTTTCTTGTTACCAATCTTTTAAAACAATTTCAAAAGCAAAATCCTTGGGACGATCTCGACTTACCCACCTTTGCTATCGCGAACAGTATACTTGCTCGTATGTGTTTATAGTAATAATCGGATAATTCGTGTTTATAAATTTTAAAACTTGCACACGGTAAGCACATCAAGTTTTTGGCGCCATTGCGGGATTTTGGATTTTAAGTAATTTGATTTTGTTTAGATTCTGAAAATTGGTAATATTAAAATTAGATTTCATAAAATAAAAAAAAAAAAAAAATTGGTTTAGAGGCTAACCGAATCGGTTCTTGAGCAACCGAACCGGTTAGTGCTCTCGGAAAAGTTTTAGTTTTTGATTTTCATAGTTTTGCTTTATCTAGTGTTTTGTGTTATAGTTTATAGTTTGATTCTTGTCATTTTGTATTTTTATAGATTGTCTTATAGATTGTTTATGCTTTTCTTAGTAATTTTAGATTTTTGATATTTAATCATTTTAGTTTTATTTACTTTTTAGTTAATTTTGTCTTAATTGCGTTAATTAACTTAGTTAATTTTCGCTTTTATGGGTTAGTAGTTTTAATGAGTAGTTAAGTAGATTAGTTAATATAGTTTTGATTAATTAACTTAATTAATATTTATAATTAATAAGGATAATGAGTAGACACATTTAATTAAGAGTTTAAGTACAATTAATGGTCTTTAATTAATTTATAATTAACAGGTTTAATTAATTATAGTTTAAAAAAAAAAATAAAATAAATTTGGAAAATCGATCCAACCGTTCGGTTGCAGCCCGCAACCGGATCGGTTGGAAGTTTTGGTTAAGAAGTTTACCACCAACCGAATCGGTTGGAGGGCCAACCGATCCGGTTGGAGCTCTCGGTAAAAAAATTTCTAGTTTTTCGATTTTGAGTTTTAGCTTGTGTTTTTAGTTTTGTTAAGTGTCTTTACTTGTTTAGTATATGTTTCTGTAGTTTGCTTTGGTTTTTACTAACTCTAACGCTAATGATTTGGATTTTTGTCTTTGGTTTTGTTTTGTCTTGTTAGATAGTTGTTATGGATAGTTTAAGCGGAATTTCTGAGTACCTACGTAACTTGGATGAGATGTTCAAAGACACCGGGAATTCGTTGGAGAAGATTGGGAATATTTTGGAAGAGAGTAAGAAGGACTTGGCTATTGATTCGGATAGTATGGAAGAAGTGGGAGAGAACAAGGTTCAACTTCCTAAGAAGGGTAGAGTTGTGGTATTCACGCAAGCACCACTAACGGAGTATGATTCACCACTTATGAGGTTCGGTACACCTTGTAGTGTCGAAGGGGTGAGTGCGTGGGACGCTCAACTAAACATGGCCTATGGTGAAAATTATATTGTGGAGAAAGTTCTTGATCAAATTGGCCACGTTCGTTTGGATTACTGAAGCTTACGGGAGAAAAATGGTTAAGAATCTTAAGGTTAACATTCATGGTCATATTTTCAAGCATTTTTGTTGTCTTGGAGGAAGGAACGCGATGAGCCCAATGTATGTTTTGGGCGGGATTTTCTTTTGACAACCAAATGTCAAGTGGATTTTGCTTTAGGGAGATGAGGATCAACATCACCGACTTGGAAGAGGAGAAAGGGTGAATGAAATGCTTGTGGAATTATGTGCTAATATGGAAAAGGAGAATGTGGAAGTCGTTAAGATGGGGAAGGCTAATAGAAAGAAAACCTCATCCAACAAATTAACTCCTACCACATCCACCAACATAAACAATGATTACACACCTTCACCACCCACTACACCAAACACCTTCAAACCTTTAACCCAAGACCAAAAAGAAGCCATCTTGGAAAACCTTGAACAAAAATTTCTCGAACTCAATGAGAAAAAGCCCGTAATTGAGGTACTACAAGATTATGTTTTATACCGCAAGAAACTAGATGCGGTGATGTTAGCAAGAGCAAGATTGGAGGATAAAGATCTATCGGAGGAGGATAGAGATAGGATTTTGTTTAGGGGTATGCCACGTAAGGAGAAAGACCCGGGAAATTTTGTTTTGCCGATTAAAGTTAACGGGACCACACCAATGTATGCTTTGGCGGACACGGGTTCAAGCGTCAATGTTATGCCCTATCCATTATTTAAGACGTTGGGTCTTAGTAAACCACAACCAAATCACTCAAAACTTACCATGGCGGATAACTCCCAAGCAAAAGCGATGGGGGAGGTGAAAAACGTAAGGGTTCAAATTGGCTATCAACCCTACTTGGCCGATTTTCTAGTTCTAGACATCCCGGTTGATAAGAGTCTACCTCTTCTACTAGGAAGACCGTTCCTACGCACATGTGGTGCAATCATAGATATGGGTAGGGGTACGATGACAATCGATGATGGGATCTCAAAACAAACCTATTATCCCAAACCGAGGGGACCAGTTTTGGAATTCATGGAAGATTTAGAATTGATGGAAGCGGACGATGACTTGACTTGTTTTGAAATTGGACGTGATGTCCATGGAAACCCGATGTATGGACCACTAGCTCCACCATACTTTGATATTGAGGATGAGATGGAACGCGCACTAGCGGTGGAAGCATTTTACAATCCATTCAAAAACATCCTTGTTTACAAGAAGCTAGCCGATTTCTTAGGTTCTCTACCGGTTCAACTCAAAATTTTGGAATGGGGACCCGAGGGGTCAAGTGTTTACAAAAGAGAGGATGGAGACGGAGAATGGCACGTCAAATTTGATATACTATGCCCGGATGGGAGAAGATTTGTAAGGAAATTCAAAACTCACGAAACACACCGTGAATTGACCGGAAATTTCTAAGTGAGGACATCTTAAGGCATGAGTATTTCGAGGAGTAATAAGGAGAAGCAAAACACCATAATAACAAGCAATTGTTTGCTTGATTTTCATGAACTTTTATTTTTATGCATTTAGGATTTCTTGTTTTTCATTTCATTTTATTTAATTAATGCATTTTGAGTTTTAGTTTAAGTTATGAGTATGATGATTTAGTTTTTGAGATTAGATGTTGTTGAAATTTCCAAATGGTTGGATGAATGTTGTGTGCATCTTTAATCGGATTTTTGAGTAAACGATTGTTGCTTGGAAGGTAAAATGCCCAAGTAAAGTGAAAAAGGCAAAATTATGCAAAAATGCAAACCGAAACGGTTGTGTCCATGACTGAAACGGTTGCATGCAAGTAAATATACCAAAAATACAATTTTTCCAGAAAAACACACACACACACTTATCCTCCAGTTGGGTTTTGCAAAATTCGACCATTAGAAATTGTTTGTAGATTGTAAAAGTTGTAGAAGACCATCATGGCAACTAAGCAAGTAAGCATCTGCAATCAATTAACTTAATTAAGGTTTAATTAGAGCATTTGATTCGAATTACAAATCAGGTCACTAATTTGGGGGTTTTTGATAGAATTCTAATTAAGTTGTAATCTTTTAGGATTAAGTGGGTAATTGATATAGGAATGCATTGCAAAAAGAATTGTAGTGATTGATTCAACATGGAATGAGTATTAGATGATTGAATTTTCGGATTTAATTAGGTTATGCCATTGAATCAAATTAAGTTGCAATTGATGATTCCTAGTTGGTAGATGATGCGTTTTTAATGAATTTTAGATGCCACATTGTTGATTAGAACAAGTAATTGAGAATTGAGGTTGAGATTGTTAAGTTCTAAGCAAGATGAATATGTAATGATTGGAAGCTTTGGAGAACAGTTTGAGGATGTGGGAATCATTGATAATGTTAGAATGCAGTCTAGGAGTGAATTGGACTTAGAAAAATCTAGTGGGAAATGGATTTGAAGGCAAAGCCTTCTGCAGGTTGAGGAACCGATCCGGTTGCGAAGCGCAACCGAACGGCTGGATAGAGGAAGCAGGTGGAACCGATCCGGTTGCTCCTCAACCGATCCGGTTCCACGTTCTGTTTTTGGAAATTTTTGAAGTAGACCTTAGAGGCTTCCATAGACCTTCCCGTTTGTTCTAACACTCTTATATTGACTTATATTTATGATTTCTACAGAGAAATGTTGTAGGTTGTTCAAGTTCGACACGGGTTCCACTAAACCCGATTGTTGCCAAGTATTGCCAAAGGAACGCAAGGAAGAAAGTCACGTATAGCTTGAAGACGGAGGCGAATGCAAACTTGAAGTTCAAAGATCTCACCAATGAGGAGAAACATGCTTTCCTGGAACGATTATCAAAGTTGCAAAATAGGACATGTTTGGTTCCAAGGGTGATTGATTGGGATTTGTTTGCCGAGTATGAGTGTGAAAATGAGTTGCGTAATATGATGCGGATGTCTTATGTCTATCCGGTTGATGGGGATTCGTTTGATGATTTGTCATGGGAAAGAGCATTTAGCATAAATGAAGAGGTTTATCGTGAATGGTGTATGGAGTTCTTTTCGACTATGTACTTTGAAAGAAAGGTCAATGTTCGAAACATCATCGAAGAAGTTTGTGTTTGGCTTAGGATTTGTGGGCAGGACCACGCCTACACTTTGCCGGATTTTGCTGTTGCTCTTGGCTTGTCTGAACCGAATGAGGTTAAGCATGGATTGTTTGAAGCTCATTTTTCGAGGCTTAGGAGGTTTGAAAAAGAATACCCTAGTATCCCCGCTTATTGGAATCGAGTGGGAGATCCTTCTTGTACTAGGAGGAATGTTGCAACCATTAGGAATCCGTTGATGAGAGTGCTACACAAGTTGCTAGTAACTGGGCCGTTTCATAGAGTTGGAAGCAGGGACAAATGTCATAAGCCGGACTTGTGGGTTATGATGTTATTGGAGGAAACTAAGGATGGAAATGCGGCTTGGCTCATAGCCGAGTATTTGTCTAGGAGAGCCCTGGGAATCAAAGGTAATAGCAACATTTGTGGAGGCCATTTTGTGACAAGGTTGGCAAGGAATCTTGGGTATTACAATAGTAGTGAGTTGGCTAAGTGTGGAGAGCCAAAGTTTTGTGAGATTTGGAATGCAAATGGTTTTGGAAATGCTTTGAATAAGAAGATGAAAACGTTGGGAGCATGGATTGAACCACAACAACAACAACAACAACAACACAACAACCACCACAACAGCAAGGAAATGTGCCAATGGGCAATATACCGATGGGAAACGTGCAAACGGGTACGTCTAGTAGTTTTGACTCAGGTTGGGGAGAGTGGAACCAACATTTGAATGAAATTGAGTGTAGGGAAGTTTGGAGAGACTCGATGATGTTGAGAAACAATTACATCAATGATTATTCAATGCCGATTTTTCAACACATGGCTCAAGAAGCCAATTACGAGTTGCCACCCTACAATCCACCCAATGTTCCACCATATCCTTTCCCCTACACCTCTTATCCTGGACCCTATCCGTATCCATATCCTGGATATGCACCATTTCCTGACCCTATGCCTGCATATGGTAGATTACCCGAGGTTGGAGGATCTAGCTATGATGTTGGAGGATCTTCATCGGGCGTTGCAAAGGAGAAGAAGAAGAGGAAGGTTTACACAATCTTTGATGAGGAGGAGAACTATGAAACTGAGAGCGATGATGATGATGAAGAAGGTGATAAGATGAGTGAGGATGACGAATGATCGTGGATCATTCTCGTTTTATGGTTTCAAAAACAATGGTTATCATGTGTTGAACAATATTATCTCTATCTCTTAACTATTTCTTTAGGATGATTATCATACTTTGTTTATTTTCATATTTTTAGTAGCATTTGGATTGTTTGTTTGTTTTGTTTTGTGTATTGCGTATTTTGCGCTTTGTTTGCGGGATGGATGTGACGGAAGCTTATTGTTGGTCAATATTTGGAGTTGGATAACTCACATGCTTGCTTATGACCCAATATGCATATTGCATATTCTATCCCGTGGTATCTTTTTGACTATTCCTTTTTCCCATTTTCTTTACTTTGAAGTTAATTTTATTACATCGAGGACAATGCAAAACTTAAGTATGGGGGAGGGAAGAAAATAGGAAAAAATGATACGATTTTTAAATTTTTGGTTTTTAGTCTTATTTTTAGTTTTTAGGTAAAGTTTTGGATTTTAGTAATTAGCAGGAAATCGCCCTTGATTGTCTAGTTGTTTTCACACGTTATTGAGATATATTAAAAACAACTTGGGTATTTCAATGGTAAAATGAGGTTTTTGAAATTTTTTGATTTGAACCAAATTACGGAAGTAATTCATTATGGATTCGATAGCATTTTCTAGCACGCATTATAGCCTTTTTCCACTTAATTGTGAGGTTTCTTTTTGTATAAAACACATCTTTTGTTTTATATTTGCTATGAGTGTGCCGGTGATTGTGTCGATTCTAGAACTTGTACTTGTTATGCATTACGGTTAAAATCACTCTCGAGTGATAAAAATATGTTCAAATGATAAGAGGCATCGTAGGATTTAACCCAAATGGCCTTCCATTTTACATCTAATGTTTTTTGCTAACCACATCGGTTAGTTAACCACCTTATATGGACCCATTTGTTAGTGCTCATTTTTAGCACTAGATACCCTTAGTTACACCCTTCGAGCCAATCTTTTCATTCTTGTTTAAATCCAGAAAAATACAAAAAGATTTTACACCTTAAACCTTAGCCAACCCATGTCATGTCTATTGGTTTGTTGCTAGTTGTTTGGAGTGTTGGATTGTTTTTGATGATTATGAAGAAGCTACACTTTGTCTATAGTGTGTACCATTCTCCAACAAAGATGAAGGAGACGTCTTTCTCATTTGTATTTTTTGTGGTGTATGCTTACACTAAGTGTGGGGGAACTTATTAAAAAAAGAAAAAAATGGTTATAGCCAATGTGCTATATGAAGAATATTGATTGGCCAATGAGCTAAATTGAGTTATACATGTTTGGAGATCGATATGTGAAGAGGAGAAGATATAATCATTTTCGGATTGTGGTTTGTATGATGACTAGCAACATGGAGGTTTAGACTTGACTTTATTTTTCTTTTAACACCAATTTCATAAACCATCCCATGCCTTATCCATACCTTTTATGAACCCAAGCCTTAACGTTATAACCTGAATAAAAGCCCTCTTTGATGAATTTATTTTCTTTGTTTTGATACTTGTACAAGCTTATGGTAAAAAGCATTAATCATGACTAGGCATTGAGTGATTTACATATACCCACCAATATATGAGTGTTGAGTGAATTCTTAAAATCATTCGTGAGGTGTTCTAGTTGTGTTATCTAAAGTATTTGGTTCATTTTAAAGTTTTCACATATTAAAAGCAAATTAATGATTATTTCTTTTGAGATGATTGTTAAATTTTCGGAACCACGGTATCAAGACCATTGAAATCGATTTTGCAAATGTTAGACCTACTCGAGGGCGAGTAGAACTTAAGTGTGGGGGAATTTGATAACGCTCAAAATGAACATGTTTTTAGTAGCGTTATTGTTGGTTTTGTGTATGATAATCGGCTATATTTACTCATAACTGTTGCAAAAGTGCAAAAGATGCGTATTGTGTATGTGTATGTAGCCAGGTATCACAAAAGATGAAGAAATGAAGTTTTCATGCACATTTGGAGAATTCCGAGGAAGGAAGTCGAGTAAGGAAGCTCTTGGACTCAATGATTAGGAAGCGCAATGATTTCTAAGTATCTACAACAAGTAAAGATCAAGTTTCGTCTTGGAAATCATCAGCGAAAACAAAGAAAAAGGCGCAAATCAAGAAAAGTCAACAAAAGTCAAAACTGGGGGTACAAGAGGCGCCCAACCGTTCGGTTGGAGCCCGCAACCGATCCGGTTGGGCGAAGTGAACAAGGCGCAACCGATCCGATTGCCAACCGATCCGTTGCATGAACTGAGTTACACAAATTTTCATTTAATGTTGCCTTAACTCCCATAATCATTGGAGGCCGATCATTTCTGTTATTTACTTGTAGAGAACGTTTTAGACGATAGTTATGGTTCTCTAGCTATATAATGAACCTAGACTTAGTAGTCTAGGTGTGACACAACCCAAAGTGTAATAGTTTACACCAAAGCTATTACCAACCATTTTATTCATCCCAAAAGTTTAGTTATCACCGTAAAACGTCCGTGAGGTTGGAGAGACTCATTCTCATCCATTGTTTTGATCATTCGAGTTATACGGTTAAGCTAGGCGATTGGAGGCGTGTGGTTGCTATAATCCACAAATTCTAGTTCTTGTAATCCCAAAAGTTTAGGTATTCTATGAAACTTGTTATGGATTTCTATTCTTTTGAGTTATTGGAATTACTTTGTTATTACTTGTGTTTTGTTATAATTATCATGGAGTAGTTCTTGAATATACTTGTGTGTAAGGATGTAGGAAATCATACTAGTGTTCTCATATGTGATGCATGTATATATGATCTTGTTTAAATGAGTTTGTTGGAAAACTACTAGTCTTGTTTGATTTGTCGGTAAAACATGTTTTAAGAAAAAGGACCGAAAGGATTTCTCTTGTGTTTTATTCCAAAAAGTTAAGTGACAAACTAGTATGGGGATATGGTGATTGACAACCACCATGTTTACTTATTGAAACAAGACTAGAAACATTTTCATCACGAAAGGTCGAAAGATTCGTAGGAACGAGTTTAATAAGAACATTTTACAAACAAATGGATTTTCTAAAGGATAATCATTAGGATAAGGACCGAAAGGATTACCTATATGTTATTGTTCTTAAAATGATTTTACAAAACATAAACCATGGGTTGGAAATCATTTGCTTATGATTTGTGCATCACATCAAGAGTTTACACCAAGCCTTCATGAACACTTACTATGATTGCCTATAGACTACACACAAGTATATGTTTCTTTATATTGAATTTCACTAAAACCATCATTTTTGGAGAGAGCCTTGACAAAGCTTTCTTGTTACCAATCTTTTAAAACAATTTCAAAAGCAAAATCCTTGGGACGATCTCGACTTACCCACCTTTGCTATCGCGAACAGTATACTTGCTCGTATGTGTTTATAGTAATAACCGGATAATTCGTGTTTATAAATTTTAAAACTTGCACACGGTAAGCACATCACTATCATAGACTATAGAAGCGGGCACTCTGAGACGTGCAACTGTCTCACTGAAATAAATATTTGCTAACTTATGAACAGGCATATTCTCCCTAATCGGAATAAAGTGTGCACTCTTCGTCAAACGATTTACTATAACCCAAATCGCATCATTTTTCTTAGTCGTCCTTGGTAATTTCATAACAAAGTCCATCATGATCTTCTCCTACTTCCAAACCGGAATATCCAAGGGTTGGACTTTTCCATATGGTTTTTGATGTTCGGATTTAACCTTTAAGCAAGTCAGACATTTCTTAACATACTTCATACAATCTCTTTCCATAGGCGACCACCAATAATTCCTTTTCAAGTCAAGGTGCATCTTGTTAGCTCTTGGAAGAATAGAATATTTTGACTTATGTGCTTCCTCCAAAAGTAATTCTTTGATGCTACTACAAAAAGGATTGTAAACCCATCCATATCGAGTCTTAATCCCTCGATTATCGTCTTCAAAATGAGAAATGTGAGACGAATCGTTCATTTTCTCTATTCTCTTCTTTCAACGCTTCTCTTAAGCTAACTTGATTTTTTCAAGGAGATCGATGTGACAATCATTTGTAATGAGTGAATCCTAGTAGCTTCATTTTGGTCCTTGCGACTTAGAGCATCTCACTACGACATTCGCCTTACCAGGTGGTAGCGAATTTCATAATCATAGTCCTTCAACAAATATAACCACCTTCGTTGCCTCATATTCGGATCTTTCTTCTCTAGGAAATATTGAAGGCTTCTATGATCGGTGTAAATTATGAAGTTTACACCATATAGATAATGCCTCTAAATTTTCGAGGCAAAAACCACAGTCGCGAATTCGAGATCATGAGTCGGGTAATTCTCCTCGTGTTTCTTTAATTTTCTCGAAGCATAAGCAATTACTTTACCCTGTTGCATAAGAATACTCCATAAACCAGAATAAGAATCATCACTATAAACTACCATATCCTCGGTCCCTTCCGGCAATACAAGAACCGATACTTCACATAACTTTTTTCGTAGGGTACAAAAACCTTCTTCTTGCTCTTTACCCTACACAAAAGGAGTATTCTTCTTGGTAAGTTTAGTTAACGAAGACGCAATTTTGAGAAATCTTGAATAAACATACAGTAATATCCCCCAAGTTCAAGAAAACTTCAAATTTCATGAACATTCTTCAGTGCTTGCCAATTCACCATGGCTTCAACCTTAATGCCTTCTGAATTAATAACGTGACCAAGGAACTGAACTTCTTGTAACCAAAATTCACATTTTGAAAATTTAGCATATAATCTTTCTCTTCTCAATGTTTCAAGAATGTCCCGCAAATGCACTTCATATTCTTCCTTGCTTTTAGAATAGATAAGTGTTAGGTTCCCATTTATGTAACACAAGCATCAATAGAAGAAATAAGATAGAAAGTGATCGGTTGAACAAGTCAAAACAATATGCGTATGAATGAAAGAAAGGATATGCGTAGATATTGAAATGAGATGAACAACCAACCTTCAATTGAAGGTTTACATGAGGTATTTATATGAAGGAACTAGGGCAACATGCAAGTTCCTTCCTTTCCTTATTAGGCTTGGGCCAAGGCTTATGGGCCTTCTACATAAGCCTTAGCATAATAACAAACATGAAGGCCTAATTAAGCTAACTATTACATATTAATTACTAACATTTGTAATCTAGTTTAGGAGTGATTCCAACAATCTCCCCCTAAGTGTTGGTGATTAATGATATGAGTGATAACGTTGTAAGTGCTTATGTAATACTAGCTTTGACGTCTTCTGACATTCTTCTTTCTTGTTAGAAGAAGTGTCTTGATTCGAACAATCTCTCCAGTGTAGGGATCTTGTTTACTTTGAAGTTTTTCAGCTTTGACGTCTTCATTATCTTTTTTCTTTGATCTTTTTTCTTTGTGGCGGTAGTGATAGTATGTTGTTGTTGTCTGCATCAGGTCCGCTTCGTTGCTCCAATGTCTCCACGTCTTTCTCCAACATGCTCACACGCTCTTTAACATTGGATTTCAGAACTGATGCAGTTCTCTTAGTCTTTAAACTTTGTAGATTCTTTGACTTTGACGAAGAATCATTCTGACTTTGTGTTGCCTTTTGAGAGAACATTAATTAGTGTTGTTGTTGGTATGAGCCTGTGGAGAATCTGCACGATCTTTCCACCCGCAAGCATCCATAAGAAGAAAACATAAAACATGGGTTAGAAATAATCCAACGCTTACAAGTTTGAACTTGAGAGTGTTAACACATAGTGTGAAAACACAACTCTAATTCTCACAAAGGTCGTTCTCGAACTGGAGTCCCACAAGTGAGATAACGCGATGTACCAAAGTACACCTACAGCTTCAGATTAGTCATTGTGGTACACCAAAGCATCACCCCACGATCGTAGACCGTTTGAGACACACTAAGCGTAACCCACAAGGAGTTACCGGTGACTGCTTGTCATGGTCGTTGATGTTGACCGGCGGAGTTTTCCATTCAATCACCGAGGATCACATGTGAACCTCTCATAAATGTTCTCGACATTGCTAAGATCCGTAGGATTCGATAATGTATCACTTGCGTCCTTAATGTTGAGCGACAAGTGATGCTATGTTAAGTGTACCTAAGAGATCTTTTGATGAATCTCGTGGCTCTAGACTCAATAGTGCGCTTTGGTTTTCCCGAGCGGAGACTGAGGAGAGGTCTCCTTGCTTAAATACCAGCAATCTCTAAGAGAAAGCCGATAGTTTACGTAGGGTTCCCGTGAGAATGAAACAAGTTTTGTTGAGAGAAACTTGAGTGGCTAAGAAGGTTTAGTGCATGCGTCATCGGGTCTATGACGACTTTGATCTTCAATCTTGGTGTCATCAAGTGACAACTAGTAGCATATGAATTGAACCCGTGTCGCCCTAAGTTGAATAATCTGGAGGGCTATTTATTTTCACCATTTTCTTTACTTTTCTTTTAATTCTTCAACTCCTTCTTTCTCCGATTCTCATTTTCTCCTTTTTATAATCATACCTAAGGACTTCTAATTCTAACTATTGGTGGTGTCCTTGGGTAGATCCCTCCACTCAAGCGGATCATAGGACGGTTATTCCTAACCTTAGTCGACTTATAACTCCATGACTAACCTATGTTGCCATAAAACCATTTTCATCAAAATCTCTCAAAGTGGTTATGAGTAGAAGCATTTAATACCACCGTTGAGAGTTTAATATTTTGCGAAATAATCCCCTCACACGTGCTTAAGTATTTTGACGTAAATATGCACGGTGAGAGAAGAGCCGCACTTTTGAATTGATCAACTCAAGATAGACAATCCCGCGAGACACGGTTACGTTGCATAGTTAAAGAGTTACATTGTCGCCTTTTAGGTGAAAACTAGCTCTAATAACTACCTTGAAGGATTGGACAAACCTCGAAAGGTTGTTAAACCCACAAAGTTCATGTCTACCAAGAGTTTCTCGAATGGTACATTCTACTCGGACAAGTCCTTTGCGAGACACGCTTACATCACTACCGAACTAGCTTGAAATTATTACCATCCGGACAAGTCTTTTCGAGTTACTAACATTTAAGATCTCGTCAATTCATTGGTTAAGTCTTTTAGCACGACGATTCATTTTCAATTCACAACATATTTCTTATCACATAATTTTTCTCCCCTAAAAATGGCATATAAATGTTATTTTGATTTAAATTTGATATCGAATATGTCCATTTCGAGTTTTGCGGGAAGATTACCACGAAGAACAATTTTGTGAACAAAGTTTTAAAGCAAATACTCCCCTCAACAAGTGATATTAACTTTTGAGGTTTTGAAAATCATAATGGGAAGTACTTGTTCTTTTGAGCAAAACTTTGAAACTGAAAGTTTTGATAGTTTTACTCAAAAGTAAGAAGCTTTCGCTCCTTTTGTAAGGATTGTGGCACTGAAGCGTACCACAGGGTCCTTTCATTAATAGAACGGGTTGTACACTGTTATGTGTGCAAAAGCCATTGTCATATATAAATCACACATCCAAAATATGATAAAAGAAATGATCAAGGGTACCGGAGAATCGTGTATTCGCCAATAACACCAGAATGCGTTACGGACATTGATAGCTCAGTAAGAGATATGCTTGGCGACCACCAACGAAACTCTCCAATGTTCTCGAATCGATCCCTCCTAAACAACCTTTCATCAATCCGCGTGATTATCTTCCTAACATCCCTTCTTTCCCTCGAATTCCATCTCTTCGGTGACCCGATGCCGTCATGAATCTCTTTCAACCTGTATGCTAACCCGTCCCTAACTTTCTTCAATGTGTGATCCCCAAACTTATGAAGCTCTTTGCACGCCATGAAGCAGTTGTGGTGTAGTTCACTTATGTAGACTACCCCAAACGGTTTCTTGATGATAGTGTACTGAGCAAGTCGGTTTATGTCAGGAAGGTGTAGCTGAGGTTTGGTGAGATTAACGCGTTTCTAATAAGATTCCACGGCAAGTTGTATGTCTTCTACACGTTCTTGGATCACTATGCTTCTGATGTAGATGAGTAATGACTTGATGTATTCGCGTTGGATAGTTGTAGAGAAATGTCGCATTCGTCCTTGCACCTTAGCGAGATACATATCTTCAATGTCATTTAGCGACAGTCTCGGAAAATCCGTTTCACGAAGTCATAGTCCTCTTCGCCTTGTCGTTTGACCACAATGTTCTTGAGGAATGTGTAGTCCCACTTCGACGACGTGGTAACATGCTTGATTGCAATGATCCGCTTTTCACTATACACTTCCTTGTTAGACTTAAGAACTGATGCGACACGTAGAAGATTCTTGGCGTTCGTGCCAACGATGAATCCCATACATCGCATCAAGGTCATACTTTTCCACTTTGGTAGTAAACATATGTGAGGCTTCTTCCTCAATGGTCGGATTGTTAGAGTAGATTGTCACTGGGAAAGGAAATGTGAGTGACGTGGCGTATACAGAACATATTGGATTTCATAAACACACTAAACCATAAGATCAAATAGGCGTACAATATGATTCTAGAGAGAAAGTTAGAGGTTTGGGAACTTTAGTGAGAGAAGAAAAATCTTATTATGAGCTCCAACTCTCTACCTTGGGAGGTAGAGAGTATTTATAGTCATTACATAAATCGCCACCTATCGGGTTTGTGGATCGTGCATACAATGGGTAAAGACCCGTCCGTCCTCCACGGTGTTACTTAAACTAAATACTACTTAACTTATAATAATCTACGACTACGAGCTTAACGATTACATATACTTGAGGTGACCGACTTTTATATTCGGATTTACTAAATCCTAACAATCTCCCCACAAGGAGGTCACCTCAAACACACATTAAACATATATTGAATATAAACAGATATTACATTAAGAATTGTTCTTGCATTCTTGATGTTGTACTTTGCTCAAGCTCGTAGTCATTGATTCTTCACATTGCATGTTAGGTTAATCCAAGTGGAGGTCTTTTACCGATCCACGTGATAATGAGTTTTGTGCCGTTTGAGATCATCACCGATAAGAAATCTACGAGATATCCATTGTGGTGTTGGTATTATGTGATGTTGTGACTTTCGGACCGACATGCTCACATTCGGATCATGAAATATTCTCATCGAGTAGCGGAAGCTTTCGTTGATTCATGATATTGGCGGCAGCAGTAGCGAAGCATGGAGTAAAAATATCGAGTCATTGATGCACTAATCATGATTTCTTTAGAGATGAATGTGTTAAGTGAGCATGCGGCTATGGATTGACCGCTTCATTCGATCACCGCAAACGTAGGGCGACCGCATACAACAGCTTAGCAATAAATCGCACGAAAGTGTCTTTGATCACTTCGTTAAATTGAGGTACACGCCCACGGTTCCCGTTGATCGAAGACAAGTACTTGCTGTGATCGTGTATAATTCAAGAATTTCCTTGACAGGGTTTCGCAATTGCTCTAGTCGTTCTCAAACCGAACGTCTCAAAGAAGACAACACGGAGTGAGTGAACTGCGAATAGAGATTCACCGATTGATGAAAAGAGATTTGAAAAACAATCGTGTATCGCACAATAGAAATTATTTTTGCAATACAACGAAGGTTTTAACGAAAATCAATTATCAATCATAAACACCTTTTGATTTGAAATATTCGTACACGGTCAAGTGCTAAAGAAAAGAGTTTTAAGCACAAAGACCGGTTTTTCAAAGGTATCCGTCAATCCATAACTTTGAACCAATATTGATTCAAAAGATTGAATCGCCCATTGTTTCATTCGGTTGTCACATGGTTGATCTATTGAATAGAACTCACATGCCACCTACCAGAGCTTGTTTGATGTTGGCTCGAGGCTTTCCATCTTCATTGTGAATATGTTAGCATATCACTTTCGGATGTTCGCTCCGGATAATGCGTGGGACTCAAGATATAATCTCTCTTTCCACATTGTGTGAAACATAGAGTCTTCATTGAAAGTGTCCTAACGATATTTATTGATGATCTCGTGGCTCTAGACTCAATTTGTGCATATTTGGATCCCGTGCGTAGACTAGGAGAGGGCCTCCTTCTTCAATATCAATAATCTCTAAGAGAAAGTCGATAGATTATGTTGGTTCCCAGGAATGAAACAAGAACTTTAAAGAGGAACTTGAGTGGTTTGGGAAGTTGAAGTGCGGTCGTCCTTTGGGTCCATGACGTCTTGTCTTCAATACCGATGTTACCTTGGTAACCACCAAGTAGCATATGAATTGAACCCGTTATACGCCTAAGGTTGAATAATTGGAGGCTATTTGTTTTCACCCTTTCTCATTCAATTCTTTTTCATTCTTCAACCCCTTCAGTGCTTACCGAGACTTCACAGCTAGAACCTTGTTGGGCTTATTCAAATACTAGCTCAGTCTCAGTACGCACTCTTCCCATATCTCATTTTTTTCTCCTTTTTTCAATATACCTAAGGACTTCTACACTATCTAGTGGATTGTCCCTAGGTAGATCCCTCCGGTTCTGGCGGATCATGGGAACTGATTGGTCCCAAACGGTCAATCCAAATTAACCAAGTGAATGGTCAACAAGATTCAATCACTTGAGAACGCAATGCAATTATCCAAGAGAGTACAGTATCCCCGGTCGTTAAGTCCCAACGAGGTGTGTAAACTGTAATACAACGAATCTGTGATCGGGTAAATATTGAACAAGAAAATGTTATGATTGATTTTACACTAAGGAAATTAAATCTAATCAAGACTTTGAAGTCATTTTAATTCTATATCTTAAAAAGCGTTTAACGTTTATAATCCAAAACGCACGTTTAAATAAAATTACGTAAACGTACGAAATAAAACGTGAAGATAAAGAAGTAAAATACCTACGGATATGGAAAATATTTTTTTACAATCCTAATGATGCAAGAAAATTATTGGAAAAATAAAATTATTTTTATGACTATTTAATTATTATTAATTAAAAACTATTTTTAACTATTTAATAATACCCTAAAATATAAGAAAATATGAAATAAAGCTAGAAAAGTGAAATTATGACTTAGAAAAATCTAGACTATTATAAAACTTATTTTAAAACCGAAAATATATTTATTACACTTTTATCTATTTATTATTAATTTAATACTATTTAAAACTAATTAAAATGCTAGAAAATACTATTTAAACTAAGAAAATCATGGAAAATATTTTGATGACTTTTGAATATTCTAAAACTAGTAAAATCGAAATTACATTTTTCGACCTTTTCTCGAATTATTTGGATTAAATGCTAATTAAAATGCTAGAAAATGACATAAAATGCGTAAAATTAGCAAATGAACAATGAAAAATATGAAAACTTCTAGTCAACTATAAAATAATATTGAGAACCCAGGAAAATAATGAAACTATTTTGGAGAGTGGAACTATGATTTGGCACACTACTTGTATGAATAAGCACTCAAAATAAGCAATAAGCCACCTATAAACACCGAAGCTACCACAAGCTCAAAATGACCTAAGATAACTAAAAATATACTCATCAGAATCGAATGGGATCCTAAAAGCACAAAGCTAGAAGTATTTAGGCTAAAAACAACTAAAGACCAACTAATGCCAAACAAATTCTTATAGCCTACTTTAAGCCTACATTAAGCTAGCAAGAAAAATAACAAAATTAACTAAAATGACCAGCAGAGACAACCAACCAAAGAACTTAAGTCTAAAATTTCAGCCAAAAGGACAAGGAATGAAGAAATGAAAATCGAAACAAAAGCTACTTGGGAGTGTTTTGCAAAATTTGACTTTTGAGATAGTTTTGAGAAGTTGGCCAAAGTGAGATTTGATTCAATCCCACTCGATGATAAATGATGTAGTAAGGTGTAATTGAACCTAATTCACTATCCTATATGATCCTAAAGCTAAAAGCTAGCAAATGCTACCACTAATCTAACTTATCTAACGCTAAATGAGATTGACACGTAAATTGACTTTTAAGTGAAAGCGGTGCAAATTAGTGATCGAATTGGCTATAATATACCTAAGAGAGACTATATCAAATGAGCTTAACCACTTAATAATCCCCAAACACAAATTTGCGCCTAATCCAAACACTAGTTATGATGACTAATATGCTACTAATCAAGCTTAATGGATAATCGAACCTATGCAATCTTAAAATGATTTAGTAAGCTAAATTATTCTTAAATGATGCAAATAAAATAGCAATGTAACACTTAAAAGCAACCGATCTACTAATTCGATTTACCACGATAATAAGCGATGATGAAACTTATGGCGAAATGAACTAAATATGCAATTAACTAACAAATTAACAATACTAGATTAAACTATATCAATCATGAACAAGTAAGAGTAACTAATCTACACCATCAATTAAGGTGAGAGAAATCAAAACTCACAAGATGTCCAAATTATTTGCAGATTGACTAGAACCAAATACCACTATCCTAATCTAATTTAACTTAATCCACTCGAATCAACCGCCTATAACCAAATCCATATGAAGCACTTCATTGACTTTTGTGAATTCTTTGCATAAAGAATGGGAAACTGCTTTAATTCACTTAAATAAGCTTGAATAAGCTTGAAGAAGCTTATTTGAACCATTGTAACAGATTAAAACGTAAAAATTGACAATGAACAAATTTGGCGAGAAAATGAATTAAGGCTAAAAACTTGGAATTGATTAATGAAAACACTTCAATTATAACTAAATTCACTTTTACAATACAGAAATTACAAAACCCAGCAAACTTTTACATGAAACGATTTTAAAATTACTCTAAGAAATGGTCTAAAAGCGGGACACTTCTTTTCTCCCTTCTTTCTTCTAAATAGCTCTCAAAAAGTAGTTCTGAATCTTCCTCAGTCCTTGGATTGGTCAAAATTGATCCTAGCCCTTGATTTTCACTTTTGGCGCCAAAAGTCATAGCAGTGGATTAGAGCGGGTTTTTAGCAATTATGGATTTTTGGATATTTGTGGAGGTGGAGGGGACAAAATGTGAAGTGGGTATGGAGCTGGAGACAGGTGGTGGACAGGTGGAGGTGAAAACCAGGGAGGTGGAGGGTGGAGCAGTGAGGAGTTTCAGTGTGTGAGGAAGGAGATGTCGATGGTGGGTTTGACTGGGGTCAAACCTGGTTTTATTTATAAAAGGGATTGGGCTGGGTTGGTTATGGGCTTGGGTTTTATTTTGGGTTTGTTTGTTTGTTTAGTTAATAAAACACAAGGACCATTCTTGCAATTTCTGAATTCTTGAAGGGCCGAACCTGCAATTTTCCCAAAGTTAACACAAGGACCTATTATGCCATTTATGAATAGTACAAGGGTTATATTTATTAATTTTCCATTTTAAATAACCCAGGGACCATTTTTGACATTTTTCAAAGTTGAGGGACCAAAGTTGTAAATATGCAATTTTAACTTCAAAGGACTATTTCTTACAACTTGTGAATCCCCAAGGACCTTTAATGATATTTTACAAGTTTTGAATTATCGTGGACTAGTTTTGCTAATTTATGAAAGTTTAGGACCGAAACAGTAAATTATGTAAACTTTGTTGTTTTTCATCGCTTTTCAATCCTTTTGCACTTGTAACGCATAAAACACATTTCAATGATATTTGTAACATTTATATGGTCATTTGTGTGTTTTGGTCGTTTTGTAGGTTTAAATAATATAAAATATATGTGTATTTAGACACATATCAAATCCCCACACTAAACTATTGCTAGTCCCTAGCAATCTTTTATGAAAAATTAATGGATTTCATCTCTTTACCAAAAGCCATTACTTCGAGTAGCCAATTGTTTCGGCTCAAGTAAGAACCTTGGTACAATGATAACCAAATGATTTTGAGCAAATCACCGACTTTCAACGGTTTTGATTTGTCTTACCGAAGCCGCTTGCTTCGGACTAGCCAACTCTTAGATAAAATATCTTTGGTGAGTCGATTACCAATTATGGTTTTCAATCGCCTTTACCACAAGCCATAAGCTTGCGGGCTAGCCAACTCTTCACTAATTAAAGATATGGTGAATGAACACCATACAATTTTGGGCAAATTGCAAGCCGTCAACGGATTTGAGATATCTTTACCAAGATCCGTTTGCTCATGGATTAGCCAGGTCCTTATGTGGGTTAGACATGGTGAACTGATTACCATTTGTTGTGTTTAGTACATAGTACTTCCACTAAAAAAATTTAAAATTTGGCCATTTTGGGGAAAAGGGACTAAAGGGTACATTTATGATCAAATTCGCTGAATTTCCCCACACTTAGAAATGAATATTGTCCTCAATATTCAAAGTCCCGCTATTATGCCAATCCTTGAACGTAAAAGATAACATTACTAGCTAAGTGTAGAAACACAACAATTATTCTCTTTTTAATATTTATAATTTTCATTCATTATTATTTATTTATTTATATATTTATTTATTTTATATTTTTTATTTTTAGATCTTATATACGACATCGGGGCAACTCCCCACAAGAGGGTGGTACACACGGTGAAAACCCATGTTTAACTATCGTTTTGATTACCGAGTCGCTAGCTTGACTCGACCCCAATTAATTTGTTCATGGGAAGTAAGTGGAAGAGACAATCTCCATCGGACTTTCATTCAAGATGTTTGTATAAACATTGAAGTACGTGAAAGTTCCACACCGATGAGGTATACATAGATCCGCTCACAAATAATAAATGAAAATGCCGGGTCAAAGATAGTGTCCTCATTCCGAAGGAGTGAAGAATGAGAAGCCACGGATAGGTGAAGAAGAGAAAGAAAATCATGATAAACATCATGACTGACTCATCATCATCAGAAGGAGAATTCATGATTTCTGGATCATGAATCTCATCATTTAAGCTCATTTGATCTAGACATATCCCGGTTGTGTCTAGATCAAAGTTGAAGTTATCATACTCTGGTGGAGATATGATATGAGTGAGTTCAAAGGAGAACTCCTCGTAAAGAGAATCGTTCACGTGATGTAAGTCTGTGAACCCTTGTTCCATTGTGGGCTCATCACTATCCTCATCAAAGATTGGATTGTTAGAAATCCAAGTGAATTCATATTCGAATTCAAATAGAGGATTGGTGAAAGTAGCTTTGAATGTTTCGGGAACAAAGTGATCAACATTCTCTATTGGACTGTTAGGGTGAGAAGTGAGTGAATGCTCATTACAAAGGAGACTTTCAATTTCTCCTAGGTTGGCTTTGAAATCAAAGAGATCATCGTCACTTTCCGATGAAAGTGGATTGATGTGAGCGAGTTCATCGGTGAACTCCTCAAGAAGAGGATCAGATTGTGGGAGTGATGCCTCAACATACTCGATGTTTCCATAGGAAGCACAATCGTCGCTAAGATCGTAGAAAGTTTCAAATGATCTTTTGAACACTCAAGAGGGAAAGAGAATCACACATATGATTAGAAGTTCCCAATGATTCTCTCGGATTGGGACAAGGTTCTCAACACTAGACTTTATGAATTCGTCCGATTCCTTTTCAAGAACAAGGTCAAGAAGCTCATCCCCATGTTTAGAGAGTGAGTGGGCATTTCGGTGTGATAACAACAAACCGAGGGAGTTGAGAAGGACTAGCATACATATGTTTTACAATTTCCATTTGTTCTTCTCGCTAGTAATTCCATCATAGTCTTTTCTCCCGATTTTTCATGGAAGGAATTTCAACCGATGAACTTGATGAACCCGTATAAAATTGACGAATATCAAGGGTAACTTCATCATCATCTTCATCGTGAATGAAATGGAATCTAGAGCTAGATTTGGTCGCTTTTGTATTTGAATTAATTCCCTAATAGAGTTTTCACCGGCAACTGGGAATCTAATTTAGCACCGCTCTTCGCCTAACAATTCTTCCATGGATTTTGATTTGGATTATCTTGGAATGTTTACATTCCTTCAAATCTTTCACTAAATCCAAAATTTCAAGGAGAAGATTTTGAGGAAGTGGCTTAGGTGAGGTGGTGCCCGATTCATTTGGTACTTAGAGGTTGGTCATGATACGAAGAGTCGAATTGTTACAAGGAAATGGATTCCTTGTCGAGCTAAAGTGTGGACCTCCACAAGACTCACAACAAAATGATTGTTGTGGTGGTCATGTGAATAATATGGAATTTGGTCATTTCCAAAGTCCCGAGTATTACCGTAAAACTGCTCATAGACAAACGTGTTCCCGATTTGACACTCAAATTCTTGATGAGGACCTCCACAAAATTCACATGAATATGTCTCGAATCTCATGATGTGGTAGTCGATGGAATAAATCACCGTGTCATGGTAAGAATAGGATCTTGGTTATAGATGCACCCATTTCCCGACTCTACCATGATAAAACCGAGACAATTATCATCATTATGAGGGCCACCACACCATTGACAACCAAGAAGGTGAGGATAAGACATAGAAAGAATCAAAGGGTTCCGGAGGGTAAGAAATGAAGAATCAAAAGGGTAAGAGGGTAAAGAGGAATATTTTGGTATTTTGAAAACATGTTGTAAAACAAAGAATGAAAATATTTTGGTAATCGATTAGTCAAACGAATTAACTTCACGATAATTTTGGTTTTATATGAAAATAAGGAAATATGGACAAAGATGGTAAATATACAATGGGTGTATATTCAACAATCATCGATGCTTCAAATTGTAGTACGCAAAGACACCTCCCCCCGAATAAGCGCTAAAATTTGATTGGTCCCAAACGGTCAATCCAAATTAACCAAGTGAATGGTCAACAAGAGTCAATCACTTGAGAACGCAATGCAATTATCCAGGAGAGTACAGAGTATCCCCGGGTCGTTAAGTCCCAACGAGGTGTGTAAACTGTAATACAACGAATCTATGATCGGGTGAATATTGAACAGGAAAATGTTATGATTGATTTTACACTAAGGAAATTAAATCTAATCAAGACTTTGAAGTCATTTTAATTCTATATCTTAAAAAGCGTTTAACGTTTATAATCTAAAACGTACGTTTAAATAAAATTACGTGAACGTACGAAATAAAACGTGAAGATAAAGAAGTAAAATACCTACGGATATGGAAAATATTTTTTTACAATCCTAATGATGCAAGAAAATTATTGGAAAAATAAAATTATTAGCAAGAAAATTATTGGAAAAATAAAATTATTTTTATGACTATTTATTTAATTATTATTAATTAAAAACTATTTTTAACTATTTAATAATACCCTAAAATATAAGAAAATATGAAATAAAGCTAGAAAAGTGAAATTATGACTTAGAAAAATCTAGAATATTATAAAACTTATTTTAAAACTTAAAATATATTTATTACACTTTTATCTATTTATTATTAATTTAATACTATTTAAAACTAATTAAAATGCTAGAAAATACTATTTAAACTAAGAAAATTATGGAAAAATATTTTGATGAATATTGTAAAACTAGTAAAATTGAAATTACATTTTTCGACCTTTTCTGAATTATTTGGATTAAATGCTAATTAAAATGCTAGAAAATGACATAAAATGCGTAAAATTAGCAAATGAACAAAGGAAAATATGAAAACTTCCAACAACTATAAAATAATACCGAGAGCCCAGGAAAAATAATGAAACTATTTTGGAGAGCTGGAACTATGATTTGGCACACTACTTGTATGAATAAGCACTAAAAATAAGCAATAAGCCACCTATAAACACCGAAGCTACCACAAGCTCAAAATGACCTAAGATAACTAAAAATATACTCATCAGAATCGAATGGGATCCTAAAAGCACAAAGCTAGAAGTATTTAGGCTAAAAACAACTAAAGACTAACTAATGCCAAACAACCCTTATAGCCCTACTTTAAGCCTACATTAAGCTAGCAAGAAAAATCACAAAATTAACTAAAATGACCAGCAAGAGACAACCAACCAAAGAACTTAAGTCTAAAATTTCACCAAAAGGACAAGGAATGAAGAAATGAAAATCGTAAACAAAAGCTACTTGGGCGTGTTTTTGCAAAATTTGACTTTTGAGATAGTTTTGAGAAGTTGACCAAAGTGAGATTTGATTCAATCCTACTGATGATAAATGATGTAGTAAGGTGTAATTGAACCTAATTCAGCTATCCTATATGATCCTAAAGCTAAAAGCTAGCAAATGCTACCACTAATCTAACTTATCTAACTGCTAAATGAGATTGACACAGAAATTGACTTTTAAGTGAAAGCAGATGCAAATTAGTGACTGAATTGGCTATAATATACCTAAGAGAGACTATATCAAATGAGCTTAACCACTTAATAATCCCCAAACACAAATTTGCAGTCTAATCCAAACACTAGTTATGATGACTAATATGCTACTAATCAAGCTTAATGGATAATCTGAACCTATGCAATCTTAAAAACAGATTTAGTAAGCTAAATTATTCTTAAATGATGCAAATAAAATAGCAATGTAACACTTAAAAGCAACTGATCTACTAATTCAGATTTACCACATATAATGTCACACCCCAAATTACTGCTTTTGCGTGAATGGAATTCTCGGGATCGATCATCATAGCATCACAATCACAGTTATATTGAACGACCTAAAGTGTCGCTTTGGAAAATACATCGCTTAATTTAATAAAACAATCGAGTTTACAAAGTATAGGTCCCAAATGAAAATCACCAGCGGAAATAATTTTGTTACAAGCCAAACGATGTTCTAAAGTTCAGAAACCCAGTGAGACGCGTGTCACCGCGACTCTATGATGTGTCCAAATGCATGCCATGAATTGAATGCTTTAGATACCGAGATAAAACATGCTTAAAAGGTCAACACAAAGGTTGAGTGAAACCATAGGTTTAATTAATTCGTTTGAACACAATAATCGTAGTGTGAGTTAAATTGTTTCACACTCATCGTTGAAAACAAAACAAGATTTATTTCACTAAGTTCATGACAACCAAAGCGTAAACATCGCACCAATAAAAATTGGTAATCATCGTTTCATCGTCACCTCTAATAGGTAAACTTGCCAATTTACCTTAATGATTCAATATAGTGCGCCGATTTCCCTAACGGGTCAATAAGAGCGGGAGTGTTAATTCAATAGGCCTATTCACAATATTCGCTCCACTGCAAGTGACTAATGGTGCATGATGTAGGGACTTCAAACATGGCAAATACTTAGTGACAATAAAACATTTGGATATAGCATACGCTTCAAAGCATTTGTGTTCGATTAAAATGTAGCATGTATCTCCCCAAGAGTTTGTAAAAAGCTTAAAAGAGTGGCTATGAACTCACCGTTGCAATGATTATGATGACAAAAGTGGATACAATGAAATGTAGCGTGAATCTCGAAAATGACCTATTATGAATGATATGATACGTAATGAGTTATGATGTAATGTTATGCATGCATTTCGTATGTTATTTATACCATTTGTGAGTTTTGAAAATAATACTTATCGTCGAAAATACTCTTTGACGCCTTGACCATTTTTAAATTACTTTGCAAGTATTTACGTCATAACGACATCCTACAATAGTTTCTTAATGATTTATTGCGAAATTATAACTTTCGTCAGAAAATAATGTCGTTGGAAATTTCATGAAAGTGACAAAATGGCTTCAAAAGCTAGTCGAAATGGTGTACGTCGAACGTTAGGAAACGAACTCAACGGTTTTGGAAAGCTTGTATCAAAATCTAGAAGTTTTGGCATTTAAGTTTTTATCCTAGAGGTCTCGTACATAAAGATAATAGAGGTTAAATATGGTGATTTTGTCCAAATGTGGTTTAAAAAGTGAGTTTCGGCAAAGTTTAAGCAACCGTAAATAATTTATTACAACTCCGCTATACAAATTGGTTATTTTGAAAAATATGCTTGGTGATCTCAATTTTATTAGAAGACATCTAGTTACAAAAGTTCTACGTCAACGTTAAAATAGCCTTCAACATGGTCGCTTTGTTTACCGTAACACTTGTCAACTAAAAATAATATAGTTTTCAGTAAATAATAAAGTTACGGCAATTTTATGAAAACGTGTATATTTTAGTCGTTACAAACCGTTTTCACGTATTATACGTCCTTAGCTTCGTATCAAAGTATAATATTATATTTTGATAATTCAAATAATTTATGAAGCTTAAGACTCGTTTTGACTCGTACAAAACAAAAACAACTTGGTGAAATTTTCGAAAATATATATTTCGTCGTCAAACTTGAAAAATTCATAACTTCTTCGTTATAGCTCCGCTTTAATCCGCTCAAGCGCCACGGATTCGCTTTTAAAGTATATTTTCTAAATATCTAGGCCAAAATTCATGTTCATGTCGGATTTTCCAGAAATACAAAATAAGATCAGACCCTTATTTATACTTGTCGAAAAGAGTCTTTCTCGTACTAAACCTATTCCAATCCCTTCAAAACAACTCCAAAGCTATTCTAATCCTACCATACACCTTCTTAGGGTGTCATGGGTTCCTAGACATCATCAAAACTAATATATAACAAGGGATAAATTATAGGATGACTTATATATGTAAAACTCTTAAAAACAATGTAAAAATGGTATAAACATCCATAAGTCTTGCATGCTTTGCTCAAAAATGATGAAATACATATGAAATGATAATGAAAGATGTAGAATGAAAGTGATATGCTTACTAGTTACTTGATGAGGTGATAAGAACAAGGATTAAACCTAAACACCCTAGGTTTTTATTTCAAAACCTTTAATAAGAGTGTAACTAGATTGTTTTAAACTTGATCTTGAAAATTTTGGATGATTTCTTCTAACTCCTTAGCTTGGCCGGTTTGAGAGGAAGAACCAAGAGAAGAGAAAACTTTTGACTAACTCTTGAATAATTGAGATGAATGAATGAAAATAGGATACTTGGAGTATATATCTATACAAGTTAGAAATTTTACCAACTTAATTATCGCCTACCCCCTTGGTCGGCCAAGGGGGAAGTATTTACAAAATATACTTTTTTTTTCTTTTCTTTATTGTGTATAATTGTTTGTAAGAAAATGTAGTTAAGTAAAATATGTTGTAACTTGTATATAGTTGTGAAATTTGAGTAGTATGGACTAAAAATAAGTTTTAATGGATCAAAGTAAAGTATAATGAGATCATAAAAATTGTAAAAATACATTTCTTGTAAAATTTGAGTGATATAATAATTATCGTGTAGTTTTTAAGAAAAGCGTCGTAATAATATAAATTTAACGATTTATATACAAGATAAATTTAAAACACTAGGTAAACTCAAAATATTATTTTTATAAACTAAAAGTAAGTATAAAATATGTCGGATAGTTTTTGGAAGTATCGGATTAAATGTTCAAAATAATAACTTACGCGATAACGCTTTATTTAATATGGAATTTACGCTTTAAGGTGAAATGCAAAATCATGAATGAACTAACATGATGAAAATGATGCTAATGAAATGTAGACTAAACTTAGTCTATATGAAATGTCCGTGATGATATGATCATGAATTCGCCGCTAAACCTTTAAGGTTACGCGATTTGGAACACGCAAACCTAGTTTACGATAGATGATGAAATGGTGAAACATGAATTGTTTTGAGAAATGACCTGAAATTGCGAGTTGTCACATTCGCCCATCCAAAAAGGAATTCAGTCCCTGAATTCAGTTTGTGTTAGTCTATCGAATTTTTGAGTTTGTGATGAATAACGAGGAGAGAAGACATGAAAAGGTGTCGTTACGGTTATCGATGATTGAGAGTGTATAAAACATCATAGTAAAGAAAATATTGGATAAATCTCCCACGAGTATCACTTTGGATTGGAACATGTGAAAATTTTGCTTGCACTAAGATTTATAAATAACCGCTCCCAACATAACATGATCCCTCCAGAATTAGACATAGTTAGCTAGGCTATGTATAATTAAGGAACGATGACGTGACGTTTGGTTTAGTTGTTATAACTCTCAATGTTTACAAGGATTTAATCCGTGTCGTTAAAATGATAGTTAAAGTAAAAGGAATTAAAATTCTCGTACATGATATCGAATCGAAAGGAAATAAAGTACGATAGATGAGAATATTTTACAACGAGTGGTTTATCAAAAGTAGTACATCTTAGGTTATAAAGATTCGGATACGATGGAGAACATAAACTTAGTACGACATAGTACATAAGGAGAAATAAGACCTTAGTTTCCGAACTTTAGTCTTCCGTCGTTGATACCTTGACGAGCTTCTCCTCCTCCTAACATGTATGCATTCCCATGAGCACCTTCAACTTGTTGACCTTGGTTTTGAGGACATTGATTCCGATAGTGTCCTTGCTCCCCACATCCGAAGCATGTGACTACGGCTTTACCTTTACAATCCTCGGCTAGATGTCCCGGTTTTGGCATTTGTGGCACTTGGCGTGGCAAGGACCCGAGTGATGAAAATTACATCGATTACATAGTGGGTGTGTTCCAAGATACCTCCGCCTCCTATTGGTGCAATGACATAAACCATTCCCGCTTCTTGCCTTCTATTTTGTTGTTGATGACGGTTAGTGTTGCGGTTTTGGTTGTTGTTGTTATAACCTCCTTGGTCGCTTTTCCCATTTCCTTTGTTGTTGTTGATTTGGTTATCATCGTTGTTGTTGTTGTTTTGGTTATTGTTGTAGTTGGTGCGGTTGTTGGTATTGTTGTTACGGTTGGTGTTGGTGATGTTGCCCTCTTTACTACTTGTGCCATGAGCTTTGAGACACTCGAATAGATTCCTCAATCGCTTATGGATCAAAGGAAGTCACGCCACCTTGAATAATCTCGTGAAGTCCTTCAATGAAAGCCTCCAGAGCTTCTCATTATCCGAAACCATAGATGGGCATAACACGCCAATTCTTGAAACCTTCAATGTAAGTATCAATGTCATACCCAATAGTTACCAACTCATAGAATTTGGTCTCCAACTTCTTCACCTCCGACGCTGGACAAAACTTCTTTGTTACCAAACCTTTAAATTGCTCCCAAGTGAGCTTGAAAGCATTTTCCATTTCCATCGGTCCGAGCATAAGAGTTCCACCACGACAACGCTCCATCAAGTAGTGTACTGTAGCAAACTTGACCTTGCTATTATCCGGCAATTACATAACAAAACACGGACTCCAATTTCTCGAACCATCTAACCATGGCGGGGCTCCTTCGGTACCTCTAAACTTAGTGGGATCTCCACTTTGAAATCCTTATACGAACGACTTTTAACTCCGGACCTCCTCAAGATTTCCTGCAAAGAAGAAGAAGCCTAGCGCCTTGACTTCCTCGCAATTCTAGCGGCTTGGCGAGAGTCAGCCCTCAAGCAGCAGCAGCCCACCGCTTCCTTTTCAATCCTTAGAGCATCGGCTATGCTATCCCTTACCAACTTTTGAATAGCCGCTTGGTCATTTCTGTGTGGCTTTCTTCGTGCCATATCTTCTTCAAAATAAAAGGAAAGGTGAGATGTAGCAAAGTCCGATGTCAATAATAAATGCTCCAAAGAGATGTGATAAGAAATGATAAGTTTGAGGTTATTTTTCAAAATGATCGACGGGTTCCGAAAAGATGGGTTATGAGGTGTTGTAAGTGCTTCAAATGTATAATGGTTTAGTGACTTAATGTGTTAATAACGTGTAACTCGACATGTTAGTGATGAAACAAAGGAGTGAGAGTGACTTTGCCGTACTTAAAGGTTTATCTCGGCATTCGACATTATCGATGATGAATCAGCTGATATTAAAATTGCGATAGGGAATGACAAAGCATTCACTGTTGGAGTATGCTCGTGTCATAATAAATAATTATATGGCTAGTCATATGTGAGCCTATGGGGTCACACACATATACACTTAGACACCATTATCATAATGCATTTATTGTATTTTCATTATGAATAACCTTTGATACATAAGGGTGTAATGTGGAGCTTTTGGACTTTGAAGGGCCTAATATGTAACTATAGATTTGACATCAATTAGCTTTAATGCTAATTGATGATAATTGAATGTGATTGATGTAAGTTACAAATTAGTCTTTAAACCTCTCCTCCCTTCTCTCTTGGGATCGGCACAACACAAACACACACATAGTGTTTTTGTTTGGTTTTTCTCTCCTTGATAATACTAAGAGTAGTCTTGTGCAAGGGTTGATTCAAAGGTTACGACTAGCATCAAACGGTGATTGTTAGACGGTAGTGTGTTTCACACATCGGAAAGGCCAACCTTATTGGTCTTTTGGTTTCTTGGTTCCATTCGTGGAGGTGATTGGTGTCTCGCTACGAATCACGCTACAAAGGTATAAACCTTATCTATGTTTTATTTGATTGATCATATGGCAATATGGATCCGTTGTTGGTGATGATTCCGCCATGCTTATTTGATATTTATATGTTTATTATATTCATCATCACCTTTAGTGGTATCACGAGCCATCATATGTGCCATATGATTATCGGTATGCTAAAAATGGTCAAAACGCGTGTTTTTAAGTGTTTTTTGAAACCACTTTCAAAACAGCCCCGAGGGCTCCATTTTTCATGGATTTAGAATGTTAATATTAATATAAACATCTGTGATTTTTGGTCCTATGGCCATTGGTTTCGCATTTGTTAATTAAACAATGTGTTCGGTACGCTAAAAATGGCTTTAATCGCGTTGTTTTAATCGATTCTTGAAACGATTTGAAAACAGCCACTAAGGCTTAATTTTCTGTGGTAAAATGATTTTAGAAGGTCTAATTTCAGTAGGTTTGAGAACCTAAATCCATTTTACTCAAGGCACCAATCGGGTTTTAATTCTTGTTGATTATTTCTTCGAATCGTTGGCTAAATCTTTTATTTCATGCTATTTAAATTGTTCCCATGGCAAATACATGCATGTTTGCTCATGGGATTAGCCAACACCTTGTTATGATCATAATTTTATGGTATTATTATGTGTATATGCAAAGCCGATGAAAACCTAGACCACTTGTGCTATGAATGATTGGGATTGTCGTTAATTTCTTGTTATTTGGGGTTTGCCATTGTTTCGCTTTTATGTATGAATTTTAATTTGGTTTTGCCATTGTTTGGGCATGTTACAATAGATAGATAGTAGATTAGTTGTATTTTACATTCTATATATTGTAACCGATGCTTGAATGGGATGGCGAAGCATAAAAGACATAAAGACACAAAATGGTCTGCTCGTATAAGCTGCAGAAACGGCGCTTCCGATGATTGGTGGCGATTTTTAACCAAATTTTTTTCAGATAGACAACTCATGGGCCCACAACTTTGTAGTTTGGTGCTAAGCTCGGGATGACTCTTCTAGGCCATTTGGGCCTCCGAATGCGAAATTCAATTTGGCAGATTCACTTTTCATGTGCATAATGGGCTTCTACTTGTCCTAGCTTGGTCTTGGTGCAAGTGGAGTCCTCCGTGGTTGTGGTTTATGTCCCTAGATGACTCTTGGTCCTCGTGATGGCTCACGAGACCAAGCATAGGTTCTATCATCGGTTGAGGCTTTGCATATTGTGGTTGTGTGTTGGTTGTTTGCTTATTATGTATATAACTTGCAAATAGTTTTCTAAAACTTAAACGCAACACAAACCATTTTCAAACTAAATCTTATGATTTAGTTTAACTAAGTTTAAATATGGATTTAACTTAAAATCATTGTTTTAATAATAACACTTAACTTGTTATGAATGTTATTCGATTTATGTATTGTCCTATCTCTTTTATTATCCACATAGGTTCTATATTAGACTTGAATATGGACAACTTGACACACATAAATTAAAACAATGATTAGACTTAAAGTTAAGAAGAGTTTTTTAACTTGTGCTACGAAGAATGAATGCATGCTTTTTCGACACCTTTTGATTCACATCAAAATATTTTACCCACAAATTTAAGTCATGCCGTCCAATCGCTGAGAACACTTGCAATTACTTTTTGCCTATGCGTGGGACCTAGGTTGAATTGTAATCCAAGGTGATTATTGTCTATGCGTGGGACCTAGATTTATTTTCGCACGCTCAAATTGGATGACTTAATCGAGTTAAGCGGTGAGACCTTGACCGAGGCAAGGATGGGACTAAACATGCCGACTGACACTAGATGCTTGTTCACTAGTGCCATGGGTCCCATAAGGATCTAAGAGTTGCACTTGATTTGCAATTGGTCGACGTTACCTACCTATTGAATCCACCATTGCTAGCGATCAACCGATGTGATGGTGGAATCTCAATGAGGATCTTAGCCTTTTCGCAAAATTAATTGTTTTTCTTTTAAAACTGGGTAGTTAATTTTAAAAGGATTAATTATTGTAAGATACTAAAATTTGAATTTTTGTTTGTTTTGTAGATGACAACCCAACTCAAACCATCAACAACTCGTCAATCGATCAATTTCGAGAAAGAGAGATTGAATGGTAACAACTTTTGACTGGTTTCAAACTTGAGGATTGTCCTCAAGTCCGAACAAAAGTTTTACCATCTCGAACAGCTTTACCCGAGCCTCCGCCGAAAATGCCACCGCTGCATGCGTAATGCCTACACTCGTAGGTTTAATGAACAATAGAAGTCGCTTGTCTTATGCTTGCGAAAGCATGATCCCGTAAATTCAAAAGAATTTAGAGGACCTCACAAGATTTGACATGATAACCGAACTAAGAACTATGTTCGAATGAAGAAGTCGAAAGCAGAATTATTTGAAACTGCCGATCATTCCATGCTTGCAAGGTGAGGAAGGACAATCGGTCAAGAGCTATATCATGAAAATGAAAGGCTATCTCGATCGATGGAGCGGCTTGGATACCCCATGCCTCGGATCCTTGGAGTGAGCATGATACTAACCTCACTTTCAAAGGAATTTGAACAATTTGTGCAAAACTACAACATGCACAACATGGGCAAGACCATACATGAACCGCATAATATGCTCAAACTTGTAGAAAAGGTATGCCCAAGAAAGCTCCAGCTTGTCCTAGCTATCAAGCAAGGCAAAATCCGTAAAAGAACAAGGGAAACCGCAAGCACCGGCAAGGGACAAGGGAGAGGCAAGGGTAAGTTTGCTTACGCCCCAAACCTAAAGTCCCCACCGCTAAGAAGGAGCACTCAGCCAAGGACGCACCGCCATCACCGTGGAATGGTAGGCACCGAAGAGAAACCGTCCGGTGTACCGGCAGAGTTGAAGAAGAACAAGGCTACGGGCTAGTACATCGTATCTTCACTATAGAACTCTATACTTTTCCTAATAAACTCGGTATATGATACAAAGTGTGGGACTCACATTTGTAATGATGTGCGTGCTCTTGGGGAAGTCGAAAGTTGAAGCATGGCGCTTTGGACCCAGACGTTGGTAATGGGAATCGTGCACGGTCAAAGTGATAGGAAGCTATGATTTAATCCTTCCTAATGGACTAGTTATTGTTTTGAATAATTGTCATTTCGCACCTACTATTACTAGAGGTGTTGTTTCACTTTCTCGCTTGAAGGATGATGGTTTCATTCATGTTTTTACGGATTTTGGCATTTCGTTTCTAAGGATAATGTTTTTATTTTAATGCTATTCCTAGAGATGGTATTTTGAAATTGATATGCGTGATCCTAATTCAAACAATGGTTCTATATATAATGTTAGCAACAAGAAATCTAAACGTAACATGGATTCAACTTTTCTATGGCATTGTCGTCTTTGCCACATAAACAAGAAACGACACGAAGCAAAGAACAAGATGGGCTTTTAGAATCAATTGACGGTTCGCCTTTTGATAAATGTGTTTCTTGCATATCCGTAAGATGACACGCAAGCCTTTTTCCCATGTTGGAGAAAGAGCTAAAGACCTACTTGACTCATACATACCGATGTATGTGGCCCATTTAGGATCATGTCTAGGGAAGGAGCTAACTACTTGCCACTTTTACCGACGATTTCAATCGATATGGTTATGTTTACTTGATTAAACATAAACATGAAGTCTTTGAAACGCTCAAAGTATTTCAAAGTGAGGTAGAAAATCAACTCGATAAGACTATAAAAGCTCTTCGATCCGATCGTGAGGCGAATATATGAGTCAAGAGTTTTAGATCATCTAAAAAGTGTGGGATAGTCTCACACCACTCCTCCACATACACCACAACATAATGGTGTATCCGAAAGGAGAAATCGACTTTGCTAGACATGGTTCGATCTATGATGAGTCTAACAACGCTGCCAATGTCCTTTGGGTTATGCCCTAGAGTCTCGCCCCGCATTCTCAACATGGTTCCAACCAAGAAGGTAGATAAGACACCATACGAAATATGGCATGGAAAGTCCCTAACTTGTCTTACTTGAAGGTCTGGGGTTGTGAGGCCCTCGTGAAACGAGAAACGCCAAACAAACTTGAGTCTAGATCTATCAAGTGTATCTTCGTAGGATACCCAAAGGAAACGATGGGTTACTACTTCTACTACCCACCCGAGAACAAAATATTTGTTGCTCGTTATGCTGAGTTTCTTGAGAATAGTCTCATTTCACAAGAAGCAAGTGGAGCACCGTAGACTTTGACGAAATTCAAAGTGAAGATGCACAACCTTCTCGTAACACTAGTGAGCATCAAAATGAGATCGAACATGAAAATGTCGAGCCTCTTAGAGATGTTGCTCGATTCGTAGATCCGCAAGGATACCTCAAGCACCGAGCGATATGGTTTCTATGTCGATGCCGAGGAACATGAGTTAGGGGATCAAGATGAACTCGCTAACTATCGAAACATTATCGAGTTCGAACGCGATAAATGGCTCTGCTATGAAATCGGAGATGCAATCCATGAAAGAAGAAGACCGACATGGATGGCAATGTACACACCTATAAAGCGCGTCTAGTAGCAAAAGGTCACACTCAAACCTACGGGATTGACTATGAAGAGACCTTCTCGCCTGTTGCTGACGTTAAAGCTATTAGGATTCTTATAGCCATAGAAGCGTACTATGACTATGAGATTTGGCAAATGGATGTCAAGACAACCTTCTTGAACGGCCACCTAAACGAAGATGTTTACATGGTGCAACCCGAGGGCTTCGTGAATCCGAAACATCCCAACAAAGTTTGCAAGCTTCAAAGATCCATTTATGGATTAAAGCAAGCATCTAGAAGTTGGAACAAGAGATTTGATGAAGAAATCAAAAGATTGGTTTCGATACGCCAAGAAATAAATAAGTTCTCTCACGCAAGCGTAAGAAAACTTAAAACAACTTAAGCACGAAATCAATGAAGATCCGAGGAGTACGTTGTTTCCCGGTCGTTATGTCCCAATGAGTTGTGCAATGGATAATCAAACGCTTAGTGATCGAGAAGATTTGAATGGATACGATATTTGATTTATGATTATAACTACGTAAATAGCCAACAAATTACAGCCGCTTAAATGCAAATTAAAGGAAATCTAAAAGATAAAACCTATTAAATAAACGCTATCACTATATTTAAAGTGATGAACGTTTAAAACCTAAAACGACGTTTAAATTAAAACTACGAACGCATAAAATAAAAAGTGAAACTTACACAATATTAACCCTAAAAATATGAAATGATATTTTATAAACCTAATGATAAAAGAAAATTATTAGAAAAGAAAATTAATTTTACAACTAATTATCTAATTATTATTAATTAAAACTATTTTTAACTATTAAATAATTACCTAAAATCCAAGAAAATAGGAAATAAACCTAGAAAAATAAAATTATGAAATGAAAAGTCTAAAATATCAAAAGAGAATTTTAAAACTATTTTTGTATTTTTCTCGGTTATTTTTCTATTTTTATGATTTTAAACTATTTAAAACTAAATAAATTGCTAAAATGACAAAATAAACTAGGAAAAATATGGAAAATTACTTTTTCACTTCTTATATTTATCTAAACTCAACAAAATTGAAAATTATTTTTTGAACTTTTTCTTAATTTTTATATTAAAGGCTAATTAAAATTGATTAAAAACTAATTTAAATTAGGAAAATAGTAAAACAACTTGGAAAAATCTGAAATTTTCAGGAAAAGTCTAAAATCATATTAGGAATATAAGAAAATAGAAAAATAAGTGCTTATGTGGAGAAATATGAAATCATAATGAAGTGCTTATTGAAATAAGCACTAAATAAGCCAAAAGCTTACCAAAAGCTACCAAACTGAAACACAAGCTATGATAAGCTAAATTAACTAAAATGCAATGAGTTTCAACAAGCTACAGCTACTAAATCACAAGATGCTAAGATTTGAGGTTTGAGCTTATAAAAGCCAAAACAGCTCGGGGACTAATTTTAAGCACTAGCACAAGCTTCACAATAAGCTCAATGGAAAAATACCTATTGGAACTTGTAAAAGACCTGGCCAAGTATCTTTAAACCAAATCTCGTAACCAGAGAAGCTCTTTTGAGCCCTCAGCACAAGTCGCAAGAATCAGACAAACACACTGCAGCTCAATGCAAAGGTGCATGCAGGGAAATGCAACCAATTTGACAAGCATTTTGACCCTTGTAAAAAATTGTAAAATTGAACAAAATGGTAACAAGAAATGAGACCAGTTGAAGATTTTAAATTGCCAAGTTTCACTTGATAAGTCCAAAATTGAGCTCATGAAAATGCTTCTAATCGAGCCCAAAACAGTTTTAGCAAATTTGACTTTTGAAGCAAATGAGAAAGTTGACTTTGGTGAACTTTAGATCCAATTTTGTGACTTAGATAGATGTAATATGGTATGATAACACCGATTCAAGCTATGTTATTGACTTCCAAACTCAAAACACTTATCCGCTAATCCTAAATCTATAACAGCCACAAAGGAGACAGATTTGAGTTATGTTGACTTTTAGAGCTTAGCACCCAAGTAAATGATTCACATGACCATACTTAGGCTACACAAATGTGAAACAAAAGAAACTAACCACCGAATTTAACTAAAGAATGATTGATCAGCTTAATCCAAACACCCCTTAAAAACATTGTTTTGCAATTTATTTGAGATAACAACTGATTTAACTAACATTAATGATCAAACCAAGTATAATTGACCTAAACACAATTACTTAAACAGATATGAGCTTATCATGACTACCAAGACAGATTTTCCAATTCAACTAGAAATTAACTTACAAAGTGTCCTGAGCCACTGTGGCTTGCACAAATACCAGTGAACCTCTAACCTATGTTGTATCAACCATTAGCTCAGAATTAACCCAACTCCAATACTGCATCACCCATTGACCATGTCCAAGCCAAATTGCTCACCAGTTGACTTTTGTTGACCAGGATCTAAATGAGTTGAAACTTAAATGCGAGCATGTACAAGACTTTCATAAGCTCATTTAAGCTTATTTATACCGAGAAATGAGCATGATAAGGCTTTTGAATGATATTGTGACTTTGAAAATTTCAACAAAGGACAACTAAGATCACTTGTAAACATAAACCGAATTTTTACTTGACCGAGTTTCAATACCTTTAAATACTTAAAATTGATACAATTCAACACAATATTACGCTTTGAATTTAAATTAAGACATTAAGGATAAAACGACATATGGAAATTTAAAACTAAAATTCTACGCCTTGCTTGCTTCCCATGCCTTCTTTTATACCCATTCTCTTCTCTATCCACTCGAGCAATTCCCATCACAAACCTTGGCCATTGGATGGCTTTTAACTAATCTTGGCCTTTGATTTAAATTTGGCGGGAAAAGGGATTTAACTGCTGAGGCTTGAGTGAGGGAGTAGGGTTGCATTAATTGCATCTTGGAGTGAGGTGGAGGAGGGGGAAATGGAAGAGATAAGGATGGGGAGGTTTGTGTTGCAGGAGTAGCAGAGAACAAGTGGAGAAGAAGGTGGGTTTTGGCGGTTTGGGATAAGTCAAACCATTTGACTAGGAAGAGTTAATATCAAGGGGTCCAAATGGCTTTTGACAGGGGTCCAAGGGGACAAGGGTTCAAAATAGGTTTAAGCTTATAAAACACAAGGACTAGTTTTGTAAATCCCGCAAATTGAAGGACCATAGTCGCCAACTCGTAAAAGTTAATCCAAGGACTAAAAGTGACAATCATTAAAAGTGCAGGACCAATTTTGCCATTTTCACATTTTCCGTGGACTAATTCGCCAATTTTGAAAGTTCGTGGACCTTTTCTCGCCATTTTACAAAAGATTTATTCAAGGACCATTTTGACAAATTAGAATATTTCGTGGACCTTGAATAACATTTCTCTTTATTTAGATTTACCAGGGACTGCTTTTGACAACTTTTGAAACTGGGGACTAAACCGCCAATTATGCAAATTTGATATGCTTTTCACCGATTTTGATATTTTTGCATTTAAAACACATAAAACACTTATTTGTGATATTTTTATCATTTTGATGCATTTCGAGTGTTTTCGGATGTTTTTGCGCTTAAATAGTACAAAATGATGAGTATTTACACACTCATCAATCCCCACACTAAGATATTGCTAGTCCCTAGCAATGATTTGAGAAAACATAATGGATTTTAAACTCTTTACCAAAAGCCATTACTCGAGTAGCCAAATGTTTCAGCTCAAGTAAGAACCATGGTACACCGATAACCATGTGATTTTGAGCAAACCACCGCCTTCCAACGGATTTGATTTGTCTTTACCGTAGTCGCACTCTTCGGACTAGCCAACTCTTAGATAAATTATCAATATTATCTTTGGAGAGCCGATTACCAATTATGGTTTTTCCATCGCCTTTACCACAAGCCATAAACTTATGGGCTAGCCAACTCTTCACTTTTTAGGATATGGTGAATGAATACCATACAATTTTGGGCAAATTGCAAGTCAAAACGGATTTGAGATATCTTTACCAAGAGCCGCTTGCTCTCGGATTAGCTAATCCTTTTGTCTTGCGTATATGGCGATCGATAACCAAATGAGAAAGTGTAAAACACTTACTCAAAAAAAAATTTTGGCCAAAACGGGAATTGGTATAATTATATGATAAAATTCGTGAGAATTCCCCCACACTTAGAAATGAATATTGCCCTCAATATTCAAAGTACCGCGGTTATGCCGAAACAAAGAACGAAAAGGGAAATACTATGGCCATTATTTGAAAGGATTTTTTTTTTTTTTTTTTTTTTTTAACATGTGGCAACCCCCACACTAGGGTGGTAGAAAGAGGTGAGAAGATGTAAATATGGGTGAAAACCCATATAGCATGCTATCGTTTTTGATTACCGAGTCGCTAGCTTGACTCGATCCCCGCATTCATTGGTTCATGGGAAAGTTTGAAGATCCGGACAACCACAGGGGAATGTCCTCTCCAAAATAGTGCTTCAACCTATGTCCATTCACTTTGAAGTTTGGCCCGTCTGCTTGAGATAATTCGACGGTGCCATATGGAAAACTTTGGCAATGGTGAATGGACCATCCAACGGTCTTAAGTTTCCCGAGAAGATCTTCAATCTAGAATTGAAAAGAAGGACTCGGTCACCAACGTTGAAAACGCGGTTCTTAATCTTCGAGTCATGGATCTTCTTTGTCTTTTCCTTGTAGATTAAAGAGTTCTCGAGGCTTGATTACGGAGTTCATTTAATTCATTGAGTTGAACTTTCCGATGATCACCAAGACTTGAGGTCGAATTTGCATGCTTCAAGGCCCAATAGGCTTTGTGCTCAAGCTCGATCGGAGATGACACGCCTTTCCATACACGAGCTTAAGGAGTACACACCATGGGTGTTTTGTAAGCTGCACGGAAGGCCCAAAGTGCATCTTCAAGTTTGTCCGACCAAGAGGCACGATTTTCACCTACGGTCCTCTCCAAGATTCTTTTCAAACCACGGTTCAAACTTCCACTTGCCCACTAGTTTGTGGGTGATACGCTGTAGAGACGGTGGGTGACACCAGATTTTAAGCATCACTTTGCGAATTGGTCATTGCAAAAGTGTGTGCCGCGATCACTAATGATGGCACGAGGAGTTCCAAACGGGCAAAGAGAGACTTTAAAACTTCACCACTACTCAAGGCGTCATTGGTAGGTAGCGCTTTCGCCCCACCCATTTAGACAAGTAATCGACCGCCACGAGTATATACTTGTTCCTCGAGAAGACGGAACGGCCCCATAAAGTCAATGCCCCATACGCCAAAGATCTCGCACACTTGAATGGCATTTTGAGGCATTTCATCTCTTTTAGAGATGTTACCATGACGCTGGCAAGAGTCGCAAGATTTGACGAGATCATGGGCATCTTTGTAAATTGTGGGCCAATAGAAACCGGAATCAAACACCTTCTTGGCGGTGTAGTTCGGCCATTATGTCCCCCGTGGTCCATGATGACAAGCCTTGAGAATTTCAATGCTTCGTCTGGAACACACCGTCGGATGACTTGATCCGCATGTATTTTAAACAAGTAGGGTCGTCCCGTAAGTAATGCTTAACATCTTTGAAAAATTTGTTCTTTTGTTGGGACGACATCCTTTCACAACAAAGTTACCCGCATGGTAGTTTGCAAAGTCGGCAAACCATGGGGTACTCGAATCTCACGATGAGATACCACATTAAGTGTCTCGAGAGGAAATGTTTCGATATCTCCTTTTTCTCGAGCACATCTTGATGAGGATTTTCAAGACGGAAAGATGGTCACCGCTAGGTTCTCTCGCTCCTTTTTATCACGGATGGTGATATCAAATTCTTGTAGGAGGAGAACCCATCGGATCAATCTCGGTTTTGCATCTTGCTTAGCAAGAAGATATTTGAGGGTCGAGTGATCCGTATACACTATGCTTTTGGACAAGATCAAGTATGGCCGAAACTTCTCGAAGCATACACCACCGCTAGTAATTCTTTCTCCGTAGTGGTGTAATGTGCTTGAGCTTCGCTCAAAGTTTTGCTAGCATAGTGTATAGGCCGGAAATGTTTAGCCTTATGCTGCCCCAAGACCGCACCTATGGCGAAATCACTTGCATCGCATATAAGTTCAAAGTGTAGGTCCCAATCGGGGCAACTAGAATTGGTGCTTCCGTGAGCTTTTTCTTAAGAATTTGAAAAGCTTCAACGCACTCACTAGAGAAGATGAACGGAGTATCTTTTTCAAGAAGTCGGGTCATAGGTCGATATTTTCGAGAAATCTTGAATGAAACGACGATAGAAACCGCATGACCAAGGAAACTTCTTACCCTTTGACAACTTGTGGAGGAGGTAGCTTTGCAATAACATCAATTTTAGCTCGTCCACCTCAATCCCTTTCTTAGAGATCTTATGGCCAAGGACAATGCCTTCTTTGACCATAAGTGACATTTCTCCCAATTTAGACAAAGGTTCGTGTTTTCACAACGCTCAAGCATCTTGTCCAAATGGGAGAGACATGTTTGGAAAGAATTCCAAAGACCGAAAAATCATCCATAAAGACTTCCATAGTCTTTTCGATCATATCATGGAAAATGGCCATCATACACCTTTGAATGTACCGAGCATTGCATAGTTTCGAAAGGCATGCGCCGGTAAGCAAATGTTCCATAAGGACATGTGAATGTGGTCTTTCTTGATCCCGGGGTCAATGGAATTTGAAGTAACCCGAGAAACCATCGAGAAAACAATAGTATTCGCTTCCGCTAATCTCTCAAGCATTTGATCCATGAAAGGCAAAGGGAAGTGGTCTTTACGGTGGCTTCATTTAACTTTCGATAGTCAATGCAAACACGCCATCCCGTAACCAATCGAGTAGGAATCAACTGCTTTCATCATTTTCAACGACAAGAATGCCACCTTTCTTGGGCACACAATGAACGGGCTCACCTAAGGACTATCCAAATAGGGTAAATCAATCCGCATCGAAGTTTTATGACTTCCGCTTTGATGACCTCATGAATTTTAGGATTCACCCTTCTTGGTGTTGAACCGGTTTGGAGTCATCTTCCGTGAGAATTTTGTGAGTACAAAATTTCGGTCAACCCCGGATGTCGGAAAGTTTCAAGCGATGGCTCGCCAGTGACTTCAAACCTTTATGAGAGCGGCTTTTTCATCCTCTCTCAAGTCTTTAGCAATGATGACGGGTGATTTATTGTCATCCTCCAAAAATGCATACCGAGATGAGGTGGTAAGTCCTGTTCGACCTCGGAGGATCATCGATTTTTCAATCGCTTTGATTTCTCTTATGAAGTTCTCGAGGAGGGAGTGATGAGGATCATCATTGAGCAACTCGATGAGAAGAATATCTCCTCGATGTCAATAGGGCGTGATCAATTTCCCATGAAACCGAATCACTAGACAAATATGCTTCAATCTCCTCCGAATAGAGTTACTTCCTCAAACGGAGTGAGGGATGGGAAGAGAGCAACGATGGATCAACCGCTGGGATTGCCACCGAGAATCCAAGAAGTTCTTGAGAATATTCCCCGACACAATGTCAATGACATCAATCATGTTGACGGAAGTGTCTTCATAACTAGGGAATATCTCCTAACTTGATCGAGGTTGAAGGTAACGGCTTCCTTGTTTGACCTCAAAGTGATTTCCCTTATCAACGCCGATTAATGCACGACCTGCTTTCAAGAAGCACCTCCCAAGGATGAGGGGTACTCGGGATCGCATCAAATTCAACAACAACAAAGTCGGCGGAAAATGGAAATCTCCAACTTTACACGACGCCCCCGCTATACCTAACGGATGAGAACTCGACGGTCGGCAAGCTCAAGGACCATACACGAGGTGTAAGCGGAGGTAATGAAAGCTTCTTCCACAGTGAGTTCGGCATTGTTAATGCTCGCACCAAGATCGCCGAGCGGAGCATTGAACTAATCCTTGAAAATCACATGGATGAGGAATTTGCCGGGTCTCCTAGCTTTTCGGAAGCTTTTGAGGATAACCACCGAACAATTCTCATTTAAAGAAGTTTTAGCCAATTCGAAATCTTTTCTTTGTTAGTCAACAAATTTTGATTGTCGGACCGAATTTGGGCATAAGAAGAAGAGCGTCCGCTAAACCATCTCGGTGCAAATCTTGAAAGATTTGCATAAGCTTCTCCATTTGTTGATTAGTTTTGTCGCGGGCCTTTGATCATTAAGCCTTGAAGGATAAGGAAGTGAAGGCTTAGGATTGGTCATCGAACAACGGGTTCCGAATTGGAGGTAAGTCGATCAAGGTTGGACTTGTGCGGTACTTGGGCTTGAGATATGCACCTCGTCCGTTGTATCCTTGGTAACTTGACTCATTGCCACGGTGGAGGGGCATTGGAGTCATAGGTCCATTGTGCGCTTTACCACTACGAGTGGTAATAGCATTCAACTCACCCTTAGGGTTGGGAATGGTGTTACTGGAAGAGATCCCGAAGTTGAAGCTTGATTGTTTTGACTCATGAGAAGAGCAAGCACGCTATCGATCTTGCTATTTTGTCGATCAATCTTGCTACTAGTTGTTCTAATCTCGATGTAAAATCATTCCTCATAGAGGTAATCTGATTTTGCATGGACACCATCTTAGCTTCATTGTTTTTGATGTAACTAACAATGTCAATGGAAGCTTGAGGAGTGGAGCTTGAACAGTTTGTTGTGGAGCGGGAATCGGTTTTGATTATAGTTCCTTGATTTTGAGAACCTTGATTTTGAAAATTCGATTCGATTCGATTAAACCGATTATTTCGCTTTGATTGTTCGATTTTGATTAAACCTGTGTGGTCCAAGGTAATTGTTAGAACGATAGCTTAGAAGGCTACGGTCCCCTCATGCGGTTGGTAGGAGTTACCCCGAATTGTAGGAACCTTGAGCAAGATATACGCCTTCGAGTGAAGCCACCGGAGGTCGGACACTCGAAATAAGGGTGTGGACCACCACAAGTCTCACAACTTTTGCTCACGGTATTAACTTGTTGATTAGCATTTGTGTGATTCATTTTAAGCATGGCGGCCGATATTTCTTCCAACTTTTGTTGAGAGTGGTGAATTCAAGATGGAAGGGCGGTGGATCTCGTTGACTCACTCCTCCTCGCAGAGGAATCCCAATAATTGTGGTGGGCAACATGTTTTCGATGAGATCAAAGCACTCTTCGGTCGCTTTTCATAAAGGTACCACCGGCAAGAAGAAGATTGATTGTGTCACGATGTCTCGGTGTTAACCCGTTATAGAATGTATCTATTTGGGTGACAAGCAACATGTTGTGGTTCTGACATCGGTCAATTGAAAGCTTATAGCGCTCCCATGCCTCGAATAAGGACTCGCCGGAAGTCGCCTAAAATTGCCGATTTCATTCCTTAGTTTCGCCACCATCGACGGTGGAAAATATTTCGCCAAGAACTTGAGATCATTTCATCGAAACTATGGATTGAGTTCTTGGGAAGACGATCAAACCATGCAAAGGGCATGAAGCGCCAAGGAATAAGGAAAGAGGTATAAGCGAAGGCGCCATCGGAGACCCCATTTTGTTTCATACTTTGGGTGACAAGGAGAAATTTGTCAAGATGCTTGTTGGCATCTTCACCCGTGATCCGCGAATTGGCAAAAGCTTGGACTTGTTGAATCATGTGATGTTTAAGTCCAAAGTCCGTGGCCTCGATGTTGACCGGGCAATTGGACCGCCTGGCCCATTCATCGTGGTTGGCAAAGCCTCCATCGCTCGAGATCGGAGTCGGATTTTGTGGATCGAGTCGACTTCGTGTCCATCCCTCGATTCCGCATATGGTGGGATGCTCAACGGCACGTATCTCGGCACGCTTTTCCTTGTTAAGAATACGCTCACGAGCTTATGAGCGAAAAGATACACTAGACGTAACTCTAAGAGACCTCGAGTTAAGGAGAGAAATGGGAATTATGAAAATCTTTCGATGAGAATGAGAATTATGAAGACGCTTTTATAAAACTTGGGTGAGAAGAATCTTTATGGGTTTTCCGGTTCAAACGTCGATATCACAACAAAATCAATTAACACAAGATCGAGGCAAAACAACAAAGGAACTTAACCAATAATCCAAAATGAATGGCTTTTTGAAAAAGGTACACCAATCACAATGGACACAAAGGCAAGTTTTATATCTTTGGTTCGGGAACTTATTATGGTCGCACCCCAGCTAGGTAGTGCATCGCCTTGGTTTTCGTGGTAATCTTTTAAGTTGTTATTATTATTAAAGAAAACGACGATTCTTTTGTATTTTTATTTTTGATACATATATAGAAACAAAAGAGAAAATATTTTGTGTTTTATAAGTTTTGGATGTTTTGGGTTTTGGATTTTTAGAAGAAAATATGGATATATATATATACAGATATGGATGATATAAACAATGAGTGAGTATTCAAACAACTAATCGCTAGACGAAAGATAATCAAGACACCTCAAGAATGCGCCTAAAATTTGATACAAAGAAATGTAAGTTCTCTCACGCAAGCGTAAGAAAACTTAAAACAACTTAAGCACGAAATCAATGAAGATCCGAGAGTACAGTGTTTCCCGGTCGTTATGTCCCAAATGAGTTGTGCAATGGATAATCAAACGCTTAGTGATCGAGAAGATTTGAATGGATACGTATATTTGATTTATGATTATAACTACGTAAATAGCCAACAAATTACAAACCGCTTAAATGCAAATTAAAGGAAATCTAAAAGATAAAACCTATTAAATAAACGCTATCACTATATTTAAAGTGATGAACGTTTAAAACCTAAAACGACGCTTAAATTAAAACTACGAACGCATAAAAATAAAAAGTGAAACTTACACAATATTAACCCTAAAAATATGAAATGATATTTTATAAACCTAATGATAAAAGAAAATTATTAGAAAAGAAAATTAATTTTACAACTAATTATCTAATTATTATTAATTAAAACTATTTTTAACTATTAAATAATTACCTAAAATCCAAGAAAATAGGAAATAAACCTAGAAAAATAAAATTATGAAATGAAAAGTCTAAAATATCAAAAGAGAATTTTAAAACTATTTTTGTATTTTTCTCGTTATTTTTCTATTTTTATGATTTTAAACTATTTAAAACTAAATAAATTGCTAAAATGACAAAATAAACTAGGAAAATATGGAAAATTACTTTTTCACTTCTTATATTTATCTAAACTCAACAAAATTGAAAAATTATTTTTTGAACTTTTCTTAATTTTTATATTAAAGGCTAATTAAAATTGATTAAAAACTAATTTAAATTAGGAAAATAGTAAAACAACTTGGAAAAATCTGAAATTTTCAGGAAAAGTCTAAAATCATATTAGGAATATAAGAAAATAGAAAATAAGTGCTTATGTGGAGAAATATGAAATCATAATGAAGTGCTTATTGAAATAAGCACTAAATAAGCCAAAAGCTTACCAAAAGCTACCAAACTGAAACACAAGCTATGATAAGCTAAATTAACTAAAATGCAATGAGTTTCAACAAGCTACAGCTACTAAATCACAAGATGCTAAGATTTGAGGTTTGAGCTTATAAAAGCCAAAACAGCTCGGGACTAATTTTAAGCACTAGCACAAGCTTCACAATAAGCTCAATGGAAAAAATACCTATTGGAACTTGTAAAAGACCTGGCCAAGTATCTTTAAACCAAATCTCGTAACCGAGAAGCTCTTTGAGCCCTGTGCACAAGTCGCAAGAATCAGACAAACACACTCAGCTCAATGCAAAGGTGCATGGGAAATGCAACCAATTTGACAAGCATTTTGACCCTTGTAAAAAATTGTAAAATTGAACAAAAATGGTAACAAGAAATGAGACCAGTTGAAGATTTTAAATTGCCAAGTTTCACTTGATAAGTCCAAAATTGAGCTCATGAAAATGCTTCTAACCGAGCCCAAAACAGTTTTAGCAAATTTGACTTTTGAAGCAAATGAGAAAGTTGACTTTGGTGAACTTTAGATCCAATTTTGTGACTTAGATAGATGTAATATGGTATGATAACACCGATTCAAGCTATGTTATTGACTTCCAAACTCAAAACACTTATCCGCTAATCCTAAATCTATAACAGCTTCACAAAGGAGACAGATTTGAGTTATGTTGACTTTTAGAGCTTAGCGACCCAAGTAAATGATTCACATGACCATACTTAGGCTACACAAATGTGAAACAAAAGAAACTAACCACCGAATTTAACTAAAGAATGATTGATCGCTTAATCCAAACACCCCTTAAAAACATTGTTTTGCAATTTATTTGAGATAACAACCGATTTAACTAACATTAATGATCAAACCAAGTATAATTGACCTAAACACAATTACTTAAACAGATATGAGCTTATCATGACTACCAAGATGATTTTCCAATTCAACTAGAAATTAACTTACAAAGTGTCCTGAGCCACTGTGGCTTGCACAAATACCAGTGAACCTCTAACCTATGTTGTATCAACCATTAGCTCAGAATTAACCCAACTCCAATACTGCATCACCCATTGACCATGTCCAAGCCAAATTGCTCACCAGTTGACTTTTGTTGACCAGGGATCTAAATGAGTTGAAACTTAAATGTGAGCATGTACAAGACTTTCATAAGCTCATTTAAGCTTATTTATACTGAGAAATGAGCATGATAAGGCTTTTGAATGATATTGTGACTTTGAAAATTTCAACAGTGGACAACTAAGATCACTTGTAAACATAAACTGAATTTTTTACTTGCACTGAGTTTCAATACCTTTAAATACTTAAAATTGATACAATTCAACACAATATTACAGCTTTGAATTTAAATTAAGACATTAAGGATAAAACGACATATGGAAATTTAAAACTAAAATTCTCCGCCTTGCTTGCTTCCCATGCCTTCTTTTATACCCATTCTCTTTCTATCCACTCCGAGCAATTCCCATCACAAACCTTGGCCATTGGATGGCTTTTAACTAATCTTGGCCTTTGATTTAAATTTATGGAAAAGGGATTTAACTGCTGAGGCTTGAGTGAGGAGTAGGGTTGCATTAATTGCATCTTGGAGTGAGGTGGAGGAGGGGAAATGGAAGAGATAAGGGATGGGAGAGGTTGTGTGTTGCAGAGTAGTAGCAGAACAAGTGGAGAAGAAGGTGGGTTTTGGCGGGTTTGGGATAAGTCAAACCATTTGACTAGGCAGAGTTAATATCAAGGGGTCCAAAATGGCTTTTTGACAGGGGTCCAAGGGGGACAAGGGTTCAAAATAGGTTTAAGCTTATAAAACACAAGGACTAGTTTTGTAAATCCTGCAAATTGAAGGACCATAGCTGCCAACTCAGAAAAGTTAATCCAAGGACTAAAAGTGACAATCATTAAAAGTGCAGGGACCAATTTTGCCATTTTCACATTTTCCAGGGACTAATTCTGCCAATTTTGAAAGTTCAGGGACCTTTTCTGCCATTTTACAAAAGATTTATTCAAGGACCATTTTTGACAAATTAGAATATTTCAGGGACCTTGAATAACATTTCTCTTTATTTAGATTTACCAGGACCTGCTTTTGACAACTTTGAAACTGGGGACTAAACCGCCAATTATGCAAATTTGATACGCTTTTCACCGATTTTGATATTTTTGCATTTAAAACACATAAAACACTTATTTGTGATATTTTTATCATTTTGATGCATTTCGAGTGTTTTCGGATGTTTTTGCAGCTTAAATAGTACAAAATGATGAGTATTTGGACACTCATCGCCAAGCTCAAAACTTTGATGAGCCATGTGTATATAAGAAAACTAGTGAAAGTAATGTCGTATTCCTAGTCTTATATGTCGATGACATATTACTCATGAGAAACAACATTCCAATGCTACAAGATGTAAAACTCGGCTTGGAAATTGTTTTGAAATGAAAGACTTAAGCGGTCACTGACATACTTGGAGTCAAGATCTGCTGTGATAGATCAAAGCGGTTAATCGGCTTGAGTCAAAGTGCATACATTGACAAAATCCTAAAGCGATTTAGGATGCAAGATTCCAAACGTGGAAATCTTCCAATGCAACCGAATACGGAATCGAGTAAAACTCAAGAACCTTCTACACCAAGAGGTGAAAAGGATGAAGGGTATCCCATATGCTTCTTTGTGGATCCATCATGTATGCGGTAAGGTGCACTAGACCGATGTAGCGTCGCTCGTAACCTCGACGAGTAGGTATCAATGTAATCCGTGAATGTCATCGACCGCCATAAGAACATATTAAAGTATCTTCGTAATACCAAAGATATGTTTCTTGTTTATGGTGGTGATGACAACCGAGAGCTCGATCACTTGCTATATCGATGCCGGTTGGCAGCATCGATCGTGATGACACCAAGTCCCAAACCGGATTCGCTTTCATCATGAATGGAGGCGCCGCTGATCGGAAGAGTTCAAAATGAGCACGATTGCAATGTCCTCTGACGAGAATACATTGCCGCTTCGTGTTCAATGGAGGCGATTTGATTCAAAATTCATTTCGGCTTGGCGTTGTTCCCAAAGAATGAACTACCCATGGATATGTACCGTGATAATACCGTGCCATTATCATTGCAAATGAACTTGGTGTTCAAAGGGTGCCAAACACTTTCGTCGAAAAGTTCATTACATTCGAGAAGTTATCGAAAGTGGTGATATTCGCCTTCTAAAAGTTCACACGGATGACAACTTAGTCGATCCTCTTACTAAAGCTATGCCTTGCACGAAACATGTTGGGCATGCTAGAACATTGGACTTCGACCACTAGTAGTCTCATGTAGATCTGCTTATTTTAGTATTTGAATAATTGGAATGCTAAGCGCTTTATATTTTGTAATGAATTGATTTAATGGTTATTATCGCTTTTCATTCATATCAACCGTATTCTATATTTGCATGTTTAAATCCATGAATGATTTTCTTCATTCAAAACTTGTCCATTGTCGGTTGACAGACGGGAGTACCATCAAATTAAGACAATTGTGAGTGTGTTGTGACCATTTTGCCAAACTCACATGTTGTTCATGGTGATGAGCATTGACCGACCCAACCTACGAGTATTCACGCATGGATCGGCGCCACATAGTGAATCTCAAAATGGTTATGTCTATTATCCTTAGACTTGAGATGCAAGGTGTCCTGCATGTGTGGAGTTTTATTCCTTGATATGGTTAAACGCCATCCCGAACAAGGTAGTTATAAAGGCCACTATCGTGAATGATTTGAAGCACATGAATGACACGTGCAACAAAATAGATTTGTTCCTCCACATGGTGTGGAGTTAGATACTATTGGGCCCCTCGATGATTTGAACAGATGTTTGTATGGCAGCATCTAAATGAGATTAAGATGAATCTTAAAACACTTGGTAATCTTGTTCAATATCAAGATCGAGAACATAATAGTTGAAAATTAGAATGACTTATGATCCATGTCTAATATTCAACATAGTATCTGAAACAAAGGGATATAAGATATATAAACCATTTAATGAAATGTTTGAGAAACTGACCTCACATATCACTAGGGGCATTGGCGTGTTGCTGACGCTAACCATTGCTTGTATAATTACTTGTCTATTATGACGCCGCAAGGGGAGTCATGGAGTATGCTCGTGTCATAATAAATAATTATATGGCTAGTCATATGAGCCTAGGGGTCACACACATATACACTTAGACACCATTATCATAATGCATTTATTGTATTTTCATTATGAATAACCTTGATACATAAGGGTGTAATGTGGAGCTTTTGGACTTTGAAGGGCCTAATATGTAACTATAGATTTGACATCAATTAGCTTTAATGCTAATTGATGATAATTGAATGTGATTGATGTAAGTTACAAATTAGTCTTTAAACCCTCCTCCCTTCTCTTGGGATGGCACAACACAAACACACACATAGTGTTTTTGTTTGGTTTTTTCTCCTTGATAATACTAAGAGTAGTCTTGTGCAAGGGTTGATTCAAAGGTTACGACTAGCATCAAACGGTGATTGTTAGATTTGTAGTGTGTTTCACACATCGGAAAGGCCAACCTTATTGGTCTTTTGGTTTCTTGGTTCCATTCGTGGAGTGATTGGTGTCTCGTTACGAATCACGCTACAAAGGTATAAACCTTATCTATGTTTTATTTGATTGATCATATGGGAATATGGATCCGTTGTTGGTGATGATTCCGCTGCTTATTTGATATTTATATGTTTATTATATTCATCATCACCTTTATTCACCACATTGAGTATGAGGAAAGGATAATGGGACAGTATTTAAGGGCATCCATGTGACAATCGATTTGAAATGAAAGTAAATAACTCGAAAAATGTACGATAAATCGCATGCAAAGTGAACATGCACTTATGATGAAATGATGAGATGCTATGATGATGTAGTTATAGTCTAGGTCAATGATGCAACCTAGTTCTCTATAACCAAGCTCGATACCAATCACACACCCCAAATTACTGCTTTGCGCCGGAATGGAATTCTCGGGATTGATCGTCATAGCATCACAATCACAAGATATTGAACGACCTAAAGTGTCGTTTGGAAAATACATCGCTTAATTTAATAAAACAATCGAGTTTACAAAGTATAGGTCCCAAATGAAAATCAACTTGCGGAAATAATTTTGTTACAAGCCAAACGATGTTCTAAAGTTCAGAAACCTAAGTGAGACGCGTGTCACCGCGACTCTATGATGTGTCCAAATGCATGCCATGAATTGAATGCTTTAGATACCGAGATAAAACATGCTTAAA